>OZ025301.1:75414409-76014409 GCA_964019185.1 Maratus speculifer
CATTTCTTTAAAAATTACAAGTCCACGGATAGTATGAGATCCATCTTTAGAATACTCAAATGAATATATCAAATACACATGTTTCTCTGGGTAAAAAACGGGCCCTTTAGAATCTGAGTTTGAAAAAAACACCCAGCGACTAGACAACATAATGCTTTTGAAACCAAAAAAATATAATGATTTACGAATCTTCTTACAATCAGTCTTATCATAATGCAGTCATTCAAGAGTCAAGAATAAGTTAAAATAACTTATATATTGAAAAAAAAAAAAAAAAAAAAAAATTTTTTTTTTTTTTTCAAGGATTTGGATTTCTTTATCAGAAATAAAAACTGATTAAACCGGATTGATATATATATATATATATATATATATATATATATATTAGCAGATTTTTAAAAAAGTGTATCTTTGTGTTCCAATTTCTTTTCGTTCAAGTCATTTTTTAACACTTCTTTTTTTTTTCTTAAAACTCAAATATATGCGTTACATTTTTGGTAGAGTGCTAAGAGTTGGTTTCGGTCGGAAAAAGGGAAGAAAAAAAAATTTTTTTTTTAGAATTGTGTCCCACCATAACCACCCGCTGCGATATTCAAACGTATCGCAACGCCACAATTCTTTTTTTTTTTTTTTTTTTTTTTTTTTTTTTTTTTTTTGTGCCAAAAATGCCCCTTCGTTTTGATGAAAGGGTCTTTTTACCGAAACAAAATTATTATTATTTTTTTTAGAATTGTGTCCCACCATTTACCACCCGCTGCGATATTGTAATCTATCGCAACTCCACAATTCTTTTTTTTTATGTAAAATATATTTTTGTGCCAAAAATGCCCCCCTCTCCGTGGCAAGGGGGGTCTTTTTTTTGCCGAAAAAAGGATCAATGATAAACAAAAACAAACTCGCATTTAGTTCGAAGGTGAAAAAAAACCACGGAAAAAAACCTTCGAACCTTTCTTTAAAACAGGTTGACGGAGGGTGTCGTCTACCTGTTTTGAGGGGGGGGGAAGGGAAAAATGGGTGTGTGGAAGAGTCGACTCTTTTTTTTCTGTGCGCCCTATATTTGGGAATAAGAAAAAGAAATGACACAAGACACAAAATATAAGACAAGACACAATATTTTTTTTTGAAATATACTTTATTGGACCAGAAAAAAAAATAAAAAAATAAAAGTTTGCTCTCGTTAAAAAATGAATCGTGTGAGTCCGGATGAAATATCCAGATCACGATGATTTTTTTTTTTACCCCTATTTTTTCTGTCTCTCTCTCTGTTATAGACAGACGAGAGAGAAGCGCGCGCGCGCGCGTAGATATAAAAAAACTCTTTCGTTTCCCTCGTCACAGTCCGATGTCGAAAGGTCGCCAAAACGACTTACGAACCTCCCTTGAGAGGCACCTGCTGCGCGCGACCCCTCGACTCGTCCCACACGCGCTCCCTGCTCAGTAATTTTTTGTTGTTTTTTTTTCGGGGTTTTCTTTCGTCTCCACCTTCATTCCTCCATTATCTTTTTGATCCAGGCAGTCCGCATTCCGTCATTAAAGTCAGACTCTTGCCGACCGAAATCAGACTCGGTCCAGTTAGTGACACCGTCCCAACGGCTTCCGACTCCGTCCAACGTGACTCTGCTAAAGAAACGGGGCACCCAATTCTGTCAAACAACTTAGGGTAACATGGATTTAGGCCCGACTGTCAGGCTTTACCGTTTCTAGCGTCAACTCGAGCATTTACTCACGAAGCAGTGCACCTGGACGTTTCGTCTCCACTACTAAGCCCAAGGACTTTCGTTTCGCTTCGGAGTCAATGGAGTTGTTAGTTTTTCAATCAGGCATCCGACTTCCTTTGTCGCTTGATAGATTTTTTTTTTTTTATAATTATTCAAAGGAATGTCGCCTCTCGTCTCACCACAAGACCACACGGCATATTTTCCACCGATCTGTGAGAGGCTCAGGCCTTCCATGGAACCGAGTCTACGATGCGGATCCAAGTCAGCCCATCGCATCTGCTGCAGGGATCCACCGCGCCCCCGTGACGCGACAAAATTCCCACACCAGGGTTCCGGGCCGGGCCGCCGCAAGGCTACCACACGTAAAGCTACTCTCAGGATCGTTGCGACGAGACGAGAAGACCTGACCGAAAAACCAGGATTCGGAAACCACTTCATCTGGAAACTTTCTGCCCTTCTCAAAAAAAACGGAGGTGGAGAAAAAAATGGAGAATGAGGGAAAAAAAACCCCAAAATGCCTACTTGCAATAATACATTCCTTACAACTCTTTCCCTCCCCCCCTCACACACACGCGAAATAAAAAATGGCGGAAAAAAAGAGAATTTTGATGCGAAAAGCATCCTGGAAAAAAAAAGTGGATAAAAGGGGGCAGCCCTCGTCATCTCAGCCTGCGATCTTTACCATTCTACGTCATCTCGGAATAGAAACCGCGCGCTGTGGGACGACAAAGAATGGCTCGGATCCGAATTGCCCCCTTTCTCCATTACGCGCCCCCCTCCACGCGGATAAGTTTTTTATTTTCTCAATTACAAGAGCAGACTTTTTAAAAAAAAAATTACCTTTGCGTTCCAATTTCTTCTCGTTCAAGTCATTTTTCCAACATTTGTTTGGAAGATGTTGGTTTTGGTCGAAAAATGGAAAAGGAAAAAAAAATTTTTTTTTTAGAATTGTGTCCCACCATAACCACCCGCTGCGATATTCAAACGTATCGCAACGCCACAATTCTTTTTTTTTTGAAAAAGATGTTTTATGCCAAAAATGCCCCTTCGTTTAAATGAAAGGGTCTTTTTTACCGAAACAAAATTATTATTATTTTTTTTTTAGTCCCACCATTTACCACCCGCTGCGATATTGTAATCTATCGCAACTCCACAATTCTTTTGTTTTATGTAAAATATATTTTTGGCAAAAAAAGACCCCTTCCCCTCTCCGTGGCAAGGGGTCATTTTTTTTTACCGAAAAAAGGATCAATGATAAACAAACTCGCATTTAGTTCGAAGGTTGAAAAAAAAAACCCTTCGAATCTTTCTTCAAAACAGGTTGACGGAGGGTGCCGTCTACCTGTTTTGAAGGGGGGGAAGAGTCGACTCTTTTTTTTATGGGTTGGGGTTTGTTGTCGATGTTACAGTAGCTGAAAAACAAAAGTCGTTTTTAATTGAATGTACAATGTTCATAACCTACGGCTTTCCAAAATACTCTTTTTTTTTCTGTGCGCCCTATATTTGGGAATAAGAAAAAGAAATGACACAAGACACAAAAATATCAGACAAGACACAATATTTTTTTTATGAAATATACTTTATTGGACCAGAAAGTTTGCTCTCGTTAAAAAATGAATCGTGTAAGTCCGGATGAAATATCCAGATCACGATGATTTTTTTTTACCCCTATTTTTTCTGTCTCTCTCTCTGTTATAGACATACGAGAGAGAAGCGCGCGCGCGCGTAGATATAAAAAAACTCTTTCGTTTCCCTCGTCACAGTCCGATGTCGAAAGGTCGCCAAAACGACTTACGAACCTCCCTTGAGAGGCACCTGCTGCGCGCGACCCCTCGACTCGTCCCACACGCGCTCCCTACTCAGTAATTTTTTGTTGTTTTTTTTCGGGGTTTTCTTTCCTCTCCACTTTCATTCCTCCATTATCTGATTGAAAAAGACAGGCCGATCCGTCATCGAGAAACCCGTACGTCTCCGAACCGTCCACCTCGACTCTACAGCATGGGCCATCCACAATGGATATTTACACCCACCTGAAGCAGGCTTTACCATGTCTGCAGCAACTCCATCCATACCTCACAGAAGCTGTCCAGTAACTAAATCGTACTAGGACTTTCGTATGCTTCGGAAGCGATGAAGTCACTAAGGTTCTTCAAATCAGGCCATCGACATCCTTTGATAGATATTTTTTTTTTCAATTCAAAGGAAAGTCGACTCTTGTCTCCCGGCAAGACCACACGGCATATTTTCCACCGATCTGTGAGAGGCTCAGACCATCCATGGAACCGAATCTACGGTGAGTACAAAGTCATGCCACCGCATCTGCTGCGGAAATCGGCCGCGCCCCGTGACGCGACAAATTCCCGCCCCAGGGTTCCGGGCCGGGCCCGCAAGGTAACCACACGTAAAGCTACTCTCAGGATCCGCGTGAGAGACAAGAACGACCTAAAATGGAACCAGATTATTCGGAAACGTTCCCTCATGGACCAGTTACTGCCTCCCCCAAAATGACCACGGAAGTGGAGAAAAATGGAGGTTGAGAAAAAAAACCCCAAAGTACCTACTTGCAATAATTCATTTCCTTACAATCCTTTCCCTCCCCCCCTCCACGCGAAATAAAAAATGCCGAAAAAAAGAGAATTTTGATGCGAAAAGCATCCTGTTAAAAAAAGGAAAAAAGGGGGCAGCCCTCGTCATCTCAGCCTACGATCTTTACCACTCTATGTCGTCTCAGACCGCGCACTGTGGGACGACACAAAGAATGGCTCGGATCCGAATTGCCCCCTTTCTTCTTACCCTTCCCTCTCTTATTTTTCTCAATTACGAGAGCAGACTTTTTTTTAAAAAAAATGTACCTTTTGTGTTCCAATTTCTTCTCGTTCAAGTCATTTTTTTTCCTCAAAACTCAAATTTATTCGTTACATTTTTTTCGGTGGATTTTTTATTTTCAACTCAAAGTAGGGATGTACTGTGGAATACAAAAATGAGCAACGTTAAAAAAGCACTAAATATATAAGAAATTGCCGACCCGTCTCCCCCTCTCACGAGGCTTCACAGACCGGGTTGCTCAGCAATTTTAGGAACCATTTCTTTTTAATGAAATGTGCGACGGCCGAAGAAAAAAAAACCGCGCTCTAACCAAAAAAAAATATTCTCGATGTTTTCACCGCTAGTACCAGGACCCTAGCGGACTTTTATCTTCTCGCGCCTGGTTTCGAAAAAAGATGGATTGCCGACCCGTCTCCCCCTCCCACGAGGCTTCACAGACCGGGTTGCTCAGCAATTTTAGGAACCATTTCTTTTTAATGAAATGTACGATAGCCGAAGAAAACCCGCGCTCTAACCAAAAAAAAAATTCTCGATGTTTTTTCACCGCTAGTACCAGGACCCTAGCGGACTTTTATCTTCTCGCGCCTGGTTTCGAAAAAAAGATGGATTGCCGACCCGTCTCCCCCTCCCACGAGGCTTCACAGACCGGGTTGCTCAGCAATTTTAGGAACCATTTCTTTTTAATGAAATGTACGATAGCCGAAGAAAACCCGCGCTCTAACCAAAAAAAAATTCTCGATGTTTTTTCACCGCTAGTACCAGGACCCTAGCGGACTTTTATCTTCTCGCGCCTGGTTTCGAAAAAAAGATGGATTGCCGACCCGTCTCCCCCTCCCACGAGGCTTCACAGACCGGGTTGCTCAGCAATTTTAGGAACCATTTCTTTTTAATGAAATGTACGATAGCCGAAGAAAACCCGCGCTCTAACCAAAAAAAATTCTCGATGTTTTTTCACCGCTAGTACCAGGACCCTAGCGGACTTTTTCTTCTCGCGCCTGGTTACGAAAAGATGGAAATGGATTTTGAGTGCGTGCATGCATGTGTTTAACAAAAAATGTAACGAATACATTTGAGTTTTTTTTTTTTAAAAAGTTGAGTTAAAAAAAAAGAAATTGGAAAAATGAAAGATACATTTTATGAAAAAAACACTTACCTTTTCCATGATCCGGAATGGAGCGAAGAGACTTTGAAGCGGAGAGTATTTGGAAAGCTAATTACGCGAAAACTACATTTTTTTTTTAAATTTCCGTCTGAAAGGAAAACGATTTTACCGAAACAACATAATAGTAAATTGTAAAAAAAAAACAGGCATATTTCAATAAAAATTACAAGTCCCGCGACACACCATCGTTAAAACGGTTAGGTTTCCAAAAATTTTACAAGTCCGCGACGAGAGGCGTCGTTCCAACACCTCTGATGCGAAAGCGTAAAAAAAATACAAGTTCCGCGATTCCCTTCGTAAGTACCGTTCAATGTCCAAAAATAATAAAAGTCCGAGACGAGAGGCGTCGTTCCAACACCTCTGATGCGAAAGCGTAGAAATAAAAATTACAAGTTCAGCGACCCCCCAACTCCAGCAACGTTCAATGTCCAAAAAATATTACAAGTCCGCGACGAGAGGCGTCGTTCCAACACCTCTGATTCGAGCGAGTATCGGAAAAAAACACAAGTTCCGCGAGACACCTTCGTTAGCACCGTTAGGTTTCCAGTGTCCAAAAAATTTTACAAGTCCGCGGCGAGAGGCGTCGTTCCAACACCTCTGATGATCGAGAGCGGGAGATTCGGAAAAAGATTACAAGTTCCGCGAGACACCTTCGTTAGCACCGTTAGGTTTCCGGTGTCCAAAAAATTTTACAAGTCCGCGGCGAGAGGCGTCGTTCCAACACCTCTGAAGTTCGAGAGCGAAGCGAGAGAAACGGAAGAGCAGCCGGCTTGCAGCGCTGTCAGATGCCGACTGATCTGGCGAGCCAATGTCACTCCCTTTTATACCCAATCCAGGCTAAAAAAAAAAAAAAAAAAAAAAAATTTTTTTTTTTTTTTTTTTTTACGAAATATTTTCAAAGTGGAAAATTATTTCAAAGTTTGGTTTCAGTCAAATATTCAGAAACGTACAAATAACAAAATTTTTCAAAGTCGAAAATTATTTCAAAGTTCGGATTCAGTTAAGTATTGAGAAATATAAAAAATGAGGAATATTTTCAAAGTTTTTACATAGTCAAGCATGAACACGAAATAATTTCAAAGTCTCGTGTCGCGAAAAAAACACAAAGTCCACAAGCATGTCGATTTTCATCAAAGTCTCGATTTCTGAAAAAGTTTCGAAGTCTGAAGTCAGTTTATAGCGCGTGTGAAATATTTTCAAAGTCGAGATTTCAAAGTTCGGTAATTATTTCAAAGTTCCACAAAAATTTTCAAAGTCGGGAATTATTTCAAAGTTCGGTAAAATTTTTCAAAGTCGAGAATTATTTCAAAGTTCGGTAAAATTTTTCAAAGTCGGGAATTATTTCAAAGTTCGGCTTCAAGAGAGAGAAACGGGAGAGCAGCCGCCCGGCAGCGCTGCATGGTGCCAACTGATCTGGCGAGACAATGTCATTTCCTTTTACAAAAAAAAAAAAAAAAAATTTTTTTTTTTTTTCACCTTTAAGATGCCTTTTCAAACAAGCCTTCCTCTTATCGACGTGCTCTCCTGTCTCTGCGGTTGTCTCGCGATTTTGTCCTTACCTGTAATGCATTGTTACGTGCTCAGTTAAGTACTCAGAAAAGTAAAAATGAGGAATTTTTTCAAAGTTTTTAACATAGTCGAGTATGAATACGAAATATTATCAAAGTCTCGTGTCGCGAAAAAAATACAAAGTCCAAAAGCATGTCGATTTTCATTAAAGTCTCGATTTCTGAAAAAGTTTCAAAGTCGATATTTCAAAGTTCGGGAAGAAGATTTCAAAGATTGGCAAAATTTAATAAAGTCCGGAATTATTTCAAAGTTCGGCAAAACTTTTCAAAGTCGGGAATTATTTGAAAGTTCGGCAAAACTTTTCAAAGTCGGGAATTATTTGAAAGTTCGGCTTCAAGCGAGAGAAACGGAAGAGCAGCCGCCCGGCAGCGCTGCATGATGCCAACTGATCTGGCGAGACAATATCATTTCCTTAAAAAAAAAAAAAAAAAAAAAAATTTTTTTTTTTTTTGTAGTATTTAAGGTGTGTTCTCAGACAAGTCTCTCTCTTATCGACGTGTTCTCCTGTCTATGCGGTCGAGTTTGAACACGAAATATTTTCAAAGTCTCGTGTTACGAAAAAAACACAAAGTCCACAAGCATATCGATTTTCATCAGAGTCTCGTTTTAGTCCATAATTTGGTTATCTTCGGAAAGAGTTTGGTACTCAGATGCGAGTTTTTTTACACAAGTCGGAAATAATTTCAAAGTTAAAAACATGTTCTAAAAAGATTTCACACAAAGTCCGGAGTCAATTTATAGCACGTGCGAAATATTTCCAAAGTCAAGATATCAAGCAGCAGCAGCAGCAGGTCTTGACTCCACCGTGTCCGAGCGAAAACTGACTGTAGATCGCCTAAAAAAAAAAAAAAAAAAAAAAAAAAAAAAAAAAAAAAAAAAAACTTTTTTGACTAGTTTTGTCGTCAGTTGGATTTCAACTTTCAACGAGGCAAGACGTGCTTTCGATGCTCTCTTCATATGCGGACAGCGGCATCGAGTAACCGGGGCGCATGGATATAAACAGCCGCAGCAGGTGTTGACTCCACCGTGTCCGAGCGAAAACTGACTGCAGATCGTTCGAAAGCTTATTTAAAAAAAAAAAAAAAAAAAAAAAAAAAAAACTTTTTTGACTAGTTTTGTCGTCAGTTGGATTTCAACTTTCAACGAGGCAAGACGTGCTTTCGATGCTCTCTTCATATGCGGACAGCGGCATCGAGTAACCGGGGCGCATGGATATAAACAGCCGCAGCAGGTGTTGACTCCACCGTGTCCGAGCGAAAACTGACTGCAGATCGTTCGAAAGCTTATTTAAAAAAAAAAAAAAAAAAAAAAAAAAAAAAAAAACTTTTTTTGATTAGTTTTGTCGTCAGTTGGATTTCAACTTTCGACGAGGCAAGACCTGCTTTCGATGCTCTCTTCAAATGCGGACAGCGGCATGGAGTAACCGGGGCGCATGGATATAAACAGCCGCAGCAAGTCTTGACTCCACCGTATCCGAGCGAAAACTGACTGCACATCGCTCGAAAGCGTCCTAATCCCTCAAAAAAAAAAAAAAAAAAAAAAAAAAAAACTTTTTTGACTAGTTTTACCGTCAGTTGGATTTCAGCTTTCGACGAGGCAAGACGTGCTTTGGATGCTCTCTCCAAATGCGAACAGCGGCATCGTGTAACCGGGGGGGCATGGACACAAACAGCCGCAGCAGGTCTTTTCACTACCGTATCCCAGCGAACACTGATTGCAGATCGCTCGAAAACCATCCATTCCGAAGGTCCATTCCGAACCATCCATTCCGAACAGGTATAATTATGCGAGCGTCCTTCGTAGAGCACACATAAACACTCATTCCAGTAAACAACAAGCATTCAACGGAGCAGCCGCAGCAAGTCTTGACTCCACCGTATCCGAGCGAAAACTGACTGCACATCGCTCGAAAGCGTCCTAATCCCTCAAAAAAAAAAAAAAAAAAAAAAAAAAAAAAACTTTTTTGACTAGTTTTACCGTCAGTTGGATTTTAGCTTTCGACGAGGCAAGACGTGCTTTGGATGCTCTCTCCAAATGCGAACAGCGGCATCGTGTAACCGGGGGGGCATGGACACAAACAGCCGCAGCAGGTCTTTTCACTACCGTATCCCAGCGAACACTGATTGCAGATCGCTCGAAAACCATCCATTCCGAAGGTCCATTCCGAACAGGTATAATTATGCGAGCGTCCTTCGTAGAGCACACATAAACACTCATTCCAGTAAACAACAAGCATTCAACGGAGCAGCCGCAGTAAGTCTTGTCACCACCGTATCCGAGCGAACACTGACTCCAGATCGCTGGAGAACCCCACTTTCAAAAAAAAAAAAAAAAAAAAAAAAAAAAAAAATTTGACTAGTTTTACCGTCAGTTGGATTTCAGCTTTCGACGAGGCAAGACGTGCTTTGGATGCTCTCTCCAAATGCGAACAGCGGCATCGTGTAACCGGGGGGGGCATGGACACAAACAGCCGCAGCAGGTCTTTTCACTACCGTATCCCAGCGAACACTGATTGCAGATCGCTCGAAAACCATGCATTCCAAAAAAAAAAAAAAAAAAAAAAACTTTTTTGACTAGTTTTGTCGTCAGTTGGATTTTAGCTTTAGACGAGGCAAGACGTGGTTTCGATGCTCTCTCCAAATGTACGCGCTTGAATGCTCAATAATACAATGTTATACTAATGTTTGCTTTATAATATACTTTTCCAATTGATATAAATGAAAAAACTCCTCTGGAGACTTCTCACACCAAAGGCAAAGTGACCCGAAAGTTCGACACGCGACACGACCCGGATCGAGTCGAGGTGACCGCTGGTCAGCGGCGACCGGACATCACGGAACGGCAGAGGCCGGTTCTCGACTCCGAGCGAGAAAGGCCGCCGACTCTCTCTTTTTTGCAACGCACGGGCACACGAAATCGGGTCGAAGTGACCGCTGGTCAGCGCGGACGTCCGAACGAACGGGACCTTTCGATTCCCCGGTCCATTTCCGAAAGTTCGACACGCGACACGACCCGGATCGAGTCGAGGTGACCGCTGGTCAGCGTAAGTCTCGCGTCGCGAAAAAAACATAAAGTCCACAACCATGTTTATTTTTCATCAAAGTATCAATTCTCTCGAAGTGGAACCGGCATCCGGACAGCAGCGTCAGTGGATCTCGACTCCACCGCGTCCCAGCGAAAACTGACTGCAGATCGCTCAAGAGCTGCCTATTATTTAAAAAAAAAAAAAAAAAAAAAAAAAAAAAAAATTTGACTATTATTGCAGTCAGTTGCATTTCAGCTTTCAACGAGGCAAGACGTGCTTTCGAGCCTCTCTCCAAGTGTACATACTTTAACGCTCAATAATATAATGTTATGCTTATGGTTTACCTTTTCCAATTGATATACACACATATGTATATATAGATTTACAATAACTGAATAAAACCATAAAATATTTATAAAAATATCAGTTTATAACTCAATGTAGCTAAAATAATAAAAGATTTTCGAGTGCGTACTCGAATATTTGTTGTTTAGCACGCTTCAAATCAGGAACCGGAAATAAAACAATAAACAAAATATTTTTTTTAAATAATATCCTTATAAAGACATTTTCAATTTTTTATTTATCTATACGAATCCGCGGATACCTTACTCGAGGGTTAATAACTCTCACTTACTTGTGGTCAGTTTCGGTCAAGCATAACTATGCGAGCGTCCTTCGTAGAGCACACATAAACACTCATTCCAGTAAACAACAAGCATTCAACGGAGCAGCCGCAGTAGGTCTTGTCACCACCGTATCCGAGCGAACACTGACTGCAGATCGCTGGAGAACCCTCCTTTCCGAAAAAAAAAAAAAAAAAAAAAAAAAAAAATTGACTAGTTTTGCCGTCAGTTGGATTTCAGCTTTCGACGAGGCAAGACGTGCTTTGGATGCTCTCTCAAAATGTACATGGTTTAACGGTTAATGATACTATGTTATGCTTATGTTTTGCCTTTTCCAACTAATATACATATAAGTACAGTAATATATGCATACGCACACACATATAAATATATGAAATACAAATATAAATATAAATATATAGTTGTTGTTTTGAGTCAATTTTACCATTTAATTGATACATTACGTGACGTAGGCGTTAAAAAATGTCATCGATGAAAAAAAACGCATAAGATTTACAAAAACTGAATATAAAAACATAAAATTAATATAAATTATCAATTTGTAACTCAATGTAGCTAAAATAATAAAAAGATTTTCGAGTGCGTACTCGAATATTTGTTGTTTAGCACGTTTCAAATTAGGGACCGGAAATAAAACAATAAACAAAATTTTTTTTTAAATAATATACTTATAAAGACATTTTCAATTTTTTATTTATCTATACGAATCCGCGGATACCTTACTCGAGGGTTAATAACTCTCACTTACTTGTGGTCAGTTTCGGTCAAGCATAACTATGCGAGCGTCCTTCGTAGAGCACACATAAACACTCATTCCAGTAAACAACAAGCATTCAACGGAGCAGCCGCAGTAGGTCTTGTCACCACCGTATCCGAGCGAACACTGACTCCAGATCGCTGGAGAACCAACCCTCCTTTCAAAAAAAAAAAAAAAAAAAAAAAAAAAAAAAAAAAATTTTTGACTAGTTTTGCCGTCAGTTGGATTTCAGCTTTCGACGAGGCAAGACGTGCTTTGGATGCTCTCTCAAAATGTACATGGTTTAACGGTTAATGATACTATGTTATGCTTATGTTTTGCCTTTTCCAACTAATATACATATAAGTACAGTAATATATGCATACACACACATATATATAAATATATGAAATACAAATATAAATATATAGTTGTTGTTTTGAGTCAATTTTACCATTTAATTGATACATCACGTGACGTAGGCGTTAAAAAATGTCATCGATGAAAAAAGAATGCATAAGATTTTAGAAAAACTGAATATAAAAACATAAAATTAATATAAATTATCAATTTGTAACTCAATGTAGCTAAAATAATAAAAAGATTTTCGAGTGCGTACTCGAATATTTGTTGTTTAGCACGCTTCAAATCAGGAACCGGAAATAAAACAATAAACAAAATATTTTTTTTAAATAATATACTTATAAAGACATTTTCAATTTTTTATTTATCTATACGAATCCGCGGATACCTTACTCGAGGGTTAATAACTCTCACTTACTTGTGGTCAGTTTCGGTCAAGCATAACTATGCGAGCGTCCTTCGTAGAGCACACATAAACACTCATTCCAGTAAACAACAAGCATTCAACGGAGCAGCCGCAGTAGGTCTTGTCACCACCGTATCCGAGCGAACACTGACTGCAGATCGCTGGAGAACCCTCCTTTCCGAAAAAAAAAAAAAAAAAAAAAAAAAAATTTGACTAGTTTTGCCGTCAGTTGGATTTCAGCTTTCGACGAGGCAAGACGTGCTTTGGATGCTCTCTCAAAATGTACATGGTTTAACGGTTAATGATACTATGTTATGCTTATGTTTTGCCTTTTCCAACTAATATACATATAAGTACAGTAATATATGCATACGCACACACATATAAATATATGAAATACAAATATAAATATAAATATAAATATATAGTTGTTGTTTTGAGTCAATTTTACCATTTAATTGATACATTACGTGACGTAGGCGTTAAAAAATGTCATCGATGAAAAAAAACGCATAAGATTTACAAAAACTGAATATAAAAACATAAAATTAATATAAATTATCAATTTGTAACTCAATGTAGCTAAAATAATAAAAAGATTTTCGAGTGCGTACTCGAATATTTGTTGTTTAGCACGTTTCAAATTAGGGACCGGAAATAAAACAATAAACAAAATTTTTTTTTAAATAATATACTTATAAAGACATTTTCAATTTTTTATTTATCTATACGAATCCGCGGATACCTTACTCGAGGGTTAATAACTCTCACTTACTTGTGGTCAGTTTCGGTCAAGCATAACTATGCGAGCGTCCTTCGTAGAGCACACATAAACACTCATTCCAGTAAACAACAAGCATTCAACGGAGCAGCCGCAGTAGGTCTTGTCACCACCGTATCCGAGCGAACACTGACTCCAGATCGCTGGAGAACCAACCCTCCTTTCAAAAAAAAAAAAAAAAAAAAAAAAAAAAAAAAAAAAAAAAAAAAAATTTTTGACTAGTTTTGCCGTCAGTTGGATTTCAGCTTTCGACGAGGCAAGACGTGCTTTGGATGCTCTCTCAAAATGTACATGGTTTAACGGTTAATGATACTATGTTATGCTTATGTTTTGCCTTTTCCAACTAATATACATATAAGTACAGTAATATATGCATACACACACATATATATAAATATATGAAATACAAATATAAATATATAGTTGTTGTTTTGAGTCAATTTTACCATTTAATTGATACATCACGTGACGTAGGCGTTAAAAAATGTCATCGATGAAAAAAGAATGCATAAGATTTTAGAAAAACTGAATATAAAAACATAAAATTAATATAAATTATCAATTTGTAACTCAATGTAGCTAAAATAATAAAAAGATTTTCGAGTGCGTACTCGAATATTTGTTGTTTAGCACGCTTCAAATCAGGAACCGGAAATAAAACAATAAACAAAATATTTTTTTTAAATAATATACTTATAAAGACATTTTCAATTTTTTATTTATCTATACGAATCCGCGGATACCTTACTCGAGGGTTAATAACTCTCACTTACTTGTGGTCAGTTTCGGTCAAGCATAACTATGCGAGCGTCCTTCGTAGAGCACACATAAACACTCATTCCAGTAAACAACAAGCATTCAACGGAGCAGCCGCAGTAGGTCTTGTCACCACCGTATCCGAGCGAACACTGACTGCAGATCGCTGGAGAACCCTCCTTTCCGAAAAAAAAAAAAAAAAAAAAATTGTTATTTTGATCTACATCTCGCGTCCGGTGTAAATCTCGGGTCCTTTCTCACCTGACTCCATCGGACACCCCTCGAAACGGCCATTAA
Organism: Maratus speculifer; assembly: GCA_964019185.1. Taxonomy (NCBI): domain Eukaryota; kingdom Metazoa; phylum Arthropoda; class Arachnida; order Araneae; family Salticidae; genus Maratus; species Maratus speculifer. The sequence continues at coordinate 75,428,696 of OZ025301.1, forward strand.
AGTTTTCCCTTTATAAAGGATCATCCCGGACTTAGCATTTTTTAGCCAAAAGTCGAAAAAAACACAATTTCGAGTAGAAACTCCAAACTCGGTACAGACGTTCCTCTATGGTAGAGCGTTCGTTTACACTGACTTTCGACCCTCTCTCGGGTCGCCCCGGGGGGGGAGGGTGAGGGGAACCGTTGGAAATTTCGGGTTCGAACGGTCAAAAGGTTCCGCCGTCCGCGTTTACGGACGGAAACATTTCGTTTCAGCACGGCTCTCTCTGTAAATAGAGGTCATTGACCCCCCTAAATGGGCGGGGGGAGACAGATGAGAAAGGACCCGAGATCTACACCGGACACAAAGTGAAAAAAAAAAAAAAAAAAAAATTTTTTTTTTTTTTCTACATCTTGCGTCCGGTGTAAATCTGACATCCATTCTGACCTCTCTCCACGGAAACCCCTCTCAAACGGCCGCTCAACCTTTCCCTTTATAAAGACAAGACGCTGGACTTGTAATATTTCAGAAGGCATGAAAACGAAAGGGGCCGTAGAGAGGTCCGTGGGTCCCAGAAGACACTCGGTAGTGTTAAATGTCACATAAAAAAAAAAAAAAATTTTTTTTTTTTTTTTTTTTTTTTTTAAGGGTATAAATAGGGGGGAGCTCGAGCGATCCGCAGTCACTTATCGTTCGGAGATGGAACATTCAACACCGACCGCCGTTGTTAATGCCTGCGCCTCAGTGCCCGATTTTGCCGACGAGGAATCATCGTCTCGACTTTGGTATCACTTATGCAAAGATCCCAGAAAACTTTCGAAGATAATTTTACACGGCTGTGGTCACGAATGTCATGCCGGTTGCCTCGTAAGAAAAATAAAACAAGATTTAAAAAATCCAGAATCCGTGCTCACGTGTTTCGCGTGTTCCACCGCCGTCCATTGGAGTGACCTGCGCGCCGTGTGGCCAATAATGCACCCACCTCCTGTGACCCAAGAAAAATGACATTCAAACTACTTCGCTCGGAGTCGACGCCGGCTGCTGCTGACGACGATGACCGTGCTTTGGGCGGACTTTGGGTGACCGTGCGTTCGCAGAGAGTCGGCTTTCTCGCTCGCAGACGGCGGAGTCGAAGAGCGGCTGCTGCCGTCGATGACCCTGTCACTCCCCCCCCTCCCCTCCCGATGCCGCCAGACCAGCGGTCACTTCGACTCGACCCTATCGGAACCGGGTCGCGTCGCCCGTCCAACTTTCGGAAATGGACCGGAGAATCGAAACGTCCCGTTCGTTCTGACGTCCGCGCTGACCAGCGGTCACTTCGACTCGACTTTGGACGCAGAGAGTCGGCTTTCTCGCTCGGAGACGGCGGAGTCGAAGAGCGGCTGCTGCCGTCGATGACCCTGTACCCCCGGCAGTCGTCGAGGTGACCAGTGGTCACCTCGACGACTCGGGTGCCCGCATACTGCAGAGAGTCGCTTTTCGCTCGGAGTCGAGACCGGCTGCCGCCGTTGATGTCCGTGCTTCCAATGCCGCTGACCAGTGGTCATCTGGACTCGATCACCCCGACCGGGTCGTGTTACCCATCAAACTTTTGGAAAAAAATCAGAGAATTGAATGCTGATTTTTGTATATATTTAAACTGTGAGATTTATTTGTAAATAAATACGTGCAGTAGCACTTTTAAAACTTTACAAAATTATTTGTCTATTATTGAAACAACTAAGTTTTACATTAAAAAAAAAAAAAAAAAAAAAAAAATTTTTTTTTTTTTTTTTTTTTTGAATAAATCAAATATAAAATATTTTCTAAATGTGTTATTCAGAAACGAATCAATGCATTATAAAATAGTTTCTAAATAACTCATAACTTCTTTGTGTCAACAAAAAATCTAAAGAGGTCATTGACCTTTGACCTTCAGTTGTTTGATCGGTGTTGGTATTTCCTAAGCGATGCAGTAGTTGTTAACTGTGTAAAGACTCAAAATATTATGTCATAAATATTTAAAAAAAAAAAAAAAAAAAATTTTTTTTTTTTTTTTTTTTTGAGATTGTGAACATTATAAATACTTTCAGTCGTACCCCCCCAAATTGACATTTTGTCAGATTATTTTCTGTCTCATCGTACCCACCACCGCATCATGCCGCCTTGTCAAAACAGATCTTCGAAAGACGGATGTGAGAATTTAAGACTTTATTGGAATTTTCTCAAGCGAAACCCCACCTCCTTCCAGTGTCCTCTCTGTAACGTTTCTCTCGTATCCATCCAATTCGAAAAACATTGCTCCGCATCGCACAATTTAAATTCCAGACGTTGTTGCGTCTGGTGCCTCGGGAAAACCTCATGGTCGAGCAAACGGAAACGCGAGCACGGCGATCACATGATAAAGTGTTGGAGAAAATTTTTTAAAACTGAACACTCTCGTGGCCAAACCGAAACCCGTTCCCTTCGACGCGAAACCCATGGCCCAGGCCAAGTGTCTGTTCGATCACCGAGCGTTCGATCCGCCGCCCCCCGCGAGCCCTCGATCTCCTCTGGCCCATGCCCCTCGACCCGAACCTCCCGACTTTCGAGGACGAGTCCCTGGACAGGGCCGCGTCGTGCGTCCGAAAGTACCTGGAACTCAGAGGCGAGGCCGAACGGTTTCACGCCGCGGTGCGAATTCCCGCGTTTCCGGGTTTCCTGGAAGCCATGGACAGGGACGAAGGGCGGACGCGCACCCTCACGTTCTCCTGCTGGTGCGACGGCGGAGAGCCCTCGGAAGCACGACTCGGGCAGCACAGGCACATGATAATAGTTTCCTCGCCCCCGGGACACTTTTTACGAAACGTGTGGGATAAAATCAACGTGGAAAACCGACCGCGTAAAAATTTCAGATGCATGTACTACAAACGCCTCGCGTCGGCCATGCATCTGGCCAACACCATCGGCTACCTGTGCAAGCGCGAATCCCAGTGCAATTTCACGGGCGAAGACAAAAAATCCCCCGAGAAACAGAACCACTTCTACCTGTTCGAGAGCCTCCCGAGGGACTACATGCTGCCGCTCGTGTTGCAGTGGGAAGGCGGCCTCGTCCAACTCCTCGACCAGAATTTCAGGAGCTTGAATCGAGAGGAACTGGTGAAGTCCGTCATGACTTTTTTCGAACGCAAGTGGCGCTTCAAAATCAAAGACATTCCCGGAATCGCGCTCGACACCGTCCTTCCGGTCGCTAAAGAATTATTACCCTGCCGAGGTCCCACGGACATTTTTCTACATCTCACCGATAAACGTAAACTCTATTTCGAACGCAATCCGGATTCGAGGCATCTCACTCGGAAAGAATGGTTGGAAAAGCAAGCCGACGAGGGTAATCTTTTTTACTACGCAGTGGGGGAAGAACAATGGACCCCCCGCCCCTACCACCAGGGTTTGATCAACGATTTTAAACCTATCGTCGATCGATTAAGGGAGCTGGAATGGGAAATTACGCACCGGACCCCTCGTCCGTATCAACAGCCCTCGATCGACGAAATAAAACCCACAGTCGATCGAAACAAAGAGCTGAGAGAGGAAAATGAAACGCTCAAAAAGGAAATTGAGGAATTGAAGCAGGAACTCGATAGGGCGAAAACACCTAGAATTTAAGTTTTTTCATTTATTTATGAACGCTCCCACCTCACGGTTAAAATCTATGTTTTCGTGCCTTTATACTATTAATCTATTTCGTTAAAAAAAAAAAAAAAAAAAAAAAATTTTTTTTTTTTTTTTTTTTTTTTTTTTTTTTTTTTTTTTTTTTTGAGAGTATACTTTTAGTATAAATACTTTTAGTCACACCCTCAAATTATTCTTTTGTCGGATTTTTTTTGCTTCCAACCGCATCATGTCGCCTTGTCAAAACAAATCTTCGAAAGACGGATGTGAGAATTTAAGACAATATTGGAATTTTCTTAGGCGAAATCCCACCTCCTTCCAGTGTCCTCTGTGTAATGTTTCTCTCGTATCCATCCAATTTGAGAAACATTGCTCCGCATCGCACAATTTAAATTCCAGACGTTGTTGCGTCTGGTGCCTCGGGGAAACCTCTTGGTCGAGCAAACAGAAACGCGAGCACGGCGATCACATGATACAGTGTTGGAGAAAATTTTTAAAACTGAACACTTTACCGCCGGAAAATCCCACTCTCGTGGCCAAACCGGAGCCCGTTCCCTTCGACTCGAAGCCCATGGCTCAAGCAAAATGTCTGTTCGACCACGCGTTCGACCCGCCGCCCCCGCGAGCCCTCGATCTCGTCTGGCCCATGCCCCTGGACCCGAACCTCTTGACTTTCGAGGACGAGTCCCTGGACAGGGCCGTCTCCTGCGTCCGAAAGTACCTGGAACTGGGAGACTCCGTCGAGTGGTTTCACGCCATGGTCCGAATTCCCGCGTTTCCCGGGTTTCTCGAAGCCGTGGACAGGGACGAGGGGCGGACTCGCACCCTCACGTTCTCGTGCTGGTGCGACGGAGGGGAGCCCTCGGAGGCTCGATTCAGGCAGCACAGACACATGATCGTGGTGTCCTCGCCCCCGGGACACTTTCTCAGAGACGTGTGGTCGAAAATAGAGGTGGGAGAGCGGCGGCCCCGCAGAAACTTCAGGTGCCTGTACTGCAAGCCCATCGACTCGGCCATGCAGCTCGTCCACACCATCGGCTACCTGTGCAAACGCGAGTCCCGGTGCAACTTCTCTTCGGAATATAAAGATAATTCGCCCGAAAAACAGAACCACTTTTACTGTTTCGAAAGCCTCCCGAAAGACTACCGGCTGCCGCTCGTCCTGCAGTGGGAAGGCGGTCTCCTGAGTCTCCTCAACTTGATCTTCAAAGACTTGAAGCGAGACAAAATGGTACAGGCAGACATGGATTTTTACGAAAGTAAATGGCGCTTCAAAATAAAAAATATCCCCGGAATCACGCTCGGCACGGTCCTCCCGGTCGCGAAAGAATTTCAACCCTGTCCGGGTCCCACGGATTTTTTTCTCCATCTCACGAAAAGTCGCAAACTTTTTTTCGAACGCAACCCGATTTTGAAAAATCTCACTCGGGAAACCTGGCTAGAAAAACAAGCCCAGATGGGCAACCTCTTCTACTACGTCGTGGGGGAAGACCACTGGACCCCTCGTCCGTATCAACAGTCCCTGATCAACGAATTCAAGCCCATAGTCGATCAAAACAAAGAGCTGAGTGAGGAAAATGAAATGCTCAAAAGGGAAATTGAGGAATTGAAGCAGGAACTCGATAGGGTGAAAAGACTTAGAATTTAAGTTTTCATTTATTTATAAGCCTTTAAACCTAAAAAAAAAAAAAAAAAAATTTTTTTTTTTTTTTAATAGGTTTAAAGGCATTTTTTTTTTTTTTTTTGAGAATGTGGAAATGTTATAAATACTGTGAGTCGTACCCCCAAATTATCCTTTGTCGGATTATTTTTCTGTCTCATCGTACCCACCGCATCATGCCGCCTTGTCAAAACACATCTTCGAAAAACAATTGCAGGGATTTAAGGCGTTATTGGAATTTTCTTAATCGAAACCCCACCTCCTTCCATTGTCCTCTGTGTAACGATATCATCATATCCATCCAATTCGAATATCATTGCTCCTTATTACACGGTTTAAATTCCAAACTCTGTTGCGTCTGGTGCCTGGGGGAAACCTCTTGGTCGAGCAAACAGAAACGCGAGCACGTCGATCACATGATACAGTGTTGGCGAAAATTCTTAAAACTGAAGACTTCCCCGCAAGCCGTCGATTCACCACCGCCAGAAAGTCCCACTCTCGAGGCGAAACCGGAGCCCGTTCCTTTCGACGCGAAGCCCATGGCACAGGCCAAGTGTCTGTTCGACCGCGCGTTCGACCCGCCACCGCGCGCTTACGATCTCGTCTGGCCCATGCCCCTCGACCCGAACCTCCTGACTTTCGAAGACGAGTCTCTCGACAGGGCCGTCTCCTGCGTCCGAAAGTACCTGGAACTGGGAGACACCGTCGAGTGGTTTCACGCCATGGTCCGAATTCCCGCGTTTCAGGGGTTTCTCGAAGCCGTGGACAGGGACGAGGGCAGGACTCGCACCCTCACGTTCTCCTGCTGGTGCGACGGCGGCGAGCCCTCGGAGGCTCGATTCAGGCAGCACAGGCACATGATCGTGGTGTCGTCTCCACCCGGACACTTTCTCAGAGACGTGTGGGCGAAAATCGAGGTGGGAGAACGACGGCCCCGCAGAAACTTCAGGTGCCTGTACTGCAAACCCATCGACTCGGCCATGCAGCTCGTAAACACCATCGGCTACCTGTCCAAGCGCGAGTCCCGGTGCAACTTCTCGGGCGCCAAATACAAAAAGGGTGCCGAAAAACTGAACCACTTTTACTGTTTCGAAAGCCTCCCCAAAGACTACCGGCTGCCGCTCGTCCTGCAGTTGGAAGGCGGTCTCACGAGCCTCCTCGACTCGAACTTCAAACACCTGAAACGGGACAAAATGGTGCAGGCGGACTTGGATTTCTACGAAAGCAAATGGCGATTCAGAATCAAACACATTCCCGGAATCACGCTGAACACCGTCCTCCCGGTCTCGAAAGAATTTCGACCCTGTCGCCGAGGCGGTCCCACGGATTTTTTCCTCCATCTCACCGAAGGTCGCAAACTCTTTTTCGAACGCGACCCGGATTTAAAGGACCTCGCTCGGGAAGCCTGGCTGGAAAAACAAGCCCAGATGGGCAACCTCTTCCACTACGTCGTGGGGGAAGACCACTGGACGCCCCGGCCGTATCTCCAGTCCCTGATCAACGAGTTCAGACCCATCGTCGATCGAAACAAAGACCTCGAATCCGAAAACGCGGGGCTGAAAGAGGAAGCGGACCGATGGAAACAGAGGCACGCGGAGGACGTCAAAACACTGACGGACAAATGTTCCGCGTCCAGCGACAAAATTGGCGAGTTGAACGACAAAGTACACCAGCTGAACGACAAAATCCATCAGTTGAACGACGGAGAAATCGCGAGACTGAAAAAAGAGCTCGGCCAAGCGGAAATTAAAAATGAAAAACTCGAAAAAGAGCTCGGCCAAGTGCAAATCAAAAACGAAAAACTCGAAAAGGAGCTCGGCCAAGTGCAAATTAAAAACGAAAAACTCGATAAGGAGCTCGGCCAAGTGCAAATTAAAAACGAAAAACTCGAAAAGGAACTCGGCCAAGTGCAAATTAAAAATGAAAAACTCGAAAAGGAACTCGGCCAAGTGCAAATCAAAAACGAAAAACTCGGAAAAGAACTCGGTCAAGCGAAAATTAAAATCGAAACGCTCAAAAGGGAAAACGAGGAATCGAAGCAGAGGGCGAAAAGACCTAGAATTTAAGTTATTTTTTTTTTCATTTATTTATGGGAGAGTTGAGTGGTATAAAAGGCACTAAAAAAAAACAAAGATTTAAGCCGTGAGGCGGTCGCTGCGCTCCCGCCTCACGGCTTAAATCTTTGTTTTTTTTAGTGCCTTTTATACCACTCAACATTTTTTTTTTCTACGCATATTTATCTGAAAACATATCAAAAATCAAACGATTTTTTTCAACATCAACATGTAATAGAGAGTTCACACTTTCGACATTAGGAAGTTCAGCAACACTGTACACAGAGTTGTAACCTGATTTATTTAATAATTGGTTTATAATTTGACCTTGGTTCAAGGTCAAAGGTCAATGACCTCTGTTACATTTAAAATTTTCTTTGCCTCCCGCCGAACCCGAAGTGAAAATTTGAAACTCATCGAGTATCGAAGAATCCGTGATTTGCGAATTGCGAATTGCGAATTACACAGAGTTAATTTATAATTTGATCTTGGTTCAAGGTCAAAGGTCAATGACCTCTAATACATTTACAATTTTCTTTGCTTCCCACCGAACTCGAAGCGAGAATTTAAAACTCATCAAGTATCGAAGAATTCGTAATTTGCGAATTGCGAATTGCGAATATGTAAATGACCCCATCAGCGGCCGCGAGGTTCTGATCTCCAAAACTGGTGGACGGTAGGTGGTACCGTGTCCGAACCCGGTCGCTACCGTCGGCCTGACCGTTCGGAGTTTTCCGCGGTTTTCTTCGAACGTCTTTTTTTGCGTGAATGCGGGTCAGGTTCCCTTACAATTGAATTCCCTGACAATTTGTGAAACTCATTAAGTATTCAAGAATTCGCACATTGCGAATTCGCAACTTGCGAATTGCGAATTGTAATATGTAAACGTCAACATGTCTAAAAATAATTTTCATGTTTTTGCTTCCCACCGAACCCAAAGTGAGAATTTAAAACCCATTAAGAATTCAAGAACTCGCACATTGCGAATTCGCAAATTGCGAACTGTAATATATAAATGTCATCATGTCTCAAAAAAAAAAAAAAAAAAAAAAAAAAAAAAAAAAAAAAATTTTTTTTTTTTTTTTTTTTTTTCAAGTTTAGTATAAATATCAGTCCGCGCATCAGACTAGCCTCGTTCGACATTGCCACTCGTCGAGATGGCCCCGTTATACCAATATTCTCCGTTTTCTTTACCTGCCTCGGACATTGACTTTTCAGTCTTGGAAGACTGTTTTATTCCCGAGGATGCAATCTGGAACGTCTCGCACAAGATTCTCTTCGACTCCTTTCCCGACTCCGAGAGCAACCTGCCCTCGTTGAAAAGTTTCCCCTTCGAAGAACCTTCGAGGACGCCGCCTGTGCCAGAACCTTTCGTTTCCCCGAAACTTGTCCGGGATTTTTTACTGCCCACTGCTCCACCTGTTTCTGCTGCTCCTGCTGTTGCTCCTGCTCCTGCTGCTCCTGTTTCTGCTGCTCCCGCTGCCGCTGCCGCTCCCGCCGCCGCAGTCGCTCCGGGAGACGACGGCGACTCCCCGAAGCGAGAGCCCGAGGCGCCGCGACCGCCCGAGTCCGAGAAGCGGGTGCCCGAGGCGCCGCCGCCGCGAGGTCTCGCGGACTCCGAGAGACCTCTCGAAATTCCCGAACCGAGTCGCGGACCCCAGGCGTCGAGACCGCCCGAGAAACGCGTTAAGAGAGCCGAATCGGGAGGAGAGACCGAGAAACCTTTCGAAATTCCTAAAGTGAGTCGCGAACCCCAGGCGTCGCGACCGCCCGAGAAACGCGTTCGAAAAGCGAAATCGAGCGGCGGCGGCGAGACCGAGAAACCTTTCGAAATTTCCGAACCGAGTCGAAAACACCAGGCGTCGCGACCGCAGGAGAAACATTTTCGAACATCTGAACCGAGCGGAGAGACGAAGAAACCTTTCGAAATACCCAAACCGAACCGGAAAACCGAGGCGTCGCGACCGCCCGAGAAACATTTTCGAACATCTGAATCGAGCGGCGAGACGAAGAAACCTTTCGAAATACCCAAACCGAACCGGAAAGCCGAGGCACCGCGACCGCAGGAGAAACACGTTCGAGTATCTGAATCGGGCGGAGAGACCGGGAAACCTTTCAAAATTCCTAAACTGAGTACGATATCCGAGGCGCCGCGACCGCAGGAGAAACACGTTCGAAAGACCGTATCGGGCGGCGAGACCGGGAAACCTTTCAAAATTCCCAAACTCAGCCGGAAAGCCGAGGCGTCGCGACCGCAGGAGAAACGCGTTGGAATATCTAAATCGAGCGGAGAGACCGAGAAACTTTTCAAAATTCTTAAACTGAGTTTGAAAAGCGAGGCGTCGCGACCGCAGGAGAAACACGTTGGAATATCTAAATCGGGCGGCGAGACCCGGAAACCTTTCAAATTTCCTAAACTGAGTCTGAAAAGCGAGGCGTCGCGACCCGAGGAGAAACGCGTTCGAAAGACCATATCGGGCGGCGAGACCGGGAAACCATTTAAAATTCCTAAACTGAGTCGGAAATCCGAGGCGCACCGCGATCCCCGGAGAAACATTTTCGAACGGCCGAATCGGGAAACCTTTTAAAAATATCCAAAGTGAGCCGGGGCATCGCGACCTAAACTGAACCCAGGCTAGACACTAGTTTAAAAAAAAAAAAAAAAAAAAAAAAAAATTGTAATTTGAGAAATTACAACAACCATTTGGACAAAAAAAAAAAAAAAAAAAAAAAAAAAAAAAAAAAAAAGTTTGTAATATTTAACAGATTTTTTTTTTTTTTTTTTTTTTTTTTTTTTGTCCAAATGGTTGTTGTAATTTCTCAAATTACAATTTTTTTTTTTTTTTTTTTTAACTATAAAGTTTTGATTATTTTTTTGCATGCACTTTACAAATTTTTCCGGCGTCTGTAAAATTAAAAATCTATATAGGTCAATGACCTTTGACCTTTGACCTTCATTTTTTATTTGGGAGCTACTTGAAAAAAAATTTTCTGAGAGCTGGTTGAAACAAATTTAAAACGATTACGATTGTATAACGAATATTATATATATATATATATATATATATATATATATATATATAAATTACTGACTACTTCTCCTTTAAGGTAATTACCCTTAAGGTAATCCCTTGATGTTAATCTTCCTCTTGTTTACCTCTCGCTTTCTGCATTGAGAGACGTTTTTGCATACGACGTCTTTCTTTGGCTTCGGCTTTTTCAATATCTGATAATTTTCGTTTAACCATTTTTAAATATGTTAGTTTCTTCTTTATTACAATGATTGTAAGCATTTTAATTTTCTATTCAAATAAAAATTCTTCTAAAAGTAAAGAATTTCGCATAAAACGGTAAGATTTTAAAAGTGTCCACGTCACGGGGGTCTGCGCGACAGAAAACAACAACCATTTGTCCAAATGGTTAAAAAAAAAAAAAAAAAAATTTTTTTTTTTTTTTTTAAATAAATATCAGTCCGCGCATCAGCCTTGCCTCATTCGACTTTGTCACACTCCAGCAACAATGGCACGTTTACCCGATTTTCCCTGCTATTTTTGCCATTCTGACGTTTGTTGTTTGGACAGGTCGGTGGTCAGAATGGATTACATTTTACCAGATCTTTATGCAGAATCTATATATCTTGCAAATGTGAGCAATGGTTCTCATCTGGACCACTATAAACCCGTGGATTTTTCAAAATTAAATGAAATTGAATGGATGATGTATACTACAATTTTAAGAATGCAAGGACGTTTCTTTCAAAAACATCCCTTCAAACTCAATGTCAGTATTGAAGAAGTGAACGTATTATCGGATATTTGTCCCATCTTAGAAAGAAAATTAAGCGAAATTGTTAAAACTACATTAGAACTGGGAGAATTTAACATACTTCGCAACGAATTGTCGTCGGCCGGAGTATTACCAATGCCCTATCAATGCATCGTTTTAGAATGTCTCATTGTTGCAGGAAAATTTACAGTACTCTGTATGCAAAAATTTGAAGATCAAGTTGATGTAATTTATCAGGATGCGCTAAATGTGTTGCTGAGATGTTTTGAGGAAACCAATATTACATCGTGGATTCTCCACACCAGTAGGGTCATGCACCCATTCGGAACGGTAGGCTATGCATTCCAACAAGAAATTACACCTACAGTAGATGACATTTGTCATCGATTAAGTCATACATTATAAAATCTTTAAAAAAAAAAAAGACAAACGACAAAGAATGGCTCGGATCCGAATTGCCCCCTTTCTCCATTACGCGCCCCCCTCCACGCGGATAAGTTTTTTATTTTCTCAATTACAAGAGCAGACTTTTTAAAAAAAAAAATTACCTTTGCGTTCCAATTTCTTCTCGTTCAAGTCATTTTTCCAACATTTGTTTGGAAGATGTTGGTTTTGGTCGAAAAATGGAAAAGGAAAAAAAAATTTTTTTTTTAGAATTGTGTCCCACCATAACCACCCGCTGCGATATTCAAACGTATCGCAACGCCACAATTCTTTTTTTTTTGAAAAAGATGTTTTATGCCAAAAATGCCCCTTCGTTTAAATGAAAGGGTCTTTTTTACCGAAACAAAATTATTATTATTTTTTTTTTAGTCCCACCATTTACCACCCGCTGCGATATTGTAATCTATCGCAACTCCACAATTCTTTTGTTTTATGTAAAATATATTTTTGGCAAAAAAAGACCCCTTCCCCTCTCCGTGGCAAGGGGTCATTTTTTTTTACCGAAAAAAGGATCAATGATAAACAAACTCGCATTTAGTTCGAAGGTTGAAAAAAAAAAACCCTTCGAATCTTTCTTCAAAACAGGTTGACGGAGGGTGCCGTCTACCTGTTTTGAAGGGGGGGAAGAGTCGACTCTTTTTTTTATGGGTTGGGGTTTGTTGTCGATGTTACAGTAGCTGAAAAACAAAAGTCGTTTTTAATTGAATGTACAATGTTCATAACCTACGGCTTTCCAAAATACTCTTTTTTTTCTGTGCGCCCTATATTTGGGAATAAGAAAAAGAAATGACACAAGACACAAAAATATCAGACAAGACACAATATTTTTTTTATGAAATATACTTTATTGGACCAGAAAGTTTGCTCTCGTTAAAAAATGAATCGTGTAAGTCCGGATGAAATATCCAGATCACGATGATTTTTTTTTACCCCTATTTTTTCTGTCTCTCTCTCTGTTATAGACATACGAGAGAGAAGCGCGCGCGCGTAGATATAAAAAAACTCTTTCGTTTCCCTCGTCACAGTCCGATGTCGAAAGGTCGCCAAAACGACTTACGAACCTCCCTTGAGAGGCACCTGCTGCGCGCGACCCCTCGACTCGTCCCACACGCGCTCCCTACTCAGTAATTTTTTGTTGTTTTTTTTTCGGGGTTTTCTTTCCTCTCCACTTTCATTCCTCCATTATCTGATTGAAAAAGACAGGCCGATCCGTCATCGAGAAACCCGTACGTCTCCGAACCGTCCACCTCGACTCTACAGCATGGGCCATCCACAATGGATATTTACACCCACCTGAAGCAGGCTTTACCATGTCTGCAGCAACTCCATCCATACCTCACAGAAGCTGTCCAGTAACTAAATCGTACTAGGACTTTCGTATGCTTCGGAAGCGATGAAGTCACTAAGGTTCTTCAAATCAGGCCATCGACATCCTTTGATAGATATTTTTTTTTTCAATTCAAAGGAAAGTCGACTCTTGTCTCCCGGCAAGACCACACGGCATATTTTCCACCGATCTGTGAGAGGCTCAGACCATCCATGGAACCGAATCTACGGTGAGTACAAAGTCATGCCACCGCATCTGCTGCGGAAATCGGCCGCGCCCCGTGACGCGACAAATTCCCGCCCCAGGGTTCCGGGCCGGGCCCGCAAGGTAACCACACGTAAAGCTACTCTCAGGATCCGCGTGAGAGACAAGAACGACCTAAAATGGAACCAGATTATTCGGAAACGTTCCCTCATGGACCAGTTACTGCCTCCCCCAAAATGACCACGGAAGTGGAGAAAAATGGAGGTTGAGAAAAAAAACCCCAAAGTACCTACTTGCAATAATTCATTTCCTTACAATCCTTTCCCTCCCCCCCTCCACGCGAAATAAAAAATGCCGAAAAAAAGAGAATTTTGATGCGAAAAGCATCCTGTTAAAAAAAGGAAAAAAGGGGCAGCCCTCGTCATCTCAGCCTACGATCTTTACCACTCTATGTCGTCTCAGACCGCGCACTGTGGGACGACACAAAGAATGGCTCGGATCCGAATTGCCCCCTTTCTTCTTACCCTTCCCTCTCTTATTTTTCTCAATTACGAGAGCAGACTTTTTTAAAAAAAAAAATGTACCTTTTGTGTTCCAATTTCTTCTCGTTCAAGTCATTTTTTTTCCTCAAAACTCAAATTTATTCGTTACATTTTTTTCGGTGGATTTTTTATTTTCAACTCAAAGTAGGGATGTACTGTGGAATACAAAAATGAGCAACGTTAAAAAAGCACTAAATATATAAGAAATTGCCGACCCGTCTCCCCCTCTCACGAGGCTTCACAGACCGGGTTGCTCAGCAATTTTAGGAACCATTTCTTTTTAATGAAATGTGCGACGGCCGAAGAAAAAAAAAACCGCGCTCTAACCAAAAAAAAATATTCTCGATGTTTTCACCGCTAGTACCAGGACCCTAGCGGACTTTTATCTTCTCGCGCCTGGTTTCGAAAAAAGATGGATTGCCGACCCGTCTCCCCCTCCCACGAGGCTTCACAGACCGGGTTGCTCAGCAATTTTAGGAACCATTTCTTTTTAATGAAATGTACGATAGCCGAAGAAAACCCGCGCTCTAACCAAAAAAAAAATTCTCGATGTTTTTTCACCGCTAGTACCAGGACCCTAGCGGACTTTTATCTTCTCGCGCCTGGTTTCGAAAAAAAGATGGATTGCCGACCCGTCTCCCCCTCCCACGAGGCTTCACAGACCGGGTTGCTCAGCAATTTTAGGAACCATTTCTTTTTAATGAAATGTACGATAGCCGAAGAAAACCCGCGCTCTAACCAAAAAAAATTCTCGATGTTTTTTCACCGCTAGTACCAGGACCCTAGCGGACTTTTTCTTCTCGCGCCTGGTTACGAAAAGATGGAAATGGATTTTGAGTGCGTGCATGCATGTGTTTAACAAAAAATGTAACGAATACATTTGAGTTTTTTTTTTTAAAAAAAGTTGAGTTAAAAAAAAAGAAATTGGAAAAATGAAAGATACATTTTATGAAAAAAACACTTACCTTTTCCATGATCCGGAATGGAGCGAAGAGACTTTGAAGCGGAGAGTATTTGGAAAGCTAATTACGCGAAAACTACATTTTTTTTTTAAATTTCCGTCTGAAAGGAAAACGATTTTACCGAAACAACATAATAGTAAATTGTAAAAAAAAAACAGGCATATTTCAATAAAAATTACAAGTCCCGCGACACACCATCGTTAAAACGGTTAGGTTTCCAAAAATTTTACAAGTCCGCGACGAGAGGCGTCGTTCCAACACCTCTGATGCGAAAGCGTAAAAAAAATACAAGTTCCGCGATTCCCTTCGTAAGTACCGTTCAACGTCCAAAAATAATAAAAGTCCGAGACGAGAGGCGTCGTTCCAACACCTCTGATGCGAAAGCATAGAAAAAAAAATTACAAGTTCAGCGACCCCCCAACTCCAGCAAAGTTCAATGTCCAAAAAATATTACAAGTCCGCGACGAGAGGCGTCGTTCCAACACCTCTGATTCGAGCGAGTATCGGAAAAAACCACAAGTTCCGCGAGACACCTTCGTTAGCACCGTTAGGTTTCCAGTGTCCAAAAAATTTTACAAGTCCGCGGCGAGAGGCGTCGTTCCAACACCTCTGATGATCGAGAGCGGGAGATTCGGAAAAAGATTACAAGTTCCGCGAGACACCTTCGTTAGCACCGTTAGGTTTCCGGTGTCCAAAAAATTTTACAAGTCCGCGGCGAGAGGCGTCGTTCCAACACCTCTGAAGTTCGAGAGCGAAGCGAGAGAAACGGAAGAGCAGCCGGCTTGCAGCGCTGTCAGATGCCGACTGATCTGGCGAGCCAATGTCACTCCCTTTTATACCCAATCCAGGCTAAAAAAAAAAAAAAAAAAAAAAAAAATTTTTTTTTTTTTTTTTTTACGAAATATTTTCAAAGTGGAAAATTATTTCAAAGTTTGGTTTCAGTCAAATATTCAGAAACGTACAAATAACAAAATTTTTCAAAGTCGAAAATTATTTCAAAGTTCGGATTCAGTTAAGTATTGAGAAATATAAAAAATGAGGAATATTTTCAAAGTTTTTACATAGTCAAGCATGAACACGAAATAATTTCAAAGTCTCGTGTCGCGAAAAAAACACAAAGTCCACAAGCATGTCGATTTTCATCAAAGTCTCGATTTCTGAAAAAGTTTCGAAGTCTGAAGTCAGTTTATAGCGCGTGTGAAATATTTTCAAAGTCGAGATTTCAAAGTTCGGTAATTATTTCAAAGTTCCACAAAAATTTTCAAAGTCGGGAATTATTTCAAAGTTCGGTAAAATTTTTCAAAGTCGAGAATTATTTCAAAGTTCGGTAAAATTTTTCAAAGTCGGGAATTATTTCAAAGTTCGGCTTCAAGAGAGAGAAACGGGAGAGCAGCCGCCCGGCAGCGCTGCATGGTGCCAACTGATCTGGCGAGACAATGTCATTTCCTTTAACAAAAAAAAAAAAAAAAAATTTTTTTTTTTTTTTCACCCTTAAGATGCCTTTTCAAACAAGCCTTCCTCTTATCGACGTGCTCTCCTGTCTCTGCGGTTGTCTCGCGATTTTGTCCTTACCTGTAATGCATTGTTACGTGCTCAGTTAAGTACTCAGAAAAGTAAAAATGAGGAATTTTTTCAAAGTTTTTAACATAGTCGAGTATGAATACGAAATATTATCAAAGTCTCGTGTCGCGAAAAAAATACAAAGTCCAAAAGCATGTCGATTTTCATTAAAGTCTCGATTTCTGAAAAAGTTTCAAAGTCGATATTTCAAAGTTCGGGAAGAAGATTTCAAAGATTGGCAAAATTTAATAAAGTCCGGAATTATTTCAAAGTTCGGCAAAACTTTTCAAAGTCGGGAATTATTTGAAAGTTCGGCAAAACTTTTCAAAGTCGGGAATTATTTGAAAGTTCGGCTTCAAGCGAGAGAAACGGAAGAGCAGCCGCCCGGCAGCGCTGCATGATGCCAACTGATCTGGCGAGACAATATCATTTCCTTAAAAAAAAAAAAAAAAAAAAAAAAAAAAAAAAAAAAAAATTTTTTTTTTTTTTGTAGTATTTAAGGTGTGTTCTCAGACAAGTCTCTCTCTTATCGACGTGTTCTCCTGTCTATGCGGTCGAGTTTGAACACGAAATATTTTCAAAGTCTCGTGTTACGAAAAAAACACAAAGTCCACAAGCATATCGATTTTCATCAGAGTCTCGTTTTAGTCCATAATTTGGTTATCTTCGGAAAGAGTTTGGTACTCAGATGCGAGTTTTTTTACACAAGTCGGAAATAATTTCAAAGTTAAAAACATGTTCTAAAAAGATTTCACACAAAGTCCGGAGTCAATTTATAGCACGTGCGAAATATTTCCAAAGTCAAGATATCAAGCAGCAGCAGCAGCAGGTCTTGACTCCACCGTGTCCGAGCGAAAACTGACTGTAGATCGCCTAAAAAAAAAAAAAAAAAAAAAAAAAAAAAAAAAAAAACTTTTTTGACTAGTTTTGTCGTCAGTTGGATTTCAACTTTCAACGAGGCAAGACGTGCTTTCGATGCTCTCTTCATATGCGGACAGCGGCATCGAGTAACCGGGGCGCATGGATATAAACAGCCGCAGCAGGTGTTGACTCCACCGTGTCCGAGCGAAAACTGACTGCAGATCGTTCGAAAGCTTATTTAAAAAAAAAAAAAAAAAAAAAAAAAAAAAAAAACTTTTTTGACTAGTTTTGTCGTCAGTTGGATTTCAACTTTCAACGAGGCAAGACGTGCTTTCGATGCTCTCTTCATATGCGGACAGCGGCATCGAGTAACCGGGGCGCATGGATATAAACAGCCGCAGCAGGTGTTGACTCCACCGTGTCCGAGCGAAAACTGACTGCAGATCGTTCGAAAGCTTATTTAAAAAAAAAAAAAAAAAAAAAAAAAAAAACTTTTTTTGACTAGTTTTGTCGTCAGTTGGATTTCAACTTTCGACGAGGCAAGACCTGCTTTCGATGCTCTCTTCAAATGCGGACAGCGGCATGGAGTAACCGGGGCGCATGGATATACACAGCCGCAGCAAGTCTTGACTCCACCGTATCCGAGCGAAAACTGACTGCACATCGCTCGAAAGCGTCCTAATCCCTCAAAAAAAAAAAAAAAAAAAAAACTTTTTTGACTAGTTTTACCGTCAGTTGGATTTCAGCTTTCGACGAGGCAAGACGTGCTTTGGATGCTCTCTCCAAATGCGAACAGCGGCATCGTGTAACCGGGGGGGCATGGACACAAACAGCCGCAGCAGGTCTTTTCACTACCGTATCCCAGCGAACACTGATTGCAGATCGCTCGAAAACCATCCATTCCGAAGGTCCATTCCGAACCATCCATTCCGAACAGGTATAATTATGCGAGCGTCCTTCGTAGAGCACACATAAACACTCATTCCAGTAAACAACAAGCATTCAACGGAGCAGCCGCAGCAAGTCTTGACTCCACCGTATCCGAGCGAAAACTGACTGCACATCGCTCGAAAGCGTCCTAATCCCTCAAAAAAAAAAAAAAAAAAAAAAAAAAAAAAAAAAAAAAAAAAAAAAAAAAAAAAAAAAACTTTTTTGACTAGTTTTACCGTCAGTTGGATTTTAGCTTTCGACGAGGCAAGACGTGCTTTGGATGCTCTCTCCAAATGCGAACAGCGGCATCGTGTAACCGGGGGGGCATGGACACAAACAGCCGCAGCAGGTCTTTTCACTACCGTATCCCAGCGAACACTGATTGCAGATCGCTCGAAAACCATCCATTCCGAAGGTCCATTCCGAACAGGTATAATTATGCGAGCGTCCTTCGTAGAGCACACATAAACACTCATTCCAGTAAACAACAAGCATTCAACGGAGCAGCCGCAGTAAGTCTTGTCACCACCGTATCCGAGCGAACACTGACTCCAGATCGCTGGAGAACCCCACTTTCAAAAAAAAAAAAAAAAAAAAAAAATTTGACTAGTTTTACCGTCAGTTGGATTTCAGCTTTCGACGAGGCAAGACGTGCTTTGGATGCTCTCTCCAAATGCGAACAGCGGCATCGTGTAACCGGGGGGGGCATGGACACAAACAGCCGCAGCAGGTCTTTTCACTACCGTATCCCAGCGAACACTGATTGCAGATCGCTCGAAAACCATGCATTCCAAAAAAAAAAAAAAAAAAAAAACTTTTTTGACTAGTTTTGTCGTCAGTTGGATTTTAGCTTTAGACGAGGCAAGACGTGGTTTCGATGCTCTCTCCAAATGTACGCGCTTGAATGCTCAATAATACAATGTTATACTAATGTTTGCTTTATAATATACTTTTCCAATTGATATAAATGAAAAAACTCCTCTGGAGACTTCTCACACCAAAGGCAAAGTGACCCGAAAGTTCGACACGCGACACGACCCGGATCGAGTCGAGGTGACCGCTGGTCAGCGGCGACCGGACATCACGGAACGGCAGAGGCCGGTTCTCGACTCCGAGCGAGAAAGGCCGCCGACTCTCTCTTTTTTGCAACGCACGGGCACACGAAATCGAGTCGAAGTGACCGCTGGTCAGCGCGGACGTCCGAACGAACGGGACCTTTCGATTCCCCGGTCCATTTCCGAAAGTTCGACACGCGACACGACCCGGATCGAGTCGAGGTGACCGCTGGTCAGCGTAAGTCTCGCGTCGCGAAAAAAACATAAAGTCCACAACCATGTTTATTTTTCATCAAAGTATCAATTCTCTCGAAGTGGAACCGGCATCCGGACAGCAGCGTCAGTGGATCTCGACTCCACCGCGTCCCAGCGAAAACTGACTGCAGATCGCTCAAGAGCTGCCTATTATTTAAAAAAAAAAAAAAAAAAAAAAAAAAAAAAAAAATTTTGACTATTATTGCAGTCAGTTGCATTTCAGCTTTCAACGAGGCAAGACGTGCTTTCGAGCCTCTCTCCAAGTGTACATACTTTAACGCTCAATAATATAATGTTATGCTTATGGTTTACCTTTTCCAATTGATATACACACATATGTATATATAGATTTACAATAACTGAATAAAACCATAAAATATTTATAAAAATATCAGTTTATAACTCAATGTAGCTAAAATAATAAAAGATTTTCGAGTGCGTACTCGAATATTTGTTGTTTAGCACGCTTCAAATCAGGAACCGGAAATAAAACAATAAACAAAATATTTTTTTTAAATAATATCCTTATAAAGACATTTTCAATTTTTTATTTATCTATACGAATCCGCGGATACCTTACTCGAGGGTTAATAACTCTCACTTACTTGTGGTCAGTTTCGGTCAAGCATAACTATGCGAGCGTCCTTCGTAGAGCACACATAAACACTCATTCCAGTAAACAACAAGCATTCAACGGAGCAGCCGCAGTAGGTCTTGTCACCACCGTATCCGAGCGAACACTGACTGCAGATCGCTGGAGAACCCTCCTTTCCGAAAAAAAAAAAAAAAAAAAAAAAAAAATTTGACTAGTTTTGCCGTCAGTTGGATTTCAGCTTTCGACGAGGCAAGACGTGCTTTGGATGCTCTCTCAAAATGTACATGGTTTAACGGTTAATGATACTATGTTATGCTTATGTTTTGCCTTTTCCAACTAATATACATATAAGTACAGTAATATATGCATACGCACACACATATAAATATATGAAATACAAATATAAATATAAATATAAATATATAGTTGTTGTTTTGAGTCAATTTTACCATTTAATTGATACATTACGTGACGTAGGCGTTAAAAAATGTCATCGATGAAAAAAAACGCATAAGATTTACAAAAACTGAATATAAAAACATAAAATTAATATAAATTATCAATTTGTAACTCAATGTAGCTAAAATAATAAAAAGATTTTCGAGTGCGTACTCGAATATTTGTTGTTTAGCACGTTTCAAATTAGGGACCGGAAATAAAACAATAAACAAAATTTTTTTTTAAATAATATACTTATAAAGACATTTTCAATTTTTTATTTATCTATACGAATCCGCGGATACCTTACTCGAGGGTTAATAACTCTCACTTACTTGTGGTCAGTTTCGGTCAAGCATAACTATGCGAGCGTCCTTCGTAGAGCACACATAAACACTCATTCCAGTAAACAACAAGCATTCAACGGAGCAGCCGCAGTAGGTCTTGTCACCACCGTATCCGAGCGAACACTGACTCCAGATCGCTGGAGAACCAACCCTCCTTTCAAAAAAAAAAAAAAAAAAAAAAAAAAAAAAAAAAAAAAAAAAAAAAAAAAAATTTTTGACTAGTTTTGCCGTCAGTTGGATTTCAGCTTTCGACGAGGCAAGACGTGCTTTGGATGCTCTCTCAAAATGTACATGGTTTAACGGTTAATGATACTATGTTATGCTTATGTTTTGCCTTTTCCAACTAATATACATATAAGTACAGTAATATATGCATACACACACATATATATAAATATATGAAATACAAATATAAATATATAGTTGTTGTTTTGAGTCAATTTTACCATTTAATTGATACATCACGTGACGTAGGCGTTAAAAAATGTCATCAATGAAAAAAGAATGCATAAGATTTTAGAAAAACTGAATATAAAAACATAAAATTAATATAAATTATCAATTTGTAACTCAATGTAGCTAAAATAATAAAAAGATTTTCGAGTGCGTACTCGAATATTTGTTGTTTAGCACGCTTCAAATCAGGAACCGGAAATAAAACAATAAACAAAATATTTTTTTTAAATAATATACTTATAAAGACATTTTCAATTTTTTATTTATCTATACGAATCCGCGGATACCTTACTCGAGGGTTAATAACTCTCACTTACTTGTGGTCAGTTTCGGTCAAGCATAACTATGCGAGCGTCCTTCGTAGAGCACACATAAACACTCATTCCAGTAAACAACAAGCATTCAACGGAGCAGCCGCAGTAGGTCTTGTCACCACCGTATCCGAGCGAACACTGACTGCAGATCGCTGGAGAACCCTCCTTTCCGAAAAAAAAAAAAAAAAAAAAAAAATTGTTATTTTGATCTACATCTCGCGTCCGGTGTAAATCTCGGGTCCTTTCTCACCTGACTCCATCGGACACCCCTCGAAACGGCCATTAAAGTTTTCCCTTTATAAAGGATCATCCCGGACTTAGCATTTTTTAGCCAAAAGTCGAAAAAAACACAATTTCGAGTAGAAACTCCAAACTCGGTACAGACGTTCCTCTATGGTAGAGCGTTCGTTTACACTGACTTTCGACCCTCTCTCGGGTCGCCCCGGGGGGGGAGGGTGAGGGGAACCGTTGGAAATTTCGGGTTCGAACGGTCAAAAGGTTCCGCCGTCCGCGTTTACGGACGGAAACATTTCGTTTCAGCACGGCTCTCTCTGTAAATAGAGGTCATTGACCCCCCTAAATGGGCGGGGGGAGACAGATGAGAAAGGACCCGAGATCTACACCGGACACAAAGTGAAAAAAAAAAAAAAAAAAAAATTTTTTTTTTTTCTACATCTTGCGTCCGGTGTAAATCTGACATCCATTCTGACCTCTCTCCACGGAAACCCCTCTCAAACGGCCGCTCAACCTTTCCCTTTATAAAGACAAGACGCTGGACTTGTAATATTTCAGAAGGCATGAAAACGAAAGGGGCCGTAGAGAGGTCCGTGGGTCCCAGAAGACACTCGGTAGTGTTAAATGTCACATAAAAAAAAAAAAATTTTTTTTTTTTTTTTTTTTTTTAAGGGTATAAATAGGGGGGAGCTCGAGCGATCCGCAGTCACTTATCGTTCGGAGATGGAACATTCAACACCGACCGCCGTTGTTAATGCCTGCGCCTCAGTGCCCGATTTTGCCGACGAGGAATCATCGTCTCGACTTTGGTGTCACTTATGCAAAGATCCCAGAAAACTTTCGAAGATAATTTTACACGGCTGTGGTCACGAATGTCATGCCGGTTGCCTCGTAAGAAAAATAAAACAAGATTTAAAAAATCCAGAATCCGTGCTCACGTGTTTCGCGTGTTCCACCGCCGTCCATTGGAGTGACCTGCGCGCCGTGTGGCCAATAATGCACCCACCTCCTGTGACCCAAGAAAAATGACATTCAAACTACTTCGCTCGGAGTCGACGCCGGCTGCTGCTGACGACGATGACCGTGCTTTGGGCGGACTTTGGGTGACCGTGCGTTCGCAGAGAGTCGGCTTTCTCGCTCGCAGACGGCGGAGTCGAAGAGCGGCTGCTGCCGTCGATGACCCTGTCACTCCCCCCCCTCCCCTCCCGATGCCGCCAGACCAGCGGTCACTTCGACTCGACCCTATCGGAACCGGGTCGCGTCGCCCGTCCAACTTTCGGAAATGGACCGGAGAATCGAAACGTCCCGTTCGTTCTGACGTCCGCGCTGACCAGCGGTCACTTCGACTCGACTTTGGACGCAGAGAGTCGGCTTTCTCGCTCGGAGACGGCGGAGTCGAAGAGCGGCTGCTGCCGTCGATGACCCTGTACCCCCGGCAGTCGTCGAGGTGACCACTGGTCACCTCGACGACTCGGGTGCCCGCATACTGCAGAGAGTCGCTTTTCGCTCGGAGTCGAGACCGGCTGCCGCCGTTGATGTCCGTGCTTCCAATGCCGCTGACCAGTGGTCATCTGGACTCGATCACCCCGACCGGGTCGTGTTACCCATCAAACTTTTGGAAAAAAATCAGAGAATTGAATGCTGATTTTTGTATATATTTAAACTGTGAGATTTATTTGTAAATAAATACGTGCAGTAGCACTTTTAAAACTTTACAAAATTATTTGTCTATTATTGAAACAACTAAGTTTTACATTAAAAAAAAAAAAAAAAAAAAAAAAAAATTTTTTTTTTTTTTTTTGAATAAATCAAATATAAAATATTTTCTAAATGTGTTATTCAGAAACGAATCAATGCATTATAAAATAGTTTCTAAATAACTCATAACTTCTTTGTGTCAACAAAAAATCTAAAGAGGTCATTGACCTTTGACCTTCAGTTGTTTGATCGGTGTTGGTATTTCCTAAGCGATGCAGTAGTTGTTAACTGTGTAAAGACTCAAAATATTATGTCATAAATATTTAAAAAAAAAAAAAAAAAAAAAAAATTTTTTTTTTTTTTTTTTTGAGATTGTGAACATTATAAATACTTTCAGTCGTACCCCCCCAAATTGACATTTTGTCAGATTATTTTCTGTCTCATCGTACCCACCACCGCATCATGCCGCCTTGTCAAAACAGATCTTCGAAAGACGGATGTGAGAATTTAAGACTTTATTGGAATTTTCTCAAGCGAAACCCCACCTCCTTCCAGTGTCCTCTCTGTAACGTTTCTCTCGTATCCATCCAATTCGAAAAACATTGCTCCGCATCGCACAATTTAAATTCCAGACGTTGTTGCGTCTGGTGCCTCGGGAAAACCTCATGGTCGAGCAAACGGAAACGCGAGCACGGCGATCACATGATAAAGTGTTGGAGAAAATTTTTTAAAACTGAACACTCTCGTGGCCAAACCGAAACCCGTTCCCTTCGACGCGAAACCCATGGCCCAGGCCAAGTGTCTGTTCGATCACCGAGCGTTCGATCCGCCGCCCCCCGCGAGCCCTCGATCTCCTCTGGCCCATGCCCCTCGACCCGAACCTCCCGACTTTCGAGGACGAGTCCCTGGACAGGGCCGCGTCGTGCGTCCGAAAGTACCTGGAACTCAGAGGCGAGGCCGAACGGTTTCACGCCGCGGTGCGAATTCCCGCGTTTCCGGGTTTCCTGGAAGCCATGGACAGGGACGAAGGGCGGACGCGCACCCTCACGTTCTCCTGCTGGTGCGACGGCGGAGAGCCCTCGGAAGCACGACTCGGGCAGCACAGGCACATGATAATAGTTTCCTCGCCCCCGGGACACTTTTTACGAAACGTGTGGGATAAAATCAACGTGGAAAACCGACCGCGTAAAAATTTCAGATGCATGTACTACAAACGCCTCGCGTCGGCCATGCATCTGGCCAACACCATCGGCTACCTGTGCAAGCGCGAATCCCAGTGCAATTTCACGGGCGAAGACAAAAAATCCCCCGAGAAACAGAACCACTTCTACCTGTTCGAGAGCCTCCCGAGGGACTACATGCTGCCGCTCGTGTTGCAGTGGGAAGGCGGCCTCGTCCAACTCCTCGACCAGAATTTCAGGAGCTTGAATCGAGAGGAACTGGTGAAGTCCGTCATGACTTTTTTCGAACGCAAGTGGCGCTTCAAAATCAAAGACATTCCCGGAATCGCGCTCGACACCGTCCTTCCGGTCGCTAAAGAATTATTACCCTGCCGAGGTCCCACGGACATTTTTCTACATCTCACCGATAAACGTAAACTCTATTTCGAACGCAATCCGGATTCGAGGCATCTCACTCGGAAAGAATGGTTGGAAAAGCAAGCCGACGAGGGTAATCTTTTTTACTACGCAGTGGGGGAAGAACAATGGACCCCCCGCCCCTACCACCAGGGTTTGATCAACGATTTTAAACCTATCGTCGATCGATTAAGGGAGCTGGAATGGGAAATTACGCACCGGACCCCTCGTCCGTATCAACAGCCCTCGATCGACGAAATAAAACCCACAGTCGATCGAAACAAAGAGCTGAGAGAGGAAAATGAAACGCTCAAAAAGGAAATTGAGGAATTGAAGCAGGAACTCGATAGGGCGAAAACACCTAGAATTTAAGTTTTTTCATTTATTTATGAACGCTCCCACCTCACGGTTAAAATCTATGTTTTCGTGCCTTTATACTATTAATCTATTTCGTTAAAAAAAAAAAAAAAAAAAAAAAAAATTTTTTTTTTTTTTTTTTTTTTTTTTTTTTTTTTTTTTTTTTTTGAGAGTATACTTTTAGTATAAATACTTTTAGTCACACCCTCAAATTATTCTTTTGTCGGATTTTTTTTGCTTCCAACCGCATCATGTCGCCTTGTCAAAACAAATCTTCGAAAGACGGATGTGAGAATTTAAGACAATATTGGAATTTTCTTAGGCGAAATCCCACCTCCTTCCAGTGTCCTCTGTGTAATGTTTCTCTCGTATCCATCCAATTTGAGAAACATTGCTCCGCATCGCACAATTTAAATTCCAGACGTTGTTGCGTCTGGTGCCTCGGGGAAACCTCTTGGTCGAGCAAACAGAAACGCGAGCACGGCGATCACATGATACAGTGTTGGAGAAAATTTTTAAAACTGAACACTTTACCGCCGGAAAATCCCACTCTCGTGGCCAAACCGGAGCCCGTTCCCTTCGACTCGAAGCCCATGGCTCAAGCAAAATGTCTGTTCGACCACGCGTTCGACCCGCCGCCCCCGCGAGCCCTCGATCTCGTCTGGCCCATGCCCCTGGACCCGAACCTCTTGACTTTCGAGGACGAGTCCCTGGACAGGGCCGTCTCCTGCGTCCGAAAGTACCTGGAACTGGGAGACTCCGTCGAGTGGTTTCACGCCATGGTCCGAATTCCCGCGTTTCCCGGGTTTCTCGAAGCCGTGGACAGGGACGAGGGGCGGACTCGCACCCTCACGTTCTCGTGCTGGTGCGACGGAGGGGAGCCCTCGGAGGCTCGATTCAGGCAGCACAGACACATGATCGTGGTGTCCTCGCCCCCGGGACACTTTCTCAGAGACGTGTGGTCGAAAATAGAGGTGGGAGAGCGGCGGCCCCGCAGAAACTTCAGGTGCCTGTACTGCAAGCCCATCGACTCGGCCATGCAGCTCGTCCACACCATCGGCTACCTGTGCAAACGCGAGTCCCGGTGCAACTTCTCTTCGGAATATAAAGATAATTCGCCCGAAAAACAGAACCACTTTTACTGTTTCGAAAGCCTCCCGAAAGACTACCGGCTGCCGCTCGTCCTGCAGTGGGAAGGCGGTCTCCTGAGTCTCCTCAACTTGATCTTCAAAGACTTGAAGCGAGACAAAATGGTACAGGCAGACATGGATTTTTACGAAAGTAAATGGCGCTTCAAAATAAAAAATATCCCCGGAATCACGCTCGGCACGGTCCTCCCGGTCGCGAAAGAATTTCAACCCTGTCCGGGTCCCACGGATTTTTTTCTCCATCTCACGAAAAGTCGCAAACTTTTTTTCGAACGCAACCCGATTTTGAAAAATCTCACTCGGGAAACCTGGCTAGAAAAACAAGCCCAGATGGGCAACCTCTTCTACTACGTCGTGGGGGAAGACCACTGGACCCCTCGTCCGTATCAACAGTCCCTGATCAACGAATTCAAGCCCATAGTCGATCAAAACAAAGAGCTGAGTGAGGAAAATGAAATGCTCAAAAGGGAAATTGAGGAATTGAAGCAGGAACTCGATAGGGTGAAAAGACTTAGAATTTAAGTTTTCATTTATTTATAAGCCTTTAAACCTAAAAAAAAAAAAAAAATTTTTTTTTTTTTTTTTTTTAATAGGTTTAAAGGCATTTTTTTTTTTTTTGAGAATGTGGAAATGTTATAAATACTGTGAGTCGTACCCCCAAATTATCCTTTGTCGGATTATTTTTCTGTCTCATCGTACCCACCGCATCATGCCGCCTTGTCAAAACACATCTTCGAAAAACAATTGCAGGGATTTAAGGCGTTATTGGAATTTTCTTAATCGAAACCCCACCTCCTTCCATTGTCCTCTGTGTAACGATATCATCATATCCATCCAATTCGAATATCATTGCTCCTTATTACACGGTTTAAATTCCAAACTCTGTTGCGTCTGGTGCCTGGGGGAAACCTCTTGGTCGAGCAAACAGAAACGCGAGCACGTCGATCACATGATACAGTGTTGGCGAAAATTCTTAAAACTGAAGACTTCCCCGCAAGCCGTCGATTCACCACCGCCAGAAAGTCCCACTCTCGAGGCGAAACCGGAGCCCGTTCCTTTCGACGCGAAGCCCATGGCACAGGCCAAGTGTCTGTTCGACCGCGCGTTCGACCCGCCACCGCGCGCTTACGATCTCGTCTGGCCCATGCCCCTCGACCCGAACCTCCTGACTTTCGAAGACGAGTCTCTCGACAGGGCCGTCTCCTGCGTCCGAAAGTACCTGGAACTGGGAGACACCGTCGAGTGGTTTCACGCCATGGTCCGAATTCCCGCGTTTCAGGGGTTTCTCGAAGCCGTGGACAGGGACGAGGGCAGGACTCGCACCCTCACGTTCTCCTGCTGGTGCGACGGCGGCGAGCCCTCGGAGGCTCGATTCAGGCAGCACAGGCACATGATCGTGGTGTCGTCTCCACCCGGACACTTTCTCAGAGACGTGTGGGCGAAAATCGAGGTGGGAGAACGACGGCCCCGCAGAAACTTCAGGTGCCTGTACTGCAAACCCATCGACTCGGCCATGCAGCTCGTAAACACCATCGGCTACCTGTCCAAGCGCGAGTCCCGGTGCAACTTCTCGGGCGCCGAATACAAAAAGGGTGCCGAAAAACTGAACCACTTTTACTGTTTCGAAAGCCTCCCCAAAGACTACCGGCTGCCGCTCGTCCTGCAGTGGGAAGGCGGTCTCACGAGCCTCCTCGACTCGAACTTCAAACACCTGAAACGGGACAAAATGGTGCAGGCGGACTTGGATTTCTACGAAAGCAAATGGCGATTCAGAATCAAACACATTCCCGGAATCACGCTGAACACCGTCCTCCCGGTCTCGAAAGAATTTCGACCCTGTCGCCGAGGCGGTCCCACGGATTTTTTCCTCCATCTCACCGAAGGTCGCAAACTCTTTTTCGAACGCGACCCGGATTTAAAGGACCTCGCTCGGGAAGCCCGGCTGGAAAAACAAGCCCAGATGGGCAACCTCTTCCACTACGTCGTGGGGGAAGACCACTGGACGCCCCGGCCGTATCTCCAGTCCCTGATCAACGAGTTCAGACCCATCGTCGATCGAAACAAAGACCTCGAATCCGAAAACGCGGGGCTGAAAGAGGAAGCGGACCGATGGAAACAGAGGCACGCGGAGGACGTCAAAACACTGACGGACAAATGTTCCGCGTCCAGCGACAAAATTGGCGAGTTGAACGACAAAGTACACCAGCTGAACGACAAAATCCATCAGTTGAACGACGGAGAAATCGCGAGACTGAAAAAAGAGCTCGGCCAAGCGGAAATTAAAAATGAAAAACTCGAAAAAGAGCTCGGCCAAGTGCAAATCAAAAACGAAAAACTCGAAAAGGAGCTCGGCCAAGTGCAAATTAAAAACGAAAAACTCGATAAGGAGCTCGGCCAAGTGCAAATTAAAAACGAAAAACTCGAAAAGGAACTCGGCCAAGTGCAAATTAAAAATGAAAAACTCGAAAAGGAACTCGGCCAAGTGCAAATCAAAAACGAAAAACTCGAAAAAGAACTCGGTCAAGCGAAAATTAAAATCGAAACGCTCAAAAGGGAAAACGAGGAATCGAAGCAGAGTTCGAAAAGACCTAGAATTTAAGTTATTTTTTTTTTCATTTATTTATGGGAGAGTTGAGTGGTATAAAAGGCACTAAAAAAAACAAAGATTTAAGCCGTGAGGCGGTCGCTGCGCTCCCGCCTCACGGCTTAAATCTTTGTTTTTTTTAGTGCCTTTTATACCACTCAACATTTTTTTTTCTACGCATATTTATCTGAAAACATATCAAAAATCAAACGATTTTTTTCAACATCAACATGTAATAGAGAGTTCACACTTTCGACATTAGGAAGTTCAGCAACACTGTACACAGAGTTGTAACCTGATTTATTTAATAATTGGTTTATAATTTGACCTTGGTTCAAGGTCAAAGGTCAATGACCTCTGTTACATTTAAAATTTTCTTTGCCTCCCGCCGAACCCGAAGTGAAAATTTGAAACTCATCGAGTATCGAAGAATCCGTGATTTGCGAATTGCGAATTGCGAATTACACAGAGTTAATTTATAATTTGATCTTGGTTCAAGGTCAAAGGTCAATGACCTCTAATACATTTACAATTTTCTTTGCTTCCCACCGAACTCGAAGCGAGAATTTAAAACTCATCAAGTATCGAAGAATTCGTAATTTGCGAATTGCGAATTGCGAATATGTAAATGACCCCATCAGCGGCCGCGAGGTTCTGATCTCCAAAACTGGTGGACGGTAGGTGGTACCGTGTCCGAACCCGGTCGCTACCGTCGGCCTGACCGTTCGGAGTTTTCCGCGGTTTTCTTCGAACGTCTTTTTTTGCGTGAATGCGGGTCAGGTTCCCTTACAATTGAATTCCCTGACAATTTGTGAAACTCATTAAGTATTCAAGAATTCGCACATTGCGAATTCGCAACTTGCGAATTGCGAATTGTAATATGTAAACGTCAACATGTCTAAAAATAATTTTCATGTTTTTGCTTCCCACCGAACCCAAAGTGAGAATTTAAAACCCATTAAGAATTCAAGAACTCGCACATTGCGAATTCGCAAATTGCGAACTGTAATATATAAATGTCATCATGTCTCAAAAAAAAAAAAAAAAAAAAAAAAAAAAAAAAAAAAAAAAAAATTTTTTTTTTTTTTTTTCAAGTTTAGTATAAATATCAGTCCGCGCATCAGACTAGCCTCGTTCGACATTGCCACTCGTCGAGATGGCCCCGTTATACCAATATTCTCCGTTTTCTTTACCTGCCTCGGACATTGACTTTTCAGTCTTGGAAGACTGTTTTATTCCCGAGGATGCAATCTGGAACGTCTCGCACAAGATTCTCTTCGACTCCTTTCCCGACTCCGAGAGCAACCTGCCCTCGTTGAAAAGTTTCCCCTTCGAAGAACCTTCGAGGACGCCGCCTGTGCCAGAACCTTTCGTTTCCCCGAAACTTGTCCGGGATTTTTTACTGCCCACTGCTCCACCTGTTTCTGCTGCTCCTGCTGTTGCTCCTGCTCCTGCTGCTCCTGTTTCTGCTGCTCCCGCTGCCGCTGCCGCTCCCGCCGCCGCAGTCGCTCCGGGAGACGACGGCGACTCCCCGAAGCGAGAGCCCGAGGCGCCGCGACCGCCCGAGTCCGAGAAGCGGGTGCCCGAGGCGCCGCCGCCGCGAGGTCTCGCGGACTCCGAGAGACCTCTCGAAATTCCCGAACCGAGTCGCGGACCCCAGGCGTCGAGACCGCCCGAGAAACGCGTTAAGAGAGCCGAATCGGGAGGAGAGACCGAGAAACCTTTCGAAATTCCTAAAGTGAGTCGCGAACCCCAGGCGTCGCGACTGCCCGAGAAACGCGTTCGAAAAGCGAAATCGAGCGGCGGCGGCGAGACCGAGAAACCTTTCGAAATTTCCGAACCGAGTCGAAAACACCAGGCGTCGCGACCGCAGGAGAAACATTTTCGAACATCTGAACCGAGCGGAGAGACGAAGAAACCTTTCGAAATACCCAAACCGAACCGGAAAACCGAGGCGTCGCGACCGCCCGAGAAACATTTTCGAACATCTGAATCGAGCGGCGAGACGAAGAAACCTTTCGAAATACCCAAACCGAACCGGAAAGCCGAGGCACCGCGACCGCAGGAGAAACACGTTCGAGTATCTGAATCGGGCGGAGAGACCGGGAAACCTTTCAAAATTCCCAAATTCAGCCGGAAATCCGAGGCACCGCGACCGCAGGAGAAACACGTTCGAAAGACCATGTCGGGCGGCGAGACCGGGAAACCTTTCAAAATTCCTAAACTGAGTACGATATCCGAGGCGCCGCGACCGCAGGAGAAACACGTTCGAAAGACCGTATCGGGCGGCGAGACCGGGAAACCTTTCAAAATTCCCAAACTCAGCCGGAAAGCCGAGGCGTCGCGACCGCAGGAGAAACGCGTTGGAATATCTAAATCGAGCGGAGAGACCGAGAAACTTTTCAAAATTCTTAAACTGAGTTTGAAAAGCGAGGCGTCGCGACCGCAGGAGAAACACGTTGGAATATCTAAATCGGGCGGCGAGACCCGGAAACCTTTCAAATTTCCTAAACTGAGTCTGAAAAGCGAGGCGTCGCGACCCGAGGAGAAACGCGTTCGAAAGACCATATCGGGCGGCGAGACCGGGAAACCATTTAAAATTCCTAAACTGAGTCGGAAATCCGAGGCGCACCGCGATCCCCGGAGAAACATTTTCGAACGGCCGAATCGGGAAACCTTTTAAAAATATCCAAAGTGAGCCGGGGCATCGCGACCTAAACTGAACCCAGGCTAGACACTAGTTTAAAAAAAAAAAAAAAAAAAAAAAAAATTGTAATTTGAGAAATTACAACAACCATTTGGACAAAAAAAAAAAAAAAAAAAAAAAAAAAAAAAAAGTTTGTAATATTTAACAGATTTTTTTTTTTTTTTTTTTTTTTTTTTTGTCCAAATGGTTGTTGTAATTTCTCAAATTACAATTTTTTTTTTTTTTTTTTTTTTTTAACTATAAAGTTTTGATTATTTTTTTGCATGCACTTTACAAATTTTTCCGGCGTCTGTAAAATTAAAAATCTATATAGGTCAATGACCTTTGACCTTTGACCTTCATTTTTTATTTGGGAGCTACTTGAAAAAAAATTTTCTGAGAGCTGGTTGAAACAAATTTAAAACGATTACGATTGTATAACGAATATTATATATATATATATATATATATATATATATATATATATAAATTACTGACTACTTCTCCTTTAAGGTAATTACCCTTAAGGTAATCCCTTGATGTTAATCTTCCTCTTGTTTACCTCTCGCTTTCTGCATTGAGAGACGTTTTTGCATACGACGTCTTTCTTTGGCTTCGGCTTTTTCAATATCTGATAATTTTCGTTTAACCATTTTTAAATATGTTAGTTTCTTCTTTATTACAATGATTGTAAGCATTTTAATTTTCTATTCAAATAAAAATTCTTCTAAAAGTAAAGAATTTCGCATAAAACGGTAAGATTTTAAAAGTGTCCACGTCACGGGGGTCTGCGCGACAGAAAACAACAACCATTTGTCCAAATGGTTAAAAAAAAAAAAAAAAAAATTTTTTTTTTTTTTAAATAAATATCAGTCCGCGCATCAGCCTTGCCTCATTCGACTTTGTCACACTCCAGCAACAATGGCACGTTTACCCGATTTTCCCTGCTATTTTTGCCATTCTGACGTTTGTTGTTTGGACAGGTCGGTGGTCAGAATGGATTACATTTTACCAGATCTTTATGCAGAATCTATATATCTTGCAAATGTGAGCAATGGTTCTCATCTGGACCACTATAAACCCGTGGATTTTTCAAAATTAAATGAAATTGAATGGATGATGTATACTACAATTTTAAGAATGCAAGGACGTTTCTTTCAAAAACATCCCTTCAAACTCAATTCAGTATTGAAGAAGTGAACGTATTATCGGATATTTGTCCCATCTTAGAAAGAAAATTAAGCGAAATTGTTAAAACTACATTAGAACTGGGAGAATTTAACATACTTCGCAACGAATTGTCGTCGGCCGGAGTATTACCAATGCCCTATCAATGCATCGTTTTAGAATGTCTCATTGTTGCAGGAAAATTTACAGTACTCTGTATGCAAAAATTTGAAGATCAAGTTGATGTAATTTATCAGGATGCGCTAAATGTGTTGCTGAGATGTTTTGAGGAAACCAATATTACATCGTGGATTCTCCACACCAGTAGGGTCATGCACCCATTCGGAACGGTAGGCTATGCATTCCAACAAGAAATTACACCTACAGTAGATGACATTTGTCATCGATTAAGTCATACATTATAAAATCTTTAAAAAAAAAAAAAAAAAAAAAAAAAAAAAAAAAAAAAATTTTTTTTTTTTTTTTTCGAATATGTAAAAATTACAAGTCGAGTAGTTCTTTTAACAAATTGTTAAAAAACTACTTTATATATATTATAGTGATATATATGTTTGACACTGTTTTCTTTAAAAAAAAAAAAAAAAAAAAATTTTTTTTTTTTTTTTTTTTTTGACAGTATAAATAGGAGTCGTTTATGAGTTTAAAGTCACTTTCCGCTTGGAGATGACAAAGTTATCCTCTACTACCGCTATTGTCGCTCCTGCTGTCCATGTGTATACTAGTTCGACTTTGACTCAATCCAATTTTTGAAACTCGTGATCCGATCGAAATTTTGCGTTATTTTATTAAGTCTATTATTCTTTAAAAAATTATGTACTTTTCATCAAAGTTTTTAGAAAAAATCGATATAAAGTTCATTTTTCTACTATAAAAATTATGTTTATTTTTTTTATTTTTATTATGTTGAAACCAATGTTGGTGATCAATGTGATGCAAAAAAAAAGGGATCGAAAGGTTGAAAAGAATTTCTTTTTCAACCTTTCGATCCCTTTTTTTTGCCGCCTTCAAAAGCGAAACAGACTGTTGAATGAAAAAAAAAATTGTTTTTTTTCTCCATCTCTCTTTTTTTTTAAATGATCGAGCCCAATGTTGGTAACACTTTTGTCGTAAAAAAAATGCGCTAAAGGTAAAAAGGAAAAAAAAAATTTTTTTTCCTTTTACCTTTGGCGCATTTTTTTTACTTTTTTCCCTATTTCAATCCCCTGTTAAAGATTGATAAGTGGGAAAAAAAAAAGTTTTTTTTTAAAGTCTTTGATTATTGATTAAAAGTTATTTGTTGATGTTGAGCTGCTAATGAAAAAGGCGTTGAAATTCGTTTTCCAACACCCGAATGTACGGGTGGTACATTCCCAAGTTATAGTACAGATTGGATTCCACGAAATATCCTCCTTCTAACAAATTGAGTTGCTGATAACCGATTTGTTCAATGGTTTTGTGTCTTTCTTCTTCGGCTTTGGCTTCGGCTTGTTGTTGTTGTTGTTGTTGTTGTTGTCCTTCTTCTGTTGCCACGTCCCAGACGAGCGACCGATAATTTTCGGCGACTCGAAGCTCGATCGGAGACAGTTCCGTCAGGACGCGGGTGCAGCGGCAGACTCGAAAGAGGGAAGCGCAGGAACATTCGACAAAGAGTCTGTGGTCCGCGGTCAACGTCACGTGGAAATGGCTGACACGACTGGACGTCACCGGACGCCTCGAATCGATCCGGATCTCGACTTCGGTCCAGTCGTAAAATTTCATCCTGTAGGCGTGGCGGTTCCGCGGGAAATGCGGAGAGCGACCGACGACGATGTATCCGTAATTTTTCAGGTGATAAGTGAGCAGCAGCGATCGATCCAAGTGCATGAAATCTTGGAAAAAAACATCGAGGTGTCGTTTCATGCGATCCACGGGCCCGACATAGTAGTGAGTGTCGAATTTCTCGTTGGGATTGTATCCTTCCAAATAGTAGTGATGGATGAACACGTTCAAGTTTTGCGGGTCGATTCGAAGACACAGGCGATGCGACCAGTTGGTGCGAGCCGCGTAGAGTCCGGGTCGGATGCTTCGCAACAGATCGTACAGGTACTCTTTCGAAAAAGGGACGGGACGCGACAGGTAGGCCGCGCGGTCTTCCAGATAAGGTCGAAATTCCGGCATGCTCAGCAGACGATAGATTTTGTCGTGCAGCGGAACGTAGCGCCGAAAAATCAAAAACAGGATTTCGGGGGGCAAGTCGAACAGACGGACGACGGTCGCAGGAGTGGATTTCGTTACCGCCGCCGCACCACCACCAGCAGCAGCAGGGACGAGAGGAGCAGTTGCAACAGTCGCCATCTTTTTCGAAATATAAAACTCGACACGGGACTGACAACGTTAAATAGTTGAGGGTCTAAAGAAAAAAAAACAAAAAGAGTCAAACCATCTCCCATCCCATCCCTCTCTCATATTCCACCTCCTTTGAATATTACACACACACAGATACAGAAAGAAAAAAAAAGAAAAACCAACTCGTAACCAATGAAAGAGCGAGCAGCAGTTCCTTGACCATCGAAACGGTTCAAGGTTTTTTTCGTTATCTCACTTTCCTCCTCCACCACCATCCTCTTCTTCCCCTTTCAATTTTTGTTTCTCTGTGATTTTTGTTTTTTTTTTCGAGTGTCGATGTCTTCAAGCGAATCTAATCGGGATGTTAGATGGGGGGGAGGGGGGGAGGGAAAGATGACTTCAAAAAAATTTTTTTTTCGTTTGACACGTATCCAATGTTGGTACTGAATGCGTCGTAAAAAAATAAGCCAAAGGTTAAAAAAAGAAAAGAAGTAAAAAAAAAGAAATTGGACCAAGATCCAAACAATTTTTTTTACTCCTTTCTTTTTTTTAACCTTTGGTTTATTTTTTTACCTTTTCCCGAGGGAAAAGAATGCATAAATGAACTTACTTATTTTTTACGAAGAGGTTCGTCGTCATCCTGTTGCTGCTGCTGCTGATCTTCGACCCCCGCCTCTCTCTTTCTCTTGTCTGCTGTTTCTTTCCGCTGCTGTTGCTGCTGCTGTTCTTCCACCCAAGCGGCTTTGTTTTCAATTTTCCACTTTTTTTTCGAAAGCGGACAATACGTTTTACTCGACAGGGCCGCGGAAAGCACGTGACGCCCGTCTTTTTGCAAACGAAACACTTGTCGACCGGCCAGGGGAATACTCGGGACCCCCTCGGGATGGTTCCAAGTCAGGGAGGAGGAGGAGGAGGTTCTGAAATTCGTTTCGAATCGAAACTCGAAAGGGGACAGGACTCGAACGCGAGGATCGCAACGGCGACACGTGCGATGCAGGAGGCATTCCACCGTGATGGTCCGGTCGTTCGAAAAGAGAACCGAAAAATGCGCGCTGCCGTCGCTGCCGCCGCTGCTGAAATCTCTCATTTCGCGTTTCTGTCCCTCTTCGATCATGCAAGTCGTGCCGTCGTAGAAGCGCATCTGAAAGAGACGGGTGGGACGACGCGGGGAGGAATGCTCGACCAGGACGTATCCGTGACCCGGGAGATGGTAGGCGAGCAGGTGATGAGGGTGATAGTCCACCAGAAAATTGCTCAGGTTGGAATGCAATTGCGGGAGGGTCGCCCGATGACAGGCCACCACGCCGACGCGGGACTGCTGCTGCCAGTGGTGCCGAAAAAGCAAAGTTTGCAAAATTTCGGGCGGAAAGAGCACGTAATGACGGAGAGAAACGTGCAGCGTGGTTTCGTTGATCTGCAAGCGGAAGCAGTGCGTCCAGTCCTCTCGGGCCACGTACCATCCGGGACGAATGCGACTCAGGAATCGCAGATACGCGTTCGAAAAAGGTGCTCCGCGCGGTATGCGGTAGGCCCCGCGACACCGGACCAGAGTGCGAAATTCTTCCATTTTAGAAAGCACGTGCAATTTATCGTGCAGAGGTATGTAGTTGCGAAAAATATTTAGTAAAATATCTGGATGTAAATCCGTGAGTCGGATAGGGGAGGACGCGAGAGTATTAGTAGTAGAAGAAGAAGAAGAAGAAGACATAGACGTGGATGTTTCCGCGACCGCTGCCATTTTGCCCTCTCTGTCTCTAATCTTTGTTCGCAAAAAGATTTCCCTTTTTATTTCAACTTCTAATTCTTCTAGTCGACATTCCGCGTGTTGTTTTCTTAACCCCCCTCCTCCTCTCATCCATTCGATGCACTCGAGCGAGCGAGCGGGCGGACGTGTGGGCGCGTCCAGTCGGCTCTCAAGGCTAACCGGCTGCGGCTCGATTGCTTCGGCATGCAAGGTCAACGGATGTTATTCTTTTCATTCTGTTTTTTCGTTCCCATCTCGAAAACATTTTTCCCCCTCAAGGGCATGCATGCCTTTGTCAACTTTCTCACGAAACAGGATGGGGTTTTTTTTAGTTGTTGTTTCCCTACCCCCTGAAAGGTATGCAGACTCTTTGTCTTTGTCTTGTCGACCCAACTCTGCGTTTTTATCTTTCAGAGAGAGAGAGAGATTAAATGAAAAACATAAAGTTTAGTAGTCCGGTCTATTTTTTTGGGTTTGAAAGTATAGCTATTGAATCTCTTTCTCTCTTCTCGAGCCGAAGAATGTCTTTTCGCGTGAGATTGTTAAAAGAAGTGAATGAAAAAATTGGTGCGGCGATACACTGTCACGTCACCACAAACGGTACGGTATATTTTCGAAGCGACGATCTCGAAAGATTTTTGGGACGTCCGCTTGTTAGGTCCTTGAGTTGCGAAGGAATTTGCAACTACCGGTGTGGCAGAGGCAGCAACAGTGAAAGCAGCGACGGTGTGGAAATGTACGCGCTCGTAAGAAAACTGATCAAATTGAAATCGGGCAAAAAACTATTAGACTTTATCACCTGGGGACGCGTGGTTCCTCGAAAACAGTGGTCGAGACATCGGGGATTGACGGAACCCTGGTTGCTGGTACAGACGAAAGACGCGACGACGGGAAGCAGTTTTTTAGACTGGTTGCACCAGTTTAAACGAGAGCAAAGAAAACGTTGTAAACGACTCGATTTACGAATTTGAACCGAGAGAAAAAAAAAACTTTTTTTTTCCTCGGTTCATTTTTTTCCCTTTTTTTAAAAAGACTTTTAGGTCACCAATATTGGAATTAAAAAAAAACACTTTAACATTTTCGTGCCATAATCAATAATGTACAATTAAATATTCATTATATAGAGATGAAATGTGTTTTTTTTTTTCCTAAATTATTCAATGAAACTTGCCTCATAAAGGTACATTACTAATTCACATCAAGATCATAAAATAATGAAACGTTATTTCAAGTTTATTCAGATTTAATAACTAAAAAAAGCTTGATTAATACATAAATATATTCGGTAAGATTGTAATCATCAATGAAATCAGCAATATCTTTATTTTTTTTTCAGAAATAAGTTATTCTTTTTTCATGAAAAAACATGAATTCAATAACCTTAACAAAAATTACAAATGAAAAAAATATATGGAATTGATATAAAGCTAAAAAAGTCAAATTTTGCACCTACATCTGAACTGAATATTTCATTGTTTACATCCTTAAAATATGTGAGAATTTTAGAGAGTTGCGGATTTAGGATATATATATATATATATATATACATGTGTATTATATAGAACAACTTTTTACAAGTTTCAAAAACATAGCTTGAAAAATTTTAAAAGTGTTTGCCCGTTACTCCCGAAAAGGAAGCAAAAAAGATCGTTTTGTTTTTCATTCTATCTGTGCCAACGTTGGTACTCTGTTTGTCGCAAAAAATTGCGCCAAAGGTTTTAAAAAGAAATTGGATAAACCAATTTCTTTTTAAAACCTTTGGCGCAATTTTTTGCCTTTCCCTTTGAACAATCTGATGGAAAAAAAAATTCCATCAGCAATATATGGGAAAGATTTTTTTTTTCTTTCATTCTATTTTCTGTGCCAACGTTGGTACTCTGTTTGTCGCAAAAAATTGCGCCAAAGGTTTTAAAAAGAAATTGGATAAACCAATTTTTCTTTTTAAAACCTTTGGCGCAATTTTTTGCCTTTCCCTTTGAACAATCTGATGGAAAAAAAAATTCCATCAGCAATATGGGAAAGATTTTTTTTTTGGTGGGGGGGAGGTTGGTGATGAAAAAGTTTTTTATTCCAACAAGCTTCTCAATCGTTCGTTTCTTCTGGCGATGACTTCGACTTCTAACGAGTTATAAAACTTATAATTTACGTGATAAGTCATTTTGGATTCCATGTGGTTTTCGTCTTCTTCCAGTCGAAATTCTTGCACTCCCACTAGAGGCACAGATTCTTGTTCGTTCCAGTTCAGACTGCTGAGATTCGGCGAAACTCGATAAGTTATCGGAGACAGTCTCTGAAATCGCGTTTCGCAGTGACAGTAATAGGGCGAAGGGGTCATGCATTTGACGTAGAGGGTTTTGTTGAGTTTCCATTTGATTTTGAAATGGGTGTCCAAACGCCATCGACAGTAGATTTGTTGCCAGCGACCGGGCAGGATCTCGACTTCGCTCCAGTCGTAGAACCGTAAGTTGTGGTGGCCGTTTCGCGAAGCGGTCGAGTCTATCAGTACGAGTCCGTAGCCTTCCAGTCGATACATGTACATTTTGGGCTGCTGCTGCTGCTGCCGCGGAAGGGGGGGTCTGGATGCCGTCGTCTCCCCTCTCTCGTCCTCCTCTAGATACTGGAACTGCGTCAAGAAACTTTCGATGTTTTGAAAAACGCGGTCGATGGACGCGCGAAAGAAACTTTGGTGCAGGACGGCGGGTTTGTAATGGCCTTCGAATCCTTCGAGGAAAAAGTGATAGATTGCGAAATTCAGGGTTTCGGGATCGAGGCGAAGACAGAATCGATGGGTCCAGTTTCGCGTGGCGAAGTACCAGCCGGGTCGGATTCGGCTCAGCCGTTGCAAGTACGCGGTCGAAAAGGGCACGGGGGACGAGAGGTAAGCCGACCGGTATGTCAAGATGGCATGAAATTCCGGCATGCTCGTCAAAAGACGCAGTTTGTCCTTTAGAGGGATGAACGTTCGAAAAAGGATCAGGAGTATGTCGATGGGTAAATCCAGCAACTGCGTAGAGGCCATGATTCGTGTCGGGGAGTTTGCTTGATAAAAAAGTCAAAACTCTGTGAAGAAATGAAAAAGGGCGCGAAGCTTCTTTTTAAACTCTTGGCATCGCGCCCGCCTCCTCTCCCCCCTCCCGAGCTGTTGCACTCAAAAGAGGCTGCGATTAGTCGAAACGGAATGCGGGGCGTATCATCAGGATGGACAGCGTTCACGGCTTTCGGGCGGGGGGGGGAGACGAGCGAATGGTTAGTTCAAAGTAAGAGTTCCTTTCCCTTTTTTCGCTTGCTCGCATCATACAGTTTCAAGGTAATCAGTTGATCAGTAGGTTGAAAAACAAAGAACAAAGATTCCATTGCCGCCGAAAGGCAAAAAATAAAAAAAGAAGTTCATGATGTGACTCGCATAAATTCCATGACAGAAATTAGAAAATCCCGTGTCTGTTGATTATGATAAGCATCGAATCGAACTGGGAAGAAAATATATTATTTGGCGGGTATTCAGGATTGAATAAATTGGCTGGAACATGTTTCGGGTACGTTTTAATTTCAAGGTTCATGTTTTTTTTTTCCTTCTCGCATTGAAAAAAAATATCGGCAGAAATTAGGAATCCTATATACTTGGGTATTAATAATAAACCAAAACATAAGAAACTGGGAAGAAAATATATTGTCATTTAAACAAATCGACAAGAATTCAAACTTTAAAGCAAGAACAAAAAGCTTATTCTCATATTTTTTTCATGTTAGAAATTTTATACTTGGCTGGTAATAGTAAAATAAACCGAAACACAAGAAACTGGAAAGAAAATATATTTGAACGCGTTCCATAAATTCAGCAAATAATCTTTAAATATGGATTGAGAAAAAAATGAAACTATGTATTTGAAAACGTATTTCCATAAAATCAGTAAATATTTTTTCACAGATGGATCGATTGAAAAAAAAATAAATGTAAAACAAGAAATATATAAAAAAACTCAAATAATGTTGGTGCAAATTTTGATAAACTATTTAAAATGTGTGATAAAAGCAGAAAAAAATGAAAAGAAATATGGGAAAATGTATAATGATAAAAGAAATTTACAATGTAAAACAAGAAAATAAAATAAATCATATTGTGCTGGTGCAGATTTTGATAAACTATTCAAAATGTATAATGATAAAAGAAAATAAAAAAAAGAAATATAGGAAACTATTCAAAATGTATAATGATAAAAGAAAATAAAAGGAATTTACAGTGTAAAACAAGAAAAATAAAAAAGAACTCATATATTATTGATAAAAATTTCTATTATTCGTGGATTGAACATTTTCGATGTCATAGTTTCTCTAAATCTCGTCTCAATTGCAACTTTGTGAATATCTGACTGAGATTTTGAGAAATGTATGACATCGAAAATCTCTAATCTAAGAATAATAGAAATTTTCAAAACAGTTCCTTGAAGCCAAGAAGAAATTTTACGAAATAAAAAAAATCCAAAACGGGAAGAAAAACTTAAACTTAATCTTGAAATTAAAACGTACCGCATTGTCCAAGTTGATTTTAATCGCTCGTAAAATAAATCGAACATCGCATCTAATATTTAGCAAGAATGAAACGTTAACTCATTGAGAATCTATATATACCGTCAACCACGCGTACCTCAATGACACAGTGAAACAAACAGTTACGCAAATAAACGAATCAATTATTAAATTGTTTAAATTATCGAAAAAATGACGCAATACTGAAATTGAAATGCAGTCATCACAAATGTATGAAATTCGTAAAGTATAATGTCATAGCGTTTAAGTAAACATCGATGACAAAACAGTGTTAAAAAATTGACTCTTTTACTACATCATCACTCCATCACTTTTATAGAAAATGATTACTTCATCCTATCGTAGAGCAGTTTCATTGGTCAAAAGAGAGCTATTCTATAAAAGCAGAGGAGTGACGATGCGGCAAAAGGTTCAAATTTGTTAAAGTGTATTTGTAGCCAGATTGAAAAAAAAATTGTTAAATATGTAATATTTCCTAATGGCACATTATGAAATTGAAATGCAGTTATCGCAAATGTACTAAATTCATAAAGTATGACGTCATAGCGTTTGAAGACGAAACATTGATAAATGACAGCAGCAAAATTTCTCTTAAATAAGTTGAAATGCAGTTATCGCAAATGTACTAAATTCATAAAGTATGACGTCATAGCGTTTGAAGACGAAACATTGATAAATGACAGCAGCAAAATTTCTCTTAAATAAGTAATATTTTCTCATTGTGCATTCTGAAATTTTCTGTGAGGGGTCCGGCGCTCAAATCTTTTTGCAGTTGACTGTATGTCTTTCAAGGACTCCACGGCCGCTTTATGTAAATTCTTTGATAATATATCAAGTTCTCGCAATTCCCGTCTGGCTGCGCTTGCGGTATGTCCCGATATCAGTTTGGCTTACGATTCAGACTGGACCGATGACCTGATTTATAAGCTCACTCATCTTGGTATCCGGGGCAAAGTTGGGCGTTAGATTGCAAATTTCCTGACGGATCGCTCCATCAATATTCGGTGGAGGTCTCAGTTTTCCAACCGTGGTCCCATGTAGGAGAGGCGTACTGCAGGGTAGTGTCCTCTCCCCTTTTTTTTATGATTTTCCTCTTCGACATCTTTGAGATCCTGGAGTGTGGGGCCCAACTCTTGATCTATGCAGACGACATCTTTCTATATGCCTTGGGGGAAGATCCTCTCCGCACTTTGGCGAAACTCCAGAACTGCATTAACTGGCTAGTTAAGTGGTGTTTTGCCTATCACCTCTCCATCTCGCCAGAGAAGAGCACCGCCATCGATTTCTCCCGCGGTCGGCTTCTTGAATCAAAAATTACTATCAGGGGCCTTGAACTCGTGTGGAGCCCTGTTGTTAGAGTTCTTGAGGTCTGGTTCGGCAGGTATCTCCTGTTTAACTATCTTTTTTCTTACCTTCATGCCAAGGCTTTTAAGAGGCTGAACTACTTGAAAGCAGTCGCTTCGCACAATCATGGTGTATTCGCACAGTCATACGGTCTACATGTTGCGAATTATTGAGTCTCTTTTTCGGACTCTCCTCCAATATGCCTGCCCCCCTTTTCTCAAAGTCTGCCCCTCGACTTTGAACTCTCTTGAGGTCACCTACAATGCAGCTCTGCGGGCTGCCACCGGCCTTCCGAGATGCACCCCACTTCTTCTCCTGCTCCGTGAGGCGAATGCCTCCAGCATGGTCAACCGCATCCGCTGCATCGCCAATAGGTTCCTTGCCCGCCAGCTTTCTCTCCTTCATCCCCCATTTCTCAACTGATCCCTCCATCGCTTCTGGGCATCTTTCAGCTGCTGCTGTTGAGTTTCTGAACACTTACAATTTAGGTCCTAACGATATACACAAGTTCTCGTGGCCATCCCGCACTTTCTTTCACACAGATTACCATATTATTTTGGATGGTCTTCCCTACCCTACCACAATACTTCTCTCCCTTCGGGGGCCACCTACCAAACTTGGAAGTCGTGGAGCGCTTCGACGTGATACTCTGTATTGCTCTCCTCTGACGCCTCTAAAGACTCCGCTAAAACAGCCGTTGTTGTTCACAATACTCCATCAGGATTGAGTATCGCCATGCTTGT
The DNA here is from genome assembly GCA_964019185.1 of Maratus speculifer. NCBI lineage: Eukaryota > Metazoa > Arthropoda > Arachnida > Araneae > Salticidae > Maratus > Maratus speculifer. The sequence continues at coordinate 75,472,247 of OZ025301.1, forward strand.
ACTTCATCTCAACTCTATTTTCACTGCCGAGTCTTAGCCATTTTCTTAGCTCTGACTTCCTGTATGAAACAGAATGATTGTTACTTTCTGCTCACTGACAGCCGCTCTGTTCTCACTGCTCTGGAAAACAATTCCCTCCGCTCTCCTAGAGTAATCACACTTCTGCATAACACAATCTCTCAGATCCTTTCGCTACATCGTATTTCTCTTAATCTTGTGTGGTGCCCTGGCCACAAGGGCATTCCCCTAACGAGGTGGTTGACTCCGTGGCTCGCAGTGGTCCGCACCTTACTCGCACCCTGAACTGGGTCGTTCCTAAAGATCTTGGGGCCCAAATCCGACGTGACTGGATAGCTGAAAAGACCTACGCTTGGCTAAACAATGATTAATGCCTGACTTCTCTCATCTTAGTGAGGACAATGCCTTTCGACAGTGAACCTGAGATCGCCGTGAGGACATCTGGATATCTCAATGCGTACCCGTACCTAGCCGACTAATTCCCGTCTTTTCAGAATGAGTCTGGTGCCTTCTCCGCAGCGTTCTCTATGCTGTGTCGCCGAGACCTCTGACCACATCCTTCTCCAAAGCGGAAATTACAGTGTGAACAGAATCACATTATTATCTGCGCTTAGTCTGCACTCCCAATCCACCTATCCCGAGATTATTACCGCCGCCGCTCTCAAGTCCCGTTCTGGTCTCACAGCTCTCGTTAAATTCTCCCTTGTGGTTGCTCTTGGGTAGCATCGGATAGCGGCGTCAGACTTCGGATAGCGTCCTGCCTTTGAGTTTTTGGTCTTTTCCCTTGTCGACTAGTCGAGACAATGGCCGTATTGGAGGGACGCGCGCGCGCGCTCAGAAGATTCTACATGGAGTAGGTTTTATGGAAGAAAGAAATTTTAAAATTATTCAATTATTGCATTATTTTTATGGTTCAAAATTGGTAAATACAAATACTATATCACTTTATCCTTTCAAAACATGACTCTCGTAACAGAAATACATACCTGTGGTCACTCAAATAAAATCCAAAATATACCAGAAAAATATCATGTGACCTATTTCATCTAATTAAGCCCGGTCTGCGTCTAAAATATGACCACCAACCCTGGTCAAAGCTCAAGGGCACGACGCAAAAAAACTGCTGGGCGATTTGATCACGTGATTGTGCGTTTTGTGCTTATCTGTTATTGGTTGCGCTTTGTTTGATAGGTTGGCTGATACAATTTAACAATTCAATTGGTGATTTAAATTTTTTAATAATTTCTTTTTATTTATTAAAAAATCATTTATTACTTGCTTTATATTTTTCATATTAAATAGAAGGCTGCTAATAAATCAAGGTTGAGATATCCAAATATTACAAGATTGATTTGTAATCTACAATACTGGATGGATTTCGATGAAATTTGCATTGTTAGACAATTTTTCGGAAAAAGTTTTAGTATGTATATATTTCTTACTTACTGATTGTATGTTTTAATACCGTGTGGATAACAGGTCAAAATTTATCATAAAATATGAGAAACAAACAACATCCGAAATCATGTTAGTATAAGCAAAACACTAAGTTATACTTTCAATAGAAAATTTATAAAAACATTCTAAGCATACTTTATTCATTACAAAACTAGAAGGCAAACACCAAATATTCCATCTCTTAAAAAAATATGTGTGCAGATATTTTTAGTTGAAAAATATGTATATCTTTTTCATTTTGTTTTTATAATATTTTCCATTTTGATTTTAACACCGTAAAATATCCACGCATGCATCATATTTGCATCCTAATTTCGATAAAAACTTACTTCTAAAATTAAAAAAAAAAAAAAAATTATTTTACGCGTATACGGATGTTTTCGCAGAATACGTTTTTTTTTCTTTTGATAATTATGTACAGTGGATTCTCTCTATCTGAACACTCTCTGATGTGAACACCCCCGTACTATGAACACATTCTGATGGTTCCGGCGAAACTCCATAGACTTAATAAAAGATGAACTCTCTGTATTCTGAATACTCTCTAATCCGAACACCCCACTATTAAGAACGCTAATTTTGATCCCTATTTCTACTCCATCTGTCTGTAAACTGAACACATATGTTTGCAATCTGAATTCGAATTCTGATCATAGAAATTCGGAAAAACTATTACAAATGAATAAAAAGGTTCAACAAACTTAATTAAAAAATTAACAGACAAAATCACTGCTAGATTGTAAGGATATACTTGAAATCGCAATTTGTTTGATAGAAATTTCAGTTATATATTGGAGTGTTTGTTATCACATTCTTGTCAGCTGCCTCTTGTAACAGAAGCCATTTTACGGCTTTTTTCATTAGAAAATAGTAAAATTTAATTTTTAATTAGTTGGAGACAATTACGGTAAGTTAAAATAGTCCGTCGTTCTTATTTCAAATAATAGTTCTACATGAAATATTTTTAATAACAATTTAAGCATCATATTTCAAAGATTAATTTTTGAAATTTAGACTGAATTTGGAATTTTACATTGATTTCATTGATTGATCAATTACTGAGAAAATAGCAATTAAAGAAACTATTTGCTTATAATTTTGTTGCAATTTAATTTAAGCAGATTTCATTTTTGTCCGGGATAGGACATTCATTAACCCTTTAAGCATCCTAACTGGGTTTTTCCGTCACATAGTTTTGAATTCAGAGGTTTATTTAACTCAAAGTCGATATTAATGTAATTTTTTGAAATGCATATGAAAAATAAATATCTAAGATTATAAAATGCAAATCTCCATATCAATATTTTCCGTAGTTTTTATTTGATGAATTATTAAACTTGCATGTAAAATTCTGCAGAACGCTTAAAGGGTTAAGGATTGTAGAAATCATGTTAGTTTAGTATTAAAGCTTAAAAGAAAGGAAATATAATAAAAACCCAATAGAGCCTATCTTATTTGATCAACTATCAGCTCGGTTACTGTACATAGTAATTAGTGGTAATGCATTCCCAATCTCTCTCTATACTAAATAACCCCATAGTCTGAATAGTTTTGGCTGGTCCCATGAGTGTTCAGAATAGAGAGAGTCCACTAGAGATGTGTCATTTGTTGAGGAACGAATCCAAAGGAACGACTCCGGCAGTAGAACTGAAGGAACGAGGTCCTTTTTGGAACGATTCCGCAAACGACCTAATCTTCGGACTCGTTCCGAAATGAAACGACTCCGAAAAGGACCGATTCCTTGGACTCGTTCCGAAATGAAACGACTCCAAAAAGGACCGAATACTCGGACTCGTTCCGAAATGGAACGACTCCGAAAAGGTCCGATTCCTCGGACTCGTTCCGAAATGAAACGACTCCGAAACGGACCGATTCCTCTGACTCGTTCCGAAATGAAAGGACTCTGAAAAGGGCCGACTAATCGGAATCGTTCCGAAATGAACCGACTCCGAGGAATCGGTCCTTTTTGGAACAATTCCGAAAACGACCGAATACTCGGAATCAGTCCGAAAAACACCGAATCCGAAAAGGATCGATTTTCCGGAGTCTGTTTGAAATGAACTGATTCAGAAAAAATCGGTTCTTGTTCTTGTATAGATTGACTAGTTTTAACAAATAAAAATACGTATTTTAGACAGATATATTACGTATTTTGCTTTAAACTAACATATTCTCATTTTAATAAAGCAGAGTGTATTGCCCAAATACCCTTCGAAAGTGTATGGAAAAAAATGATGTTGTGGGAGGAGGAGAGCGTTTAATGAACTATGTAACTGCGCATTATATCCTCTTAAATTTTATGTTTAGAAGAATATTATTTTACTTCAATTAAGATATTGTCCGTTACAAATTATTTACTGTCATCTGTGACTTAATTACTTTACTATTTGACTTTTCTGTGCTAAATTAATCAAAAGAATTAATTAAAAAAATATTTTATGCGAATTGGATTTTTTCCACGTGAACCAAAAAAATGCCCCAGCTAAGATTCGAACCGAGTAAATTGGCATGCTTTATCGATTGCATACCCGGATCCGAAGGTAATGGAACACCATATAGATTTAGATACACTAATACTTTCTACTAGGTACTAGAGATGAGTTCGGGCTCGTTTTTCGGGGCCCGGGCCCCCCCGAGCCCGACGATTTGAAGTCCGAGCCCGCCCGAGCCCGAAACATTTTTTTGTCACCAGAGCCCGAGCCCGAGCCCGATACCAAAAATATACAAAACAAAATTGTGTTGTATTTAAAAATTGTTTCAAAAGTAATATCTCATTTTTAAAAACTTCTTACATAGATATGATTTTTAAATGAAATTTTAAATCCATTCTTATCAAAATTCGTATAAAATAAAAATATACTTCACATGTAAAAGTATTCTCTTATTCTTTCCTCCTTTAACAAGCAAATTTAATTTAAACGCTTTTGTTTAATGAATAAATGCATGAAATTTGCAGAAATTACTATTTGTAAGCTAGCGAATCGAACAATGTTTTTTGATTTTCTGTAAAAAGTGTACAGATTTCATTATAATGGATTCTTTTCTCATAACAATCTTCCATGATTGACAGATACCTGAAAATCAACGTAAATTTAAAAAAATGACATTGTTATTTTAAAGGTCCTATGTCTTTATAGAAAAAGAGGAAACACTGATCGATTGCTTTCTGTTGGAATAACATGGTAATAAAATTTACTTACGGAGAAAAGTGACTTCGAGAAGGAACAGTGTCCTCAGCATTTGCAGAATTCATATTCATGATGACAAATGCATATAATAATCGCTAAAGTTATTTTCATAAGAAAAACGACTATGTTTCATGCACAATCGAGTATTAAATAAATTTGAAAACCTCCAGCTAATTCTTGTCTACCAAACACAGAAGAAAATATTATCTACGTGTTATGTAACTAAATAATAAATAAACGATCCCATTAAAAATTATGTTCTGCAAACGAAAAGCCAACAAAGATTAAATTTATTGCTGTGTTTGTTATGATTGGCGCCATATAAATAGATCGTTGGGGGAAGTTCCGCAGACATAAATCTGTAATTATCACAAATTTTCATTTGAAACTGCAATGAAATACTAAAATAAATAAACAAGCATTCAGTTCTCCCGTCATTTTGATAAAAAAGAAATAAAATGACTTGAAAAGGAATAAGTAAGCAATTTTAAGTGGAAAAAGTTATTTCAATCTTTTCTACACATGAGTAAATAAAATTTTCTGGCTTTAGAAAAAATGAGCCCGGGCCCGCCCGAGCCCGAAGTCTAAAATAAAAATAGATCCCTAGCCCGTGTCGGGCCCGGGCTCGGGCTCGGGCTTTCGGGCTCGGGCTGAGCCCGTCTCATCTCTACTAGGTACTAGGTGCATTAATAATATGGTAAATATATCGTACGAAACTATTTTTTTCCAAATGAATTCTTAAGAAAAACAAAGTAAAACAAGCTTTAAAAAAATCTGATTCGAAACGATTTTGAATAATATAAGAAATAAATGATTATGTGATAAAAATTGCATTTTAATCGGATAATAATGACTGATTTTTGATTATTTTAATAATTATAGAATTACACACTTTCATGTATATACCAGCAACGAGCGCTTGAGTTTCACTTTATTTCCACTGTTTGGCGTTTTGTTTTTCTCTCCTGAAGAAGATGAGTATAAAAAAATCTCGAAACTCTCGAAGACTGTTTTAATCAACATACAGTGAGATTTATAACAAAAAAGAAAATCTGTTTGAACAACAGTCCAGGCAATAAAGATCGTATTGCGGCTCTACCTAGCAATGCAAATTCACGATAGTTCTGGAAAAAGTCTTACTTTATGTTTTCTGGGTCGCTGAATCCGAAGTTTTAACTTTCCACCAAAATTTCTTCCGACAATCCCCACACACACACATTTTGGTAAAAGCGGAATTGCATAACTTTGTGCTCGCAGCGCCGCGGTGCATGTTGAGAGGCAGGCTCCACCCACCTCATTCATCCTAAATCATAATGTCATGTTTTTTGCAGATTTTTTTTACTTTCTGAATTTTTAGATAATTTCCCCCTAAAAAAATTAAAAAAAAACAATATTACTAAAATTTTTGGAGTGTGTGTGTGTGGGGAGGTATTTTGGTGAGAAGTTACAAATTCGGATTCAGTGACTCTAAAACATAAAGTAAGAATTATTGAAAGTTCAGAAGAATAACGGGCAGCGCAAACGCAAACGATGTCAGGGGTTAAGTGGAATTGCATAACTTAATGCAGCCAGCGCTGTGATGTTTGTTAAGAGGCAGGCTCCGCCCTTCCCGTTGATAATCTTATTAGTTGCAAATTTTGTATACTTTCTAAATTTTTAGATACTTTTTTCAATGAAAAAAATAAAAAATTAAATTTTAAAAGATTTCTTTTGAAGTGCATTTTACCCAAATTTGGGAGGGGGAGATTGAGATACCCCTCATGGGATGGGGAGGGGAGAGAAATTTTGATGTGAAATTACAAATTCGGATTCAGCGACCTAAAAAATCACACTTGAACTTATTCCATTCACATTACTGATTCTATTTACACTTGATTGACAGAGTCCTAGGAATATTTAGGTAGATTTCGTATGAAATAATACTTATTGCGGTCACTCCTATGTTGGAATTTCTGAAAAAATTTTGTAGATCTATACCGATCATGACCTCTAGACCCCAAAACTACCATTAGTAAAACACTTTTTCTACCTGTCTATTTATCTATCTATATATCTATATATGTCATTTTCTTCTGGACACGATAACTTCTATAATTCTGCTCCAATCTTCTCTAAACTGATACATAAAATCAAGGGGTATAAAATCTCAGTCGAGTTTTTTAATGGACAAAATCTGACTAAGGGGGTGGAAATAGGAAGGGTTTTTGTGAAAAACGAGATAACTTCATAATTAAAATAGATATCGAATCAGTTTAAAGTTTATATTACTTCTAAAAAATGGGCCAAAAGTTTATGCATGGCAGATTTTTGATAAAGTTAAAAATGGGCTCAAGGGCCGAAAAAAACAGGGTTTTAGGAGAAAAATATTCATAACTTCGACAATTCTCAAGATATCCAATCCAATAAAAATTTTTATAAATGTTCTCAAAATTATGTAAAGCTTTTGTATTTACAAGCTTTTGATAGGACCAACTTTTACCGTTGAAAAAAATTAAAAACGAAAAGAAAAAGGGGGGGGGGTGAAAGAAGAAAAAAATCCATAACTTAGTTAATTCTTATGCTATCAAATCTAGTTAAATTTATTTTACATTTTTTCAGTAATATCTACAACTTTTATACTAACAAGTTTTTCATGGGATATATCTTATAGCAAAGCATCTTATAGCAAAAATAAATTAAACAAAAATGGAAGTTGGAGAAAAACCTCAAATCCAAACTGCTTATATTCTTTTTCATTTTTAAATTCATTTTTGATTTTAAACTCAGTTAAATGGCAGGTCCTCTATTTTAGAAACTATATAATGTGATGTACTGGCCAGTTTCTTGATAAAAGCAGAATTTATTTTAAAAAAGCTGCCAAAAATGAACAGAATATCTCAAAACGATCGTGATTGAAACATGGAGTTATTCAAAAAACAAAATTGTGTTTTTCTAACTCATTTTTAAATTCAGTTTTGTTCTCAAACGTATCCAATCGACAGGTTCTGTTATTTATGGAGCTGTATAATGTGTCGTAGTTTTTTGATAAAGGCTAAATATATATTTTTTAAAAAGCTGTCAAAGTGGGCACTTCGCGCAAAATTTCCCTAAGCGATCATGATTAAAGAATTGAGGGTGTATTCAAATAACAAATTGATTATTTTATGACTCATTTTTAAATTCAATTTTGCTCGCAAACGTATTCAATTGATAGTTTTTTGTTATTTAGAAACTGTATAGTGTGAGTATTGGTCGATTTTTTAAATAAAATCAGTATATATTTCAAAATATTTTGTCAAAATGAGCATTTGAGCCGAATTTCGCTTAAGATGATTCTGATAAAACCAATTCTTACAGAAAAATGAAATTAAAATTTTTTCAAAAGCGGCCAAATAAAATTGTTATACTAGGTTTATCTGTAATAATTTTTTATTTTTTGTTCTTGAAATTTGCATTCTACGAAATCCACCTCCGCCTATAAGCCAAGCCGAGAGGGATTTTTTCGAAATGCGCAGATTCCAAAATTACCGATTTCTGAGGAATCGTACCGAAATGCACCTACTCCGAAAACAGCTGGTTACGAGAACCGATATAGGGCAGTTGCAATCAGCTGATTTACTTTTCATCTACCAATCAAATGCTTGCGATTCACCTCCTGCCACACCCATAATCCTCTCAGCTACCAATCACAACGATTGTTTGACCTCCAATGGTCGATTTGAGACGTCTTATGAAACTGCCCTATATAAGCTGAAGATTATGTAAGGGGGGATTTTGAGGAGGGAAAAAAACCGTAGGCCCTGATGTCAAATATGAGATCACTAATTAAATTTTCTACATAAAATAATAACATAAATAGAGGATCATTTGACGATGTTTTGGAGAGGAAAGCGATGATAACGTTGAAAATCTAATAGACCGCCGCAACAAGCCTGATGATCAAAACCAAAGCTACAGTAAATCATGGATAAACTATAGCGATAAATGAAAGGTCAACCGAATGTTCAAGAGCATGGGTGCACAACCTGTGGCCCGCGAACTTCGTCAATTTACAACTGGAAAAAGTTGCAATTTTTATGCATAAGTCGAAAAAAAAACCCGCTAAATTTCGTTAAATTACCGCGGTAAAATATAAAATTTCGTCAGTCACTTAAGAATCGCAAATTTCGTAGATTGAGTACGGAAAAACCGCGAATTTCAATGATCACTGCGGAAAATAGCGAATTTCGTCAGTGAGGCTCGGAAAAATCGCAAATTTTGCCCATAAAGCTCGCGAAAAATAGCAAATTTCGCCGATCAGGCACGAAAAAAGTCGCAAGTTTTGTCGATAAGGCACTGAAAAATCGCCAATTTTGCCAATCGGAAGCGAAAAATCGCACATTTCGTAGACCGGGTAAGAAAAAATCACCAGCAAAGGTAATGATGTGAAAATAAAACCCTGTAAATTAAATTCATTGCGGAAAAATCGCATGTTTTCACGGTTTATCGAGTAAGAAATATGCGAATTTCGGGAACATTGCAAGTTGCGTTGGTAAGGCACGGAAGAATTGTGAATTTTGCGATGATTGAAAAAATTGCGAAAAATTGAAAATTTCTATATCGGGTGCGAAACAATCGTGAGCTTTATCAATTTATCAAGAGAAAAAAAATCATGAATTCCATCTTGTCGCGTAAAAACTGCAGAAATAGTCAAAATTAGTTCAAAGTTGCGAATTTAGTTTGGACACGGAAAAATGCATTTTTCGTCAATTAAAGCTGAAAAAACGCAAATTTCGAAGATGGGACATGGAAAAATCACGAGTTTTAGTGATCGCGTCCTGAAAAATTGCAAATTTCGTTGGTCGGATAGAGGAATATCGAGAATTTTGTTGATCAAGTTCAAATAAAATCGCGAATTTTGCCAATCGACTTCCTAAAAATCGAGAATTTTATCGATGAGTTTCGGAAAAGTCGCGAATTTCGTCAATCGGATTCATAATAATCGCATATTTAGTCAATAAGGTTCGTAAAAATGGCTAATTTTGTCAATAAGCTGCAGAAAAATCATGAATTTCATCGATCTGGTCCTGAAAGAACGCGAACTTTATCGATCATGTGTGGAAGAATCGCGAATTTCGTTGATCAGCTTTAGAAAAATCACGAATTTCGTCGATCAGCTTTAGAAAAATCACGAATTTCGTCGATCAGTTGTAGAAAAATCGCAGATTTCGGCGATCGGCATTGTAAAAATCGCGAACTTTGTTGATCGGACGCGGAAAGATCGTAAATTTTCTCGGTCGTCTTCATAAAAATCATGAAATTTCTTGATTAGCTTTGTGAAAAACGCAAATTTTTTCGATCAGACTCAGAAAAATCATGAATTTTTGTCCATCAGTATTGGAAAAATCTCGAATTTCGGCCATCAGAGCCAGGAAAATTTCAAATTTCGACGATCTCAATTCAGAAAAATCGCGAATTTCGTCGATCATGCGATTATAAATCGCGAATTTCGTCTATCATGCGATTATAAATCGCGAATTTTGTCAACCAGATTTGTAAAATTAGTGAACTTTGTCGATTGGCTTTGTAAAAATTGCGAATTTGTTGATCAGGCATGAAAAAAATCTCAAATTCCGTCAATGAAGAGCGGAAAAATTGCAAATTTTATCGAGCATGTGAGGCAAATTTGCAAATTTCATCCATCGGCTTTGTAAAAATCATGATTTTTGTCGATCGGCTTTGTAAAAATCGCGAATTTCATCGATTAGTTTCGTAAAAGTGAAGAATTATATTGATCGATTCCGTAAAAAGTGCAAATTTGGTCGATCAAGCACAGAAAAATTGCAAATTTCGTTGATCAGGTGCAGAAAAATAGGTAAATTCATTGATTAGGCATGGAAGAATCTTGTTGATCAGCTGCTTCCCTCTCCTTCATTCATAAAGTTCACATTTTTTTCGGCACCAACCACTTATAATTGTTTTTTAGCAATTTTAATAAAACAAAATTTACTCTCCTGAATAAAGCCGAGGAATATTATTACATCTTGAAAATAATCCTTGTTATATCATAGCAAACGTGGTAGCGTTTGGTATAATATGTTTAAGAAATAGAAAATACAAACAACTTTCTAAAATTTCTGACGAACCAGTTGAGATACGGCAAAGAAATTTTTTAAAAAAAAAGATAGAACTCGACGAGACGAATAAAATGATAGCATTCAAAAAATTACTGCAGCTTCCAATAGTTTTTTATTTAATTTTAAATGAAAAAATGAAGGCAAAAAATTCAACTAACAAAGAAGGTCTCCATACGCGGGCATACTCAGAAAAATCTGAAAAAATTACAGAATGTTCTTCTCATATAGTTATATATGTTTATAAAAAACATTTCGGCGTAACCTCCTTATAACGTCCGTAAAAAATAATAAAAATTTCGCTTATTTGGCGATTTATCTCCGGTTGGCAAAAAAAAACGAAATTTTGAAAAATACGCTTTTACGCTTCGAATACTTTTTAAAGAAAAAACTTTCTATGTTCAATTTATTTAAATAAGTTTAGTTTAAGTACTTTTAGTTTTGCATTTTTACTTTACTTTAAGTGTAATTTTGTCATATACGTTTATAGGTACTTATAACAAAATGAAATTAATATATTTTATCATTTAAAACACAATTTAAATTGATTAAAATTGCTCCAAATTGAAAAATACACTGTTAAAAATCTGCTGCATTTTGTTGCAACGCACTAACGTGCTTGTATAGGAAACGGTTACTTGGCCGTGAAATGGAGCTTTCTCATTGGTTGGAATAGAGATATTATATACAAGCGGTGGAGTGCGTTGCAACAAAATGCAGCAGATTTTTAACAGTGTATGACACGGTCAATTCACGGTGCTATGGAGCATTCGCATTGGTCAGAAGAGAGATATTCAATAAAAGTAGTGGGGTGACGTTGCAGTAAATGCTGCAGATTTTTAATAGTGAAGTCAATTAAAATCAATTTTCAGATTCGTTAAAATCGTCTGCTTTTGGCTAAGAAATGCACTGCTCGCCAAATCCCGCGCCGCTTTCAGCTTTTCACACCAATTATTCCAAACTATTTTATTTTTTTACATATCTAATAATGTAATTCCGCCACTAATTTTCACTGATCCTTTATTACCTACATGAGTAGTTTAATTCGTATTTTTTTCAAAAATTTCTGAGTATGCCCCCAATGGAGACCTTCCTTGTAAGTCTAGCTAACGCTTCCGTGGATGGATTAACTTCGTTTTTGGTTTATTTTAATCCTCATGTAAAACTTAAAACAGTTTTTTTTTCATCTTTGTATGTTTGACGGTCGCTGAGAAAATCGAATTTATGTCTGAAATCTCCAGCTTAACACAGTCTTTTTCTTATGTTTGTTTCTTCTTGTAATTGTTGCACGTAAGTTTAAATGAACATAAAAATTGCTATGTATGTGACATAAATAAATAGATTAGATAAATCACCTGAAAAAAAATACTTATTTGTTGTTATTTTCATGTATCATATTCACTATCTATTTTGACAAGCGAAGTGAAATATTTTGGTACTTCTAGGTTATCCTGTCGACCAAAAAATTATCGCCAAACTATATGATTAAATGCCAATAATGGATGATCGTGAATGCCGCATTCAATGACATTAAATGCGATTCACGTGTTTAAAATGTCATTAATTAGTTTTGATTTCGACTTTTTATTAATATTTTTATTAATATTCTACTAATTATTTGTTTTTTCGGTATTTAAAATAAAAGTTATGTCAACATGTATAATTTGGCTATTAGTTTGGCGATTTGTATAATTTGGCGAAATTGGTCGACGGGATAACCTAGAAGTACCAATATTTTTTATTTATTAAATTCCTATTTATTTAAGCTACTAGCCGCCTCTGGAAACCAAATTGGTCTCCTTAAATTTAACCTAAGCATTGTAATATTTATTAAATTCCTATTTTTTTTAAGTTACTAGCCGCTTCTGGCAACCAAATTGGTCTCCCTTAAATTTATGCTTAGCATTGTAATAGAATACTTTATTCATAATTTTACTTACTTGCGCATCTTACTAAATCTGAAGGTTCACATAACGAAATCAACAAATTTAAGCGATCAGGGCAAAATTTAAGGAAAGAAATAGTTCCTTATTAACCATTTGAAAAATGGTTGTTGTTTTCGGGAGAATGGACCCGATGATGTTACCACTTTTGAATGATGTTACCACTTTTGAATGATGTGGTCACTTTTGAATTTAAATTAATTTCTTTACTTTTAGAAGAGTTTTTTTTTAATTTAAATTAAATTCTTTACTTTTAGAAGAATTTTTATTTGAATAGTAAATTAAAATGGTTAAAATCATTGTAATAAAGGAGAAAACTAACAAATTTAAAAATGGGTAGACGGAAATTAACAGATACGGAAAAAGCCGAAGCCAAAGAAATGAATGAACGTGAATATCGCATTCAATGATATTAAACACAATACGCGTACTTAAACAATCATAAAGTGATTTTTATTTCTTCTTTTGCTATTTAAAATAAAAATTTAGTCAACATGTATAAGTTGCTTATTAGTTTGGCGATTCGTATCATTTGGCGAAATTGGTCGACGGGATAACTGAGTAATACTGTATTTGGTTTGGCGCAAAAACGTCTTTCAATGCAGAAAATGATAAAATCAAAAGATTATTGAGCCGCTGAAAACCAATTACGTGTTGAAAGGCGATCACGAAAAAGGAAGCAATTTAATGCCGAACCGATTAATTGTAAAACATCATGTCGCCAGGGCGACCAATCCACTAGCCATGGCGTTTTACTATCGGTCGGTTCTAACCAGGAAAATTTGAGTGCCAATAGTGATTCTAACAAGCCGGAAAATGTTATAGCTATTACTCTTGATTTTCCACCACCTAAAAAGAAAACTAAAAAGCAATCGGCTTGGGAAAAACTGGGAAAAAACTTTTTTGATTCGATGTCTGATGGACCCATTCACAGATGCATGTGCTGCGATCGATTTTGGTTTAAAACCTCCATCACCAAAATTCTGCTCTGTAAAATCAAACAATATATGCCAAAGTCTTACAAGTATAACAGTATATGCCAAAGCTGTATTTTAATAATGATTACTTTTGCACCAACAATGTTAAATAGTTTGAAATGTTTCTTTCGTCGCCAACTTTTATGCTTGGCGACAATAGAGTGATATAACTTAAACGAACCGTACCTTCAAATTGCAGCATGTATAAAGTCATTTATAGCAGTGGCACGGATAATACACAATAAAACAACTGGTATTTAGCTTAAAATGATAGATGAATGTATCGAGTGAAACATTTTTCAAATGGTTGGGGTAATTTCTTAAATTACAATTTTTTTTTTTCTTTTCTGTTGGTGCGTTTGGCGAATAAATACAAAATGGCGCCGAAAGACCATTTAGCAGATTCTTTTAAGAAGCGTAAAAATATGGTTTTAAATTTTTATAAACATATATTTGAGCCTTTGTGACGTAAGGTAAGGACGTACTGGTGATATATCCAGTTTGGCGCGACACAAGAACGGTGCACTCCCAGGTGATTCGGACATGAGAATGTGTCAGCTTTTTTTGAAGGTACGTTAGATGATTCTAGATCAATTATTACTAATGTTATGAGGGTCAGATTAATACTCATCCATTTTCCAAAGCTTTGGTGCTATTCTGACTTCAAAAAGGGAGGATATAATGCCAAAATATATAAATAACTCTGAAAAAAACCTGATGAACTTTTTATTTTGTTTTCGTATAAATTATTTCTGTTTCTTAAAAAAAACGTGCGGCACAAATGTCATAAAAAAAACGGCACTGGCGCGGTTTTTTTTTTTTTTTTTTTCTGCCGCCAGTTTGACGAAAATATTGTTTTAGAATATCAGTTACATATACAAAGTTTATTTAATAACTATAGAATAAAACAATTTATATAATTTAAAAAAGAAATAAAAGTAAATAAACAATTTATGGCACTACTTGGTTATCCCGTCGACCAAAAAAACTATCGCCAAATGACAATATTAAATGCCAATAATGGTTGATAGTGAATGTCACATTCAATGATATTTGTCACGAAATGCATGTTTAAAACGTCATCAAGTGATTTTTATTTCGACTTTTTGTTTATATTTTTATTAATGTTTTACTAATTTATTTGTTCGGTACTTCTAGGTTATCCCGACGATCATTTTCGCCAAATTATACAAATCGCCAAACTAATAGCCAAATTATGCATGTTGACATAATTTTTATTTTAAATAACGAAAAAACAAATAATTAGTGGAATATTAATAAAAAGTCGAAATAAAAATCACTTAATGACATATTAAACAATGAATCGCATTTAATCTCATTGAATGTGACATTCACGATCATCCATTATTGGCATTTAATCTTATAGTTTGGCGATAATTTTTTGGTCGACGGGCTAACCTAGAAGTACCATTTGTTCTTTCGTTATTTAAGATAAAAAGTATGTAAATATGCAAAATTTGGCTATTAGTTTAGTGATTTGTATAATTTGGCGAAATTGGTCAACGGGATACTAAGTAGTAGCCAATTTATTAATAAATAAACAATAACATCCTCGTTACCATATCAAACAAAATAACGACACTCTGGCACCAGTTAAATATCTCGATGATACGTATATGACATTAGCAGAAATCACGCCAACGTGGTGCGTATATGATATGTGTGCCAAAATGCGTACTTGGTTATTTACATTAAATACTATGCTACTTGATTATCAGGTCGACCAATTTCATGAATTTATAGAAATCGCCAAACTATTCCCCAATTTACTCAAAAGAAAAAATTTTGCAATTCTAAAATTTTAAGTTTAGAAAATTAATGAATTTAGCTTTAAAAAAATCTCTAACGAAAGAGATTATTTTAATGATGACGTTTACTTATGGCATATAGATGTACCAAATATAAAATTTGATTTATTTAGATGATTTCGAATAAAATAATACTAATAAAAGTTTTCATAATTTAATCTAGAATTTATTAAATCAAACCATAAAGAGATATTTTAAGATATCGCATATGTGAATAACATTAAAGTATTTTAAATGTATTAATAGAATTTATTAAGGGACATAAAACATATCAATGTTAGCGGAAGTTTGTAAGGAGTCAAATGCTTCTTATTTAGTCAAAAAATGTAGGCGGATAGAACCATAAAATAACATTAATAAAATATATTATATTTTTTTCACTTAATATCAAGAGCAATTCGTTTATTGGCATAAAATTTATTTTAAATAACAAAAGAGCAAATAAATTAGTAAAACATTAATAAAAATACAAATAAATAATCGAATTTAAAATCATTTGTTGACTTCAACAAACAGGTATAGAGTGTTTAATGACAAGTGAGTGTAACATTTATGTTCATCCATTATTGGCATTTATCTTACAGTTTCTGTGACAGGATAATCAAGTAGTACCATAAATACATTGTACTGACATCAGAAAAATAAATGCTTGTGTATATGAAACAGTAAATAGGTTGCTAGAATATACATTGCCAAATTTCTTTTCCGGCCAAGAACTTTTTCGTCATATATAACTACTGAAAAAGTACACTAATTTATTTACTTATAGTATTTTTAATAAGATGAAAGAAAACTAATAACTTAAATGTATCTGATATAAATATATTTTAAATTTATGTGTTTTTAAATGAAAGTTGTGTATTTTAAATAAAGTCAGCGACAGCTTTGTATTTAAAATAAAATAATGGCGAATGAAACCTATTTGGTGATTGAACCATTTGAGCTAGCTAAAATAAAAGTAGCAAAATAGCAACCTGGCATATAAAAAATGTAACAGTCAGACGGGAGCTCATCATGACAGTCACATAACTTATATAGGTATTTATATAGGTACTATATTAAAATTGTCAGCATCTCTGGTGGGATACTGGGAGTCTCTTGGTAACGTATTTAGCGGGTAGTGGTACTGTAGAGATTGATCTCATCAGCACCTAACTACGTGAATTGTAGACGCTGATTTCCATCAGCGAGTTAAAAGAACGCAACTACAGGTTGGTGATTGAATAAATACTTCACTCTTTTAAATTTAACAAACTAAATTATATTTTAAAGAAAACAGCTACAATACCGCATGGCAGATGCATGCTCCAAGTGAAAACAGTGTCGAAATCGAACGCCAAAATACAGTGAGTTAAGTTGAATTGTCAAAACAGTGAGATAAGTTGAGTTGTCAAAACAGTCAGTTGAAAGTTCAGAAAAAAAGAAATTGATTGTTCATGGTTATGATTAACCGCTACAGTACTCCCCCCCCCCCAGTACTCAAGCATTGAGGACTAGAGATACCGAGGGTTAAAATGAACACGGCGTCCTGAGCGTGTGGTAACGGGTGGCACTGGAACACTGAAAGTTGTGGGATTGGGTGACGCTGGAACACTGGGCTTGAGTGCAGGAGGCAGGACAGGAACACTGGGCTCAGGTGCTGAAGGTGCAACAGGAACACTGGGCTCAGGTGCTGAAGGTGCAACAGGAACACTGGATGATGAACTAGATTCGTTGTCGGAAAAGGCTGGCTTGAGACGGTCAATGCTGACCGTGGACTGCTTACCATTGATGAGCAAAGTGTAAGTTTTTGTAGTACGAGAGATGACTTTGTAGGGTCCATCATAAGGTGCTTGCAGGGGTTTCTTCACACTGTCGTTGCGGAGAAAGACATGTGTGCAGGACTCCAAAGCTGGATGGACAAAAACTGAAGGTTTCTTATGAGTTGTGGTGGGTGTTGGCTTCAGATTCTCCATGGTAGACCTAAGGCGTTGGAGGAATTCGTGTGGCTCTAGCTCAACATCTGTAGAAGGTGCATCGAGGAATTCAGCAGGTAAACGAAGTGGGATTCCATAGACGAGTTCAGCAGTAGTGCACTGCAAATCATCTTTCAGTGCTGACCTAAGTCCAAGGAGTACCAATGGCAAGGTGTCAGTCCATTTTGTGGTTTGATGACATTTAAGACCTTGTTTAAGGGATCGATGGAATCGTTCAACAATCCCATTACTGGAAGGATGGTATGGTGAGGTGCGAAACTTCTTAACTCCTAGCAGGCGAGCAAGAACATTAAAAAGAGTGCTTTGGAACTGCCTGCCTTGATCTGTTGTGATGACAGACGGTAACCCAAAACGCGAGATCCAGTGGCTAATAAAGGTACGTGCGACTGTCTCAGCTGTGATGTCAGAGATAGGTATGGCCTCAGGCCATCTTGTATACCTATCTATACAAGTAAGAAGATAGGTGTAACCATCAGATGGTGGGAGTGGACCAACCAGGTCTAAATGGACATGGTCGAAGCGTAATGAGGGTAGAGTGAAATTTTGAATAGGACTGCGTGTATGGCGAATGACTTTAGAACGCTGACAGTCCAAACAGGAACGAGTCCATTCAGTGACATTTTTAGACATAGATGGCCAAATAAATCTAGTTTGAATGAGTTTTTTTGATGCTCTGATACCTGGATGTGACAAGTTATGTAAAGACTCAAAAACCACTTTACGATAATTTGGAGGCACATATGGTCTCACCATGTCATGGCTGACGTCACAATATAATTTCAAATTGGGATTTATGGCCCATGACTGAAGTTTCAAAGAATGAGTTGGGTCTTGCAATAATTGAGTAAGTTCTGCATCATTTTTCTGGGATTCAGCTATAGCTGCAAAGTCCACAGAACTAAGGCTTACTGACTGCAGACGAGAAAGTGTGTCAGCAACCACATTTTCGGACCCTGATATATGCCTGATGTCAGTGCTAAATTGAGAGATATAGTCAAGATGTCGAAGTTGCCGTGGTGAAGAAGAATCAGAATTTCTGATAAAAGCAAAAGTTAATGGGCGATGATCAGTAAAAATTATGAAATTTTGACCTTCAAGATTGTGGCGAAAATGTTTTACAGCTGAATATATTGCCAGTAATTCCCTATCATAAGTACTATACTTCTTTTCAGCAGGTGAAAGTTTTCGGGAGAAAAAAGCAAGAGGTTTGTAACCATTTGTTGTTAAAGTATTTAAGGATGCGCCTATTGCCACGTCAGAGGCATCAACCATTAAAGAAAGCTGTTGATTAGGAGCTTGAAAATTAAGGGTTGCTGCATTAACTAAATCAAGTTTACACTTTTCAAAAGAAGCAAGTGCTTCGTCTGTCCATGGGACTTCACTTTTATCATTCTTTTTAGAATTTTTCAAAAATTCGTGTAAGGGTGCTTGTACTTCTGCAGCCTTTGGTAGAAATCTCCGATAAAAATTTATCATGGCAAGAAAACGTTTGAGTTCGACTAAAGTTTCAGGTTTAGGAAATTTTTTTATGATCTCAACTTTTTGAGGTAAAGGCTGCACGCCTTCGGAGGTTATAAGACATCCTAAAAAGCTAACAGATGATTTACCGAGGACACATTTCGAGGGATTAATTTTTAATCCGTGTTGCGCTAAGCGACTAAAAATTTGTTCCAAATGCTGTTTATGTTGCTCAGCATTATCTGAAAATACGAGTATGTCATCATAATAAGGCACACAGTAGTCTAAGCCAAAAAGAACTTTGTGGATAAAACGCTGAAATGTCTGTCCTGCGTTGCGTAAACCAAAAGGCATAAAAACATATTCGAACAAACCGAAAGGGGTTGTTATAGCAGTTTTTGGTATATCGGGAATATTTACAGGAATTTGGTGATAAGCCCTTTCTAAATCGATAGTTGAAAATATTTTCTTTTCAGAACATACCTGTATGCAGTCTTGTATATGAGGGACAGGGTATCTGTCAGGTATGGTAATTGCATTTAGGCGGCGGTAATCACCACAAGGGCGCCACTGACCATTAGACTTTTGGACCATATGCAAAGGACTCGCCCAAGGGCTGTTAGAGGGGCGTATAATACCTTGGCTCATTAGGTACTCAAACTCTGTGCGTGCAGCATGATGCAGCTCAGAAGATAAACGCCTAGGTTTTGAAAATACCGGGGGACCAGTTGTCTCAATATGGTGATAAATGTCTACAGATTCAGGCTGCTTAATTG
This sequence comes from Maratus speculifer, assembly GCA_964019185.1. Classification (NCBI taxonomy): domain Eukaryota; kingdom Metazoa; phylum Arthropoda; class Arachnida; order Araneae; family Salticidae; genus Maratus; species Maratus speculifer. The sequence continues at coordinate 75,491,962 of OZ025301.1, forward strand.
GTTGGGAGGGATTAGTGAGTTCGGGAAATTTGCTAAGAATTTTATCGAATTCAGAATCACCAAGTAGGACTGATAACTGGGGGTGTATAGAATTATCATGCATTATTTTCCCTTTTGACGTGAGTTTGGTTATGGCGTCAATTAAACAACCATTTTTTACATCGATAAGGAGATTGAAATGCTTGAGAAAATCAATCCCAATGATAGATTGGTTAACATTAGCGATGACGAAACACCAAGAAAAAGCACGGCGTAAATTTAGGTCAAGAGTTAAAAATTTTGTGCCATAAGTAGCAATTTTAGTACCATTTGCAGCATAAAGGAATAAGTCAGAAGAGGGAGAAGTTACAGAGGAATAACTTTTCGGTAACACAGACAAATCTGCCCCTGTGTCGATTAAAAAATTTTTACCAGTTTTTTTATCGGCCAACATAAGTCTATTTACCTGGCGGTCGCTAGTGTGGCCGGTTGGCGATCGCCGGCTTAGTTTCCCGAAAATGTACAAGGTAAGTTACATTTTTTGGCATTGTTTCCAAAATTTGTGTGGTAAAAACACATACCATTAGAAGGTTCTTTATATTTATTTTGTCTGCGAGTTTGAGATGAGCTTCTGCTCTGATTGTTATGTCTACTTCTACTTCTAGAGTGTCGTCTGTTTAATGAGGTGGTCAATTCAGACACCATTGTTGTCAATTGAGAAATTTGGTTTTCAAGTTGACTTATTTTAAGGTCACATGAAGTACTTGGAGTAGCAACAGCATTTACTGAAGGGTTACTGGTCAGATCATTAATTTTATCAGCAACAGCAGCTAAACCCGAGAGATCCTCACTGAGAGCAGCCAAAATAGTTTGTGTGTTGCTGGGGAGTCTACCTAGCCACAAAGATTTTAATAAGGGCTCACTAACAGTATCACCAGCAAGGGTACGCATCCGGGTAAGTAATTGGGAAGGCCGCTGATCCCCTAACTCTAACCCTTGCAGCAAAGTTCGGATTTTTGAGGCTTGACTTTCTGAATGTAAGTCAATTAGGCGAGATTTCAATGCATTGTATTTGTCATTTTGAGGTGGCTGTAAGCAGTGGCGCAGCCAGAGGGGGGGTTTTAGGGTTAAAACCCCTCCCAGTGCCAAGAAAGATAGCTATAATTGCCGCTTATATGAATCAAAATCAAACTTAATATTTAAACATTTTGGCGTATTTCGGAATCCGCCGCTTTATTGAATCAGATTTCATTAAATAAAGTGATACAATTAAATGGTGAAAATTCTACTTAAAACTCTGAAAGTGCATATTACATGGATTAATTACATAAAAATTGGTTATTTGAACTAAATCACCTTACTGAGACATATTATGCTAAGAGAATGATGATACTGATTCTATTAACCGGTGATTCAAATAACCGGTGAAAACCTTTATCAGAAATTAAAACCCCCCCCTAGAACCGAATTCTGGCTGCGCCACTGGCTGTAAGATGATGTCGCTCACCGAATTTAAAATATCCGAATCCACGGCCGAAACCACGTGGTTAAATTTTGTCTCGTCCGCAGTAATGCCAGCGAGGGAAAATTGCGCCTCCAGCCGAACAAACCATAACGAAGATTTTTCCAGAACGGCGGAGGTTTTACAGAAACGCGTGCGACTTCCGCGGAAACTGTGTTACCGGTTTCGTCTGGATTCATAGTTGAAAAATAATGTACAGTAAAACCCCGATAATTCGGATTAATTGGGACCGGACCCAATCCGGATTATCGAAAATCCGGATTATCCGGAGAATTAGAAAAAAATGAAATAAAATATAACATACTAACAGAAAATCACCCTTATGTTAAACTTTATTGAATATTTGCAGACAGTAATAATGTTTACCTTGCTTAATTATTCCGAAAACATGTCAGAAAAAGTTTTTTTTATTTAGACTACGACGATGAAACAAGTTAATGTTATGGAAATTAGCCAATCGCTTCTCAAACTTGAAAAAAATATGACCAAACCGATCCGAATTATCCGGAGATCCGGATTATCGGGGTCCGAATTAGCGGGGTTCTACTGTATTTATACGGAACAGAGACAAAACAAAATAAAATAATTGGGCGATTCACTAATAATGGTGTAACGATTTCATCTGTTATTTACAATTCAAAAAAATAAAAACAAAAGTGCAATCAAGTTGAAGAAAGAAAAGTTATGAAAATAAACATTTTGGATTTTGTTTACGATTGGGAATACTGGCAATATAAACGACACACACTAAATATATATATATATATATATATATATATATATACAAAATAGATCATGCCCATACATTAAATTAAAAAAAAAACAACTTACCGATCACCACGTGACAACAGCGACATCAAAAAATTTCGATCACAAGCGATAAAGATCGCTCATAAAGCAACAGTTACCACGGCATTAATAAGAGAGAAATTCACGAAGTAGGTTTTTTGATCTTCATAATAAAAAAAAAAGATAGCTCTCGGCGCGTGTCTAATACTACGATAAGGTCACCAGTGTAGAGATTGATCTCATCAGCACCTAACTACGTGAATTGTAGACGCTGATTTCCATCAGCGAGTTAAAAGAAGGCAACTACAGGTTGGTGATTGAATAAATACTTCACTCTTTTAAATTTAACAAACTAAATTATATTTTAAAGAAAACAGCTACAATACCGCATGGCAGATGCATGCTCCAAGTGAAAACAGTGTCGAAATCGAACGCCAAAATACAGTGAGTTAAGTTGAATTGTCAAAACAGTGAGATAAGTTGAGTTGTCAAAACAGTCAGTTGAAAGTTCAGAAAAAAAGAAATTGATTGTTCATGGTTATGATTAACCGCTACAGTACTTACATCCCATTGGATGTAAGGTGCGTAAATTTGTTAGAGAAAGATTTGTTTAAAAAGTTTTTGCTTAGAAATGCTTTTCTGTTTAGTTCTTATTCCTTCGGGAATATTCTTAATTGTTATTCAATTACTAGAATTATTCAATTTCTACACTTTTTGGTTCCATTCGAGAAAGTACCTTGAATATATTTAATTATTATAGTTTTCGATTTTTTGAATAAAATTGTGAACACATTATTTATTTTTCGTTCGACTCCATGGTTTATTTTTCATATCATGCATTTCACATGGTAATGCAATGACATGCAATCACTTTTTGTATTATTCTAATACATAACTCTAGTCGTTGGAGGCCACCGTAATACTTATCCATCATTTATATGCATATGAAAATAAAATTTGTGAAAACTATTTATACAATGTATTTCAATTCCAAAACTAAATTTAAATGTTGTTAATACACATAGTAATACTCTATTAATGAATTGTAAAATGCACCAATTTCAACAAATTATATAAAACGCCAAACTACTCAAGAAGTACCAAACTACGTAAAAGAAACATCCTTATAACTCCAAAAATAATAATCATATTAACTAACAGTTTGCTGCGTCGGATTAAACGTTTCATTTTCAATTAAAATATACCTGTGAATTGAAATTTGAATGAAATACAGGATCATGAAAAATCGAAGAATGTGGAAAACAGGATTACAAATATCTAGACAACTAATAATCCGATCGACTTCGTTCATTATGCAAAATTTGTGTTTTTTTATTGCCTTTTACATGCATTCCTTAAAATAAAAAAAATCGAAAATTTTTATATATATTTCATCAGAACGAATTTTTCGAGAGTCCGAAAAAAATAGTTTCGGATAATCGAGGTTGCTGATATTCAATAGGCTTCGTCCCATTCTTACATACTAAGTACATACAAAATTTCAAGTCTCTATCTCAATTTTTTCGTGAGATAGAGCGTTTACAGACTGACAGACAGACGGACGGCAATTTTTTTTTCGAAAAATATGTTTTTTGAAATCTCCAGTGTCTAAAACGTGTAAATCCGTCAAAAAAAATTTCGATTTTCAAAACGATTGCAAGACTTACCCTATACTACGTATGATGGGTAAGTAAAAACACCGTACAATCACCGCAAAAAAAAAAAAAAAAAAAAAAAAAAAAAAATCTTAACACTTGCGGTTTTAGACGTTTTGTTAAATATCTAAAAACGTACATGAGGAATAACTCCGAAACTCCAGATATTTAAACAAAATAGAACAAGTCATATATTTTTGCGAAGATTTTTCCCTGAAATCTCATAGGAGACCGTCAACAAATTGAAAAAGAACGAAGAACTTTTGAATAACCCTGTCAAAACTAATATAGCAAAAGCGTTCGAACTACAGATTGTGATTAAGTGGCTTATGGTAATAAACTGTATTCATTTTTATGCGGATAGCATGCATACTCGTAGAGAAATTAAGGTTTTTGTAAAAATGGTATCAAAATTTGCCAAGTTTTTTGCCTATAATTTGCTGAGTTCTTATTAAAAAACAATGTTCTTTTCAGAAAATATGAGACACGACATTGTACATAATACCTTGTAATCAAAATTTAAAAATATTAATAATTGTATGAAAAATGAGCAGGTTTACTAAATAAATTTTCATTGCGCCATGCGTCAACTCTATAAAAATTTCATTTACATATTGTGTTAGCTAAATGTATAGAGCAACTTTTGTTAAAGCTTCAAAATCATAACTTGAAAATTCTGAAAATTATCGCCGGAAGAATAAGATCAAAATTCGGTATTCCCAAAATGAAGCAAAAAGATGAGGAGATGTATCCAAATATAGCAGTACGTGCAATACTGTGTGACACTAATCAATGGAATATGGATACAGCCCTTCATTCTTTTGTTCCATTTTGGAAATATCGGATTTTGATCTTATTCTTCAGGCGATAATTTACAGAATTTTCAAGCTATGATTTTGAAACTTTAACAAAAGTTGCTCTATACATTTAGCTAACACAATATGTAAATGAAATTTTTATAGAGTTGAAGCATGCGCAGTGAAAATTTATTTAGTAAACCTGCTCATTTTTCATACAATTATTATTTTTTAATTTTGATAACAGAGTATTATGTAAAATGTCCTTTCTCATATTTTCTGAAAAGAACATTGTTTTTTATTAAGAACTCTGCAAATTATAAACAAAAAACTTGGCAACATTTGGGACCATTTTTATAAAAACCTTAATTTCTCTATGAGTATGCATGCTATCCGCATAAAAATGAACAGTTTATTACCATAAGCCATTTAATCATAATCTGCAGTTTGAACATTTTTGCTATATTAGTTTTGACAGGGGTATTCAAAAGATTTTCGTCCTTTTTCAATTTGTTGATGGTCACCTATGGGACTTCAGAAAAAAAATCTTCCAAAAATATATGACTTGTTCTATTTTGTTTACATATCTGGAGTTTCGGAGTTATTCCTCAGATACATTTTTAGATATATAACAAAATGTATAAAATTGCAAGTGTCAAGATTTTTTTGCGGTGACTGTAAACACAGGCTATAAAATAATGAATACACTAAAACACTTCATAAAATCACCACAAAATGAAAAATATATTACGAGCGTCCTATTTTATTTTTCATTTTGTGGTGATTTTACAAAGTGTTTTAGTTTATTTAGTACTCCGTTACTTTATAAATGAAAATTCTTTAAGATATGTATATATATTCGAGTCCAATGTTTACGTTAAATAATAATGAGAACGTTAGAAACGTATAAAAAGAAACTAAATTAAAGTAAATGAAAGATAAAGATGAAATGAACTAAAAGAAAGTTATATTTATTTATATCTTACAATTTCCGTAGGTTATCACTTTTAAAACAATAGATGAACGTAAGTTCTACATCTAAGATAATCATTTACAAATAAAAATTTTCCAAGAAATCATAAGCAAACTTTTTAACTTCCTTGAAAACCAAAATTTATTGTTTACAAAGAGCTACAATTCTCGTCAGATTACAAATTATTTAAAACTCCCCAAAAATATTAAATTATCTTCCAAAGCAAACTTTAATCTTGTAACCTTTCAGCCATTTTTGCTTGTTGCAAAAACGTTACCGGGAGCACCACGTGGCGGCAGGTTACTTTTTGCTCCCTTGTGCACCACCGCCTTACGTCCTTTGTGGTATAGGTAACGTAGCTCGGTGATGGTTTGGTGGAAGAAGATCACTGGTGATGTTAAACTGAAGGCAGATGGAAATAACGCCATGATGGAACAGGATCGCTGTAGATGTTGAAAAGCCAGATGGAAGGAAGAAGCTGGAGATGGAAGTAGACGCAAGTCGAAGAACAAAGTATGTCCCAACCGGGTTTTTAAAAAGTCAAGTCCAGGAGTAAAAGTCACTATCGGGTTTTTAAAAAGTCAAGTCCAGGTGTAAAAGTCACAAGTATCGGGAATTCGGTGCAAAAGCTCTTGAAGCACTTGTCATTATTCAGATTACAATAAACACTGTTTAATGCTTGAAAATGTTTTTAAAGAAATTTCTAAGCTGAAGCATCCGTGTTCTTTTAGGATCTTGTGATGCTCTTGAAGTCGGTGGTGGAGGTGCTCGCTTTTTAATTGGCCTAGCTTTTTCTTGTATATCTGGAGGTGGAGGAGCCTGTCTTTTAACTTTTCTTGTTTTTTCTTGTGATGCTGCCTTTGAAACTGGTGGTTGAGGAGCCTGTCTTTTAACTTTTCTTGTTTTTTCTTGTGATGCTGCTTTTAAAATTGGTGGTGAAGGAGCCTTCCGAACAGGCTTTTTTAGTATCTGTTGTCGTTGGCTTTTGTTTTCAGAAAATGAAGAGTTGAATTCTTTTCCGCATATTGTCAGGTTAGGATCAGATTTTGAAAATCGTAGTGATAAGGTTTTAATAGATCCATACATTTTCGAGAAAACTTTGCTTTCACTAGAATACTTCTGATTATCCATTATTTTTACTGGCTCTTGAAGAAACTGGTTTGCACTATGAACTTGGCCAGGTTCTGTTTCAATATTAGGAATTTCTTCTATTTCAGAACGCTTCGAAACAGAGTTTGATTGAGTAGTATCATAACTTATATTTTTGCATTCTTCTCGAAATATGATACTATTGCTGGAGTTTTCAGCGCTGAATAAATTATTAAATTCATTTTTTAATTGGCTGTGAATAAGTGTAACATCATTATCATCCTCATCGGAATCAAAAGGATTAAGACCTATTGGAGATTCATCAGTATTTTTCTTATTGCAAACCCCATTGAAAGGATTAAGTGCATCGCTATATTCATCTTTTCTTATTTCTTTAGGTTCTGAAATATCTTGAGCACCGGCAGAACTAACGTTGAAAGATTCAACTTTGATCTTTGGAAAAGTTTCTGTAACAGGAGAAATTGAAAGAGAGCTGGCTTGACTATTCTTACTTATGCTTTTCACTGTAGTATTTTCATGAAATCTAATATCAATGTTTTTACCGGTCTTTTCTGAGATGAGATTATTTTTAGATTCATCATTCTGATCATTGTGAACAACTGCTGCATTATCATCAAAAGGATTAAGTTCTGTAGGATATTCATCACTATTTTTCTTATTGCAATTATTTTTAGAATTGAAAGGGTTATACATCTCTGGATATTCATCTTCTTTTGTTTCTTTAGCTTTATATCTGTTATGCTTGTTAGGAAATTTAATGTTGCGAAATTCAGTTTTGATATTACACGAGGCTTCTGACATCGAGAAGTTAGCAATAGAATTAACTTGGCAAGAATTGTTGTGAGATCCATTTTGAGATATTTTACTATTGCTGATTTTGTCTGAAGTATAATTATCAATATTGTTATCAAGCTGAGTTGGAACACGGATGCCAAAAAACTTTGTAATCCTACGTTTAATATTTTTATGCCACTTCATGATGTGACGAAAAAAGTAAAATAAATAGTCAATATTATAAGATTATCAGTTTGTAAAAAACAAATTGCAGCAGAAAAAGATCACATTACATTTAATCGCTTTCACAAAGGAACGCAAAGAAGTGTAATATTTCAAAGAATGGTATAAATTCTACATTATTACACGTAAAAACAAGATTCATTGTTGAAATTTACATTGTTTACAATCTTTAACACTAGTTAATTTTTTTATATCCAACAGTGAAACAATAAAAAACTTTTAATTTCATAGGGCGACAATCATTTTTTTAACCCATATCATTGTTGACAGAAGAAAACAAAACTTTTCAGCCTCCGATGCTGTTTCTTTCAGACAAGCTAAAAAGAGTCGTGTCAAAAATTGTGGCCAACTTTTACTTACCTATCATACGTAGTATAGGGTAAGTCTTACAATCGTTTTGAAAATCGAAAAAAAAAATTTGACGGATTTACACGTTTCAGATACTAGAGATTCCGAAAAACATGTTTTTAGAAGAAAACTAGTCGTTAGAGGCCACCGTAATACTTACCCATCATGGATATGCATAACATAATATATGAAAACATAACATATGTAAACAATTTTTAAAATGCATTACAATTCCAAAACAAAATATAAACGTATATTTAAGTATTTTTAACACATCATCATGCTCTATTAATGAATTTCTGATGAACCAATTTCGATAAATTGTATGAAACGCCAAACTATTCAAGTAGCACTGAATTGCATAAAAGAAACATCCTAATAACTCTAAAAATAATTATCATATTCACTAACGGTTTCTTGCATCGAATTAAATGTCTCATTTGCAATTAAAAGATATCTTTGAGTTGAAATTTGAATGACATACAGGGTCATGAAAAATCAAAGAATGTGAAAAACAGGATTAGATATATCTCGACAACTAATTATCCGATCGACTTCGTTTTTTATGCAGAATTTGTGTTAAATTATTGCCTTTTACGTCTACTCCTTAAAATAAAAAGGGTGCGAATGCAGTTTACTCTCCTTCTTGGCGCGATTTTCGAAAATGACCAAATTGGCGCATTCTTGCGTCTTGTCTCCCGGAACAACTTGCTCTAAGAGACACTACGCAAAAACGCACTTTCCAAGATAACGGCAATTAAAATAAACAAAAAGCACATAAAATACAAATCTAAAGACAAAAAAAAGGAGAATTTTTACTTACCCGGAGCAGCTGTTTTGCTCCGGATTAAATTGCTCCGGATATTCTATTTTGCTCCGGATTGACTGGCCAATCATATACTTTATCCCGCAAACTTTCAACAGTGTAAAGTATCCATTTGAATACTTTACTTTCTTATTCAAACAATCAACAACATTCTTTCTGAAATCAACAACTTCCATAGTAGTTACTGAATGGTATCTAAATAAATATAAAAAGAGAAAAATAAACTCACTCGTTGAATGCAAGACGCAACTCCCAAAAAATGCTACCGGGAGCAATTTCTCTCAGTTCTCCTCTTTCGTCCAATGAGAAAGAAGCGCCAAAAAGGAGTGTCCAATCAGGAAACGGCTTAGAAACCGGAGAACTCCTTAGGGTTGCCATATTGAAGATCCGTGAGGAGAAAATGAAAATACAGGGTTGCCATATTGAAACATTTATCGCTAAAAATAAAAAGGCGCCTTGGCGAAGGAGAGTAAACTGCATTTCACCCATAAAAAGTTCGAAAATTTGTATATACCTTTCATCAGAGCGAATTTTTCGAGAGTCCGAAAAAAATAGTTCCGGATTGTGTTGAACTTCCTGTTGTACTTCACTTGTGCAGTAAAATTTCCTTGTGCTATCTCGTCCCTGCACATTGACGATGACTTTTAAGCAGGCTTTCATGTCGAGCACACAAGTCAGATGTATGTTGTTCGATAATAACAATACGTCAAAATTTTCTGCTTCTGTCATCATTTTATAAATTTTTTACCGCAGCAATTTTTTTTTATTTTTAAGATATTAGAAACTCTTCAGTTTTTATCAAAAAAATTAAATGACTAGTATTAAAACTAGTCGTTGGGGGCCACCATTGACTTTCTCATATACGTAGACGCCAAATCCCATTGGCCGTGTTCAAAAGACGCTTTTTTTGTGCGCGCGAGCGCAGAAGATTCTGCTTGGAGTAGGTACTATCGAAGAAGAGAATTTTAAAGTTATTCAATTATTGCATTATTTTTATGGTTAAGAATTGGTAAATACAAATACTATATCCCTTTATCCTTTCAAAACATGATTCTCGTAACGGAAATACATACCTATGACCTCTCAAATAAAATTTAAAATATTCCAGAAAGTATCACGTGACCTATTTCATGTAATTAAGCCCGATCAGCATTTAAAATATGACATCCAACCCTGCTCAAACCTTGACGCGCGTGACGCAAATAAAAGTGATGGGCGATTTGATCACGTGATTGTGCGTTTTGTGCTTATCTGTTATTGGTTGCACGTTGTTTGTTGTCAAAGTTGATAGGTTGACTGATACAATTTAACAATTGGTGATTTAAATTTTTTAATAATTTTATTTTTATTTATTTAAAAATCATTTATCAGTTGCTTTATACTTTTCGTATTAAATAGAATGCTGTTGATAAACCAAGGTTGAGATATCCACACGGGGGACTAGCTAAGGGGGGGGACAGGAGAAAGCCTCCCCTCCCAAAACATTCACAAATGTTGTTACACTTTGCAAATTTAAAACTTTTATGTCAAATTTAATTAAAATTTTAATAAAAACTGCAATACATTTTCTATTTTTGATAGAATTTGCAAAAGTTACAACTCTATTATTAATTAGAGTTGTAATGTTATTAATTTTATAAAGTTGTAATATTATTAATTTTTTTACAAATAAGAACTGTATTACATTTTCAAAGTGCGTTAACTTGGCAAAATTATAAAACAAGTTGGCGAATATAAAAATTTGACTTGACAATTTAAGGTTTTCTCCCCCACCAATAAAAAGTCTTAGCGATGGCCCTGTATCCACAAATTACAAGATTTATTTGTAATCTACAATACTGGATTGATTTCAATGGAATTTGCATTGTTAGTTAGATAATTTTTCAGAAGAAGTTTTAGTATGTGTATATTTCTTATTTAATGATTGTATATTTTAATACTGTATGGCCAAAATATGTCATAAAATATGAGAAACAAACGACATCCGAAATTATGTTAGTATAAGCAAAACACTTATTTATATTTTCAATAGAAAAATTATAAACATTCTAATCATACTTTATTCATTACAAAATTAGAAGGCAAACTCCAAATATTTCACCTCTTTAAAATATATGTATGCAGATATTCTTAATTTTAAAAAATGTATATCTTTTACATTTTGCTTTTATAATATTTTCCATTTTGATTTTAACACCGTAAAATATCCACGCATGCATTTATATTTGCATCCTACTCTCAATAAAAACTTACTTCTAAAATTTTCAAAAAAAAAAAAAAAAAAAAAAAAAAAAAAAAAGAAGAAGAAGAAGAACATTAATAATTATTTTATGCGTATACGGATATTTTCGCAGAAAACTTTTTTTTTTTTTAATTTGCTAAATATATATATAAATCACTTTGGAACGATATTTAGAACATTAAAAGGATAATTAGGATATTAAAACTTTCTCCGCAAAAATCTCATTTTCTCGTATAAGTTTTTTATTATTATAATAGAAATACATGTGCTTCTGTATTATTAATATAAAATTTACCTTTAATAAAAATGTCTTATTTATTAATAAAAAGCAACCAAAGAAGAAAAAAAAAACACAATCTAACTTTTGGCCCGCGCAGGTCTCGAACCCGTATCGTCTGGGTACAAGCTCAGCACTCTGACCATTCGGCCAACGAGCTCACATTCATTTGTAACAGAATATCTTTATAATTGGCACCACAAGTAATTACATTCGTGATATGTTCTCCATCTGTTGTTGAGCGAACATTTACAGTAACCGGTGGCACAGTAGCGAGTACTGAACGCACATCCCACGCATATAGGTACCCACTCCATGTCCGTGGCTCCTGAGCGCGCGCGTGCAGCGCGCGTAAAAGCTGAACACCGACATTGTTATCTCGGCATGGTTTCGAATCCAACATCTTTGGCGAAAAGATGCTGTTTTTTGGCGGTGATCGCTATATTGGCAACTTTCAGATTTCACAAAGAGAAAAGAAGAAGTGCGGTCCAATTCAAGACAAACATAGCAATATGAGTTTCGGCGGGAGAAAAACCGGTTTGGCGTGCTAAATCTGCCCTCCGTCACGTGACGGAAGGCACACATGTCGGCCAACGAAAAGGTTGCTATTTTGGAGTCTAAGTATCTTAAGGTCATTGGGGGCCACCGTAATATTTACCCATCATGGATATGTATATGAAAATAAAACATGTGAAAACTATTTATACAATGCATTGCAATTCATAAACAAAATTTAAATATAGTTAATATACATAGCAATGCTCTATTAAAGAACTGCTGATGTACCAATTTCGACAAATTATATAACACGCCAAACTACTCAAGTAGTACCAAACTGCGTAAAAGAAACATCCTTATAACTCCAAAAATAATTATTCTATTAACTAACAATTAACTGTGTCGGATTAAGAGTCTCATTTCCAATTAAAATATACCTCTGAATTGAAATTTGAAAGAAATAGAGGGTCATGAAAAATCGAAGAATGTGGAAAACAGTATTACAAATATCTCGGCAACTAATAATCCGATCGACTTCGTTCTATATGCAAAATGTGTGTTATTTTATTGCCTTTTACGTCTATTCCTTAGAACAAAAAAATTCGAAAATTTTTATGTACCTTTCATCAGAACGAATTTTTCGAGAGTCCGAAAAAAATAGTTCCGGATAATCGAAGTTGCTGATATTAAATAGGCTTCGTCCCATTCTTACATACTAACTACATACAAAATTTCAAGTCTCTATCTCAATTTGTTCGGGAGATAGAGCGTTTACAGACAGACTGACAGACAGACAGACGAACGGCAATTTTTTTTTTTTCTAAAAATATGTTTTTCGGAATCTCCACTATCTAAAACGTGTAAATCCGTCAAAAAAAATTTTCGATTTTCAAAACGATTGTAAGACTTACCCTATACTATGTATGATGGGTAAGTAAAATGCTCTGACGAGCACAAAAAAAGGTTAATATGTTTTTAAGTATATAAAAAAAAGATTTGACAAGTGCTTCTGTTAACAATTGAGCACGAGGAAGGATTAAGGATCCCTTCTTGGCTACAACTCACTTCAATGCCAACTTTGAAAAAATCATATTTGCACTTTTTCCATATAAAAGAATGTTGCAGTACTTTAGTAGAGCTTCCCACCGAGTTTTACGTGTTAACTGCACTGTTCACTCTGCAGTATACTATAAATAAATTTTCTGTGCAATTCTACTCTGCGGACGTGGTTAGTGGCAGTGCATGAATGTGATACCTGCATAACTAGGTTTTTGGCCCTGAGTCGCCTTGCCTTACATTTATGTCTAATCAAGTCGCATCTTTACTTTTAACGTCTTTACACTGCACATTTTTATAGTAATTGTGACTGATTTCTTTTATATGGAAAAAGTGCAAATATGATTTTTTTAAAGTTGGCATTGAAGTGAGTTGTAGACAAGAAGGGATCCCTAGTCCTTCCTCATGCTCAATTGTTAATAGAAGCACTTGTCAAATCCTTTTTTATGCTTAAAAACATATTAACCTTTTTTGTGCTCGTCAGAGCATTTTTTAATACTTGTTACGACTTCATTCCTTGGGGAAAGAAATGATCCCTATGGGGATTTTGTCGTGACGTCATCCCGTCCCAAGGGAAAAAATAGTTTAGAATGTTTTTTTTTATTATTATTTTCGCTTGGATGGAAGTTGTTTTGATCCGGCGAAAAGCCGAGAAACTATTATTTAATATATGTTTGTGAAGTTTATTGTATGTTTATGTGTTTTGTGAATATTAAACTGTATATGTTCAAGAAATGGATTATTTAATGAGTAGAACGCAAATATAATAATTCGACGACAGACGATTACAAGAACTCTTCATGGTGACGCCAGAGTTGATGGAACACGCTCTTTGGAATACTTGATTTATTATTCTTTTTATTGGATTTAAGATTATTGATTACACGCGACGACTCTGATGTCAGTGCGACCTGATCGAGGTAAGTTCCTTTAATTATTTAATTTGAATTCTGTAAATAATTTTGAAAATGGATATAGGACGAACTAAACTAAAAAGAACCGCGGTAAGAGAATTGTTAACTAAATTAACTACGAAAATAGATAATACATTAGAAAATCCATTTAATGAAACTTATTTAGTCGAAGCTAAAATTGAAGACTTACACGATTTAAAAAATCAGTTAGATGAAAAACTTAAAGAATTGAAAGAGTTAGACAGTTCGATTGAATCTGAAATTGAAACTAAAGAACTGAAAAAAGAAATCACAGGTAGTGATAAATATCGGGAAATGGGTACAACCTTTAAAACAAAACTAGATAGATGTCTAAAATCTTTAGAAAAGAAACCGCAAACAGAAAGTAACCGACATGATGAAAGACTACCTGTTTCGCATGAAAACCAAATACTTAATTTACCCCGATTAAACATACCGGTATTTAATGGAGACTGTAGTGAATGGTTAGATTTCTGGAATTCATTTGAAGTAGCGATACATAATAATAAGTCCTTAAGTAAGATAGAGAAATTCGCGTATATGAAAACTTATTTATAAGGAACTGCTTTATCCGCAGTTTCAGGATTTGCTTTAACTAACGAGAATTATGATTCGTCGATTCAGTTACTTAAAAACAGGTTTAGTCGCTTAGACCTAATAACTAGCTCACATATGAATAAATTTTTATTAATTGAACCAGTTAAGTTAATTTGTAATATTAAGGCCCTCAGGAAAATGTATGATGCAATTGAAATTCAAGTTAGATCTCTACAATCGCTAGGTGTAGCTGCCGGAACATACAGTAATTTACTTTGCCCCGTAATATTACAAAAAATTCCCGATGAAATAACTCTTCAATATAATCGACAACGAAATTCAGAAGATCAGTTTGATATAAGTGATTTAATGGAATTTTTAAGGAAAGAAATTCATTGTCGTGAAACATCACTTTTACTATCAAATCAACAGAATAGCGGTTCGGAAAATTTGAAACAAAAACAAGCGAGTAATAATTCTTACAATCCTACTAATTTTAACAGATCCAGATATGGTAATAATCCGCAAAAGAAACCAATGTCTACAACCTCCGCCTTTCTGGCGACTGCCGGGAATAAATGTATTTTTTGTTCCGATAATTCTCATTCGAATGAAAATTGTTATTTAAATGTCTCAGAAAGAAAAAAAGCTTTAATGACACAGGGCCGTTGTTTTAATTGCTTCCAACGTCGGCACGTAATGAAGAAATGTTGGAAGAAAAATAATGTGTGTCGCAATTGTAAATTACCTCATAACATTTTAATTTGTGATCAAATTGTAACCCCCCCTTCCTCAAACGATAAACGTGATGATTTGGCAATAGAAAATAGTTTATTTTGTAAAGAGAAAAAAGTAACCAACAAAATTTCAAATACAGTGTTTTTGCAAACGTTTTCCGCATTGGTAGAAAGTAGGTCAAATGATGGAACATTAATTAGATGTTTGATAGACGGAGGGGCGACGAGGACTTTCATAAAAAAGGAAATTGCTGATTTCTTGAATTTAAAAGTCATTAACAGAGAATCACTTGTAATTTATCCGTTTGGAAATAAACAGTCCGAAAAACAGATGTATGATATCGTAGAATTGGTTCTAAAAAGCAGAATTAATCCCGATCAAAGAAAGAAAATAAATGCAGTTGTCATAGATTCTATTACGTGTGGAGAGGTTGAAGTACCTTCGAATTGGGTAAGACATCTTGCCCTTGAGAAGGAAATTGAATTGGCTGATCTTGGCACTACAACAGAAATACATTGTTTAATTGGCGCAGATCAAATATGGGAAATTTTAAGTGAAAGAAATTTAAGACTTAGTAATAGATTGGTAGCGACAGATAGCATTTTCGGGTATGTTATACAAGGTAAGGGAAGAGAATCAAATGCCAAGGAAGTTCACGTTAATCATTTAATAACTCATGCGGGTAGTGAACCGGATTATGAAAGAATTAAAGACTTGTGGGAATTGGAATCGATAGGAATTAATGTAAAAAATGATGTTTCACGAACAACTGAAGATATTTTAGAACAATTTAGTCAGAATACAACGTATAACGATAAAAGATATGAAACGCGATTGCTCTGGAAAAATGATTTTTCGGAATTAAATAGCAATTATGAAATTGCTAGGAAACGTTTATTTAGTTTGAATAATACATTTAAGCGAGATGAAAATTTATATTTGCGATACAAAGATATTATCGAAAATCAGTTAAAAGATAATATTATCGAGGAAATAGATTATTATCCGAATGAAAACAGACAATCATATTTCATGCCCCATCACGGAGTAGTTAGCGAGTCGAAAGAAACTACTAAACTCAGGGTGTGTTACAATGCCTCTTCTAAATCAAAGGGGGAAATTTCTCTAAATGATTGTTTAGAGAGCGGCCCAAATTTGAATCCCGATTTGCTTAAGATTATATTGAAATTTAGATATAACCCAATTGCATTTTGCGCGGATATTGAACGAGCATTCTTGGAAATAGGTATCGCTGAGCAAGATAGAAAATTTTTGCAATTTTTGTGGGGAAGGGATCAGGGGACAAATTTAGGTTTGGGTCGCAATGATATCAGAGTCCTGCAGTTCACTCGAGCTCCCTTCGGAGTAAAATACAGCCTATTTATATTAGCTGCAACTATCAGATTACATCTTTCTAAATTCAAAGACAAGTTCAAAGATGTTTCAGAGCTCTTGAATGATCTATACGTTGACGATTTTATTAGTGACTGCGAAACAATTAAAGATGCTTTCTCTATTTCTAAAGACGCTATTCACATTATGAATCAAGCTTCTATGAACTTAAGAAAATGGGTAACTAATTCTCCCATTTTACGAAATATGTGGTTAAAAGAAAATATTGACTGCAAACAAGCAACTGAAGTACTAGGAATCCCAATTAAAGTGTTAGGAATCGTTTGGGATAATGTGAACGATAACATAACTGTTGCCACGGAGCATTTTAAAGCCATAAGTGCTAACCCTTCAACTAAAAGAAATGTTCTAAAGGCCTGCGGTATGCTATTCGATCCTTTGGGTATTCTTGCCCCTTTTACAATTCGTATAAAGTTGCTTATGCAACAACTTTGGGAAATTGGAATTCCTTGGGATAAACCTCTCAAACACGAATTTCACCTTATATTCCAGGAGTGGCTTGACGAAGTCATGAAAACCCAAGCTATTACTATTCCTCGACAATATTTCGATGACTCAAAATTTGAAAACTTGGAACTGCACTTATTTTCTGATGCGAGCCCAAAGGCTTATGGTGCAGTTGCATATTTTAGAATAAAATATCCTACCAAAATTTCGACAAAATTTGTGATAGCTAAATCACGTGTTGCTCCCCTGAAACCAATAACTTTACCCAGGCTTGAATTATTAGGTGCTTTAATGTCGGCCAGACTAGCATTTTATCTGAGGAATATTTTTCCAATTATTAAGGAGAACGATGTATATTTGTGGTGTGACTCCCAAATTTGTCTGCATTGGATACGAGGTGCTTCTGAAAACTTAAAACAGTTTGTGAGAAATAGAGTAGTTGAAATCAAAGAAAAAAACTAACCCTTCCAATTGGCGTTATTGCAGTGGGAAGGAAAATCCGGCTGACAAACTAACTCGCGGTATGCACTCCTTCACTCTCGTAAAGGACGAAGTCTGGCTTTCAGGGCCAGCTTGGTTGCAAATGGACTTATTGCCCTCTGATGAAATACGAGTTAAATCTGATGATGAAATAATGGAACTTAAAAGAGAAATGAAGGATGTTAAAGTTCTCCTTCAAATTTCGCAGGAACCTAGAGATCCCTTGTTGGATATTAACAAGTATAGTAGCCTCAATAAAATGCTGAGGGTCACTGCTTATATTATTCGTTTTATTAGAAACTGTAAATATAAATCTGAGAAAAGGACAGGTCCCATATCTGCAGAAGAATTGGCCGATGCTCTAAATTATTGGATTCACTTCATTCAAAAAACTGAATTTGAAAAGGAATATTTGCAACTGTTGAACAATTCACCAATCAGCAACGATTCAAGACTTTATAGTCTAAATCCCAGTATGACTCCTGATAAGCTTATAGTTCTGGGTGGACGTCTCCAACAATCTAATTTCCAATTTTCAGAACGACATCCTTTAATAATTCCAGGGAACTCAAAATTCACTGAGCTACTAATAATGAGGGAGCATCAGAACTTGTGCCATGCTGGTGTATCAGATACACTTACCCAACTTCGTGAAAAATTCTGGATTCTGAAGGGCAGACAGACAGTTAAATCGTGCCTCAATAAGTGCTTCATCTGTAGACGCTACAAGGTAAAACCATTTAATCAAACTGTAGCTCCATTGCCTGCGGATAGACTTTATGCTGAAAGTGCTTTTGAGATCGTTGGTACGGACTTCGCTGGACCGTTATATACTAAAGATATGAATAAACTGTACATTGCCTTATTTACTTGTGCTGTGACTCGTGCCATCCATCTAGAAATTGTGTCCAACTTAAGTACTGAATACTTTTTATTAGCTTTTCGACGATTTATATCAAGAAGAGGACTTTGTAATACTGTTTATTCTGATAATGCCAAATCTTTTAAAAATGCTGATCGTGAAATTCAGAAATTGTACTCAAATTTAACTTCTGAACTTGTACAAAATTATTTTAGTAAAAAAGGCATAACCTGGAAATTTATAGTGGAACGTGCAGCATGGTGGGGTGGATATTGGGAGAGAATGGTTCGAATCACGAAGGGTGCTTTAAGAAAGGTATTGGGACGGGCACTAGTTACTCGGGAAGAACTCGAAACAGTTCTTATTGAAATAGAGGCAATAATAAATTCGCGACGCCTAACTTATGTTTATAATGAACCGGATGAACCATTCCCTCTCACTCCGGCCAATTTCCTTACAGGAAAGAGGTTGACTACATTACCCCCCATGGCTGTCAAAGATGATAAAATTATGAAAAGTAATAAAAAATTACTCTTTAAAAGATATTTGTATCGCGAAACTTTGTTAAATAAATTTTGGAATAGGTGGAGGGGAGAATATCTCCTCCAACTTAAAAGTGTACATTTTTCTAAACCTGTAAATGCTGTAAAATGTTTTAATGTAGATGACATAGTTTTAATAGGTGAAGACAAGTTGCCAAGACAAATGTGGAAAATCGGAAAAGTCTTAGAAGTTCATCAGGGCCGCGATGGAAAAGTAAGAAGCTTAACTCTGAAGACTGCCACAGGAATTCTCAAACGCGCGGTCCAAATGGTTTTCCCTATGGAACTGGACTGACAAATCAAACTTGGGTTTGGTTCGGTTTTTATTGTTTGTATATTTTTTGCCTTTATTTTATTTTGCCATTATGTTAGCATTATTAGTATTAATTTAGTATTGTTGTTGCTTAATTCTATAAAATTGAATTGTAATGTAGTGTGATTTTATAGTAATTGTATTGTATTCATAAGTATTAGTAAAGGATTAGTGATATTTTATACATATTTCATAATGATTAAACTACCAAATTTGATGAATGTATTCATCGGGGCGGGAGGAACTGCTGATATATCCTTACTGATTGAATTGGATATTTTGATTGGGTAAGTGAACTTAAAGGAATAACTCCCCCACTCCCCTCTGAAACCATATTTTTTATCTGATAGGTCACAGATCACCATCACCTCCTCGAAATCGAATTATCTCCGTGTTATTGATGTGGCCCTCGACCGCCCAGACATACTTTTAAGTGGCTCTTCTCTTGTAAAGGTTGTGCACCCCTATTCAAGAGGAATTATACTTAATGTTATAAATCATAAAGTCAGGAAATACTTGTATTATGGCGATTAGAAATATCTATGATAATTAATAGCATAGCACATATAGATAATATAAAATGACATCTCAAAAGTAAAATCATTTGTCCAAAATATTAAAAAATTCAGGCGAACGGTAAGAAATGGTATAGAAAAAGATGGATTTGTAAGAAAATATGTTTTACATATTAAGGATTGCATGTCACTCCAGGACCTTTCATCCCTGCCTCCAGATTCATTCCCTTTTTCTTAAAATGGTTCTCGGACGTGTTTTATTCCCTTGAAATCCTTTTTTTTTTAAATGTATCCTTTTTTATCTGATTCATTCCTTTTTTTCTCGGATTTGTTCCCTTTTTTCTTGGATTCGTTCCTTTTTGCTCCAAATCGTTCCATTTTTCTCGGACTCGTTCCATTATTCTTTTGATTCGTTCCTTTTTTCGGATTTGTTCCTATTTTCGAAACGATTCTAATAGGACGATTCCGAAGAACTCGTTCTTTTTGATAAAAGATTCCGAGTGGAACGATTCTTTAAAAGGAACGATTTTGCCCATCTCTAAAGACCACTGTATATAAATCACTTTGAACTTTCTCCATAAAACATCTCATTTTCTCGTATTTATAATATAAAATTTATCTTCAATAAAAATGTCTTACTTATTAATAAAAAGCAACCAATAATAAAATAAAAACCAAAAACCGACTTTTGGCCCCCGAAGGATTCGAATCCATAACATCTGGTTGCAAGTTCAACGCTCTAACCGTTTGGCCATCAAGCGCTCCTTCATTTGCAACAGAATTAATCAAATCCAAGATCTGTTCTTCACCTGTTATTGAGCGTACAGTAACGAGTAGATATCCCGTCCGCGATGAGAAGCTACTCCATGGGCGTATTCAAAAGACACTTTTTTGCGCGCGCGCGCTCAGAAGATTCTGCTTGGAGTAGGCATTATCGAAGAAGAGAATTTTAAAGTTATTCAATTATTGCATTATTTTTATGGTTCAGAATTGGTAAATACAAATACTATATCCCTTTATCCTTTCAAAACATGATTCTCGTAACAGAAATACATACCTGTGAGCACTCAAATAAAATTAAAAGTATTCCGGGAAAGTATCACGTGACCTATTTCATGTAATTAAGCCCGATAAGCATTTAAAATAAGACATCCAACCCTACTCAAAGCTGACGCGCGCTACGCGAAAAAAAACTGCTGGACGATTTGATCACGTGATTGTGCATTTTGTGCTTATCTGTTATTGGTTGCACTTTGTTTGTAGACGAAGTTGGTAGGTTGACTGATACAATTTAAATTTTTTAATAATTTTCTTTTTATTTGTTTAAAAATCTTTTATCAGTTGCTTCATACTTTTCGTATTTAATAGAATGCTTTTAATAAACCAAGGTTGAGATACCCACACAGGGGGGGGGAGGGGGGGAGCCACGCATCTCCCTCCAAACATTCGCAAATGTTTTTACACTTCTTAAATTTAAAACTTTTATGTCAAATTTAATTAAAATTTTAATAAAAACGGCAATACATTTCCTATTTTTGATAGAATTTGCAAGAGTTACAACTCTAATTGGGAATATTATTAATTTTTTTTTTTTTTTTTTTTTTACAAATAAGAATTGTATTACATTTTCTAAATGCGTTAACTTAGCAAAATTATAAAACGACTTGGCAAATATGAAAATTTGACTTGGCAATTTAAAGTCTTCTTCTCCACCAATAAAAAGTCTTAGCGATGGCCCTGTATACACATATTACAAGATTTATTTGTAATTAGAGTCGAAAAAAGCCGGTTTATTCCCGGATTTATTTCCAATAGACCAGGTTTATTCCCAAAAAACCCGGCTTATTCTTAAAAAACCCGGTTTATTTCTAAAAAAACTGGTCTATTCCCAGATTTAAACCGGTTTTTTTTTCTAACCTTTGCAACGCTATTTATAATCTGTAATACTGGATGGATTTCAATGGAATTTACACTGTTAGTTAGACAATTTTTCGGAAAAAGTTTTAGTATGTATATATTTCTTATTTAACGATTGTATATTTAAATACCGTGTGGATAACAGCCAAAATATATCATAAAATTTAAGAAACAAACGACATCCGAAATTATGTTAGTATGAGCAAAACACTTATTTATACTTTCAATAGAAAAATTATAAACATTCTAATCATACTTTATTCATTACAAAACTAGAAGGCAAACACCAAATATTTCACCTCTTTAAAAAATATGTATGCAGATATTTTTAGTTAAAAATGTATATCTTTTACATTTTGCTTTTATAATATTTTCAATTTTGATTTTAACACGGTAAAATATCGACGCGTGCATTATATTTGCATCCTAATCTCAATAAAAACTTACTTCTATTTTTTTAAGAACATTAAGAAATTATTTTATGCGTATACAGACATTTTCGCAGAATACTTTTTTTTATCCATTTGCTTAATATATATATAAATCCCTTTGGAACGATATTTAGAATATTAGAAGGGTTCAAACTCTCTCCGCAAAAATATCATTTTCTCGTATTTAAATAAGTATTTTATTATTATAATAGAAATACATGGGCTTCTGTATTATTAATATAAAATTTATCTTTAATAAAAATGTCTTATTTATTAATAAAAAGCAACCAATAATAATAATATATATGTTACAGGCCAAACCCGATTTTAGGCCAAACTAGAATGGCCTAGGCCAAACCGGTCTATCCTAACGCCCATCGGATAAACTAGTTTTTCCTAGGCCAAACCGGTCTATCCTAACGCCCATCGGATAAACTAGTTTTTCCTAGGCCAAACTAGTCTATCCTAAGGCCCATAGGACAAACTAGTTTTTCCTAGGCCAAACTAGTCTATCCTAAGGCCCATAGGACAAACTAGTTTTTCCGAGGCCAAACTAGTTTGGCCTAACTCTTATAGGATAAACTAGTTTAGCCTGCTGTTTATTGGTCTGAACTAGTTTATCCTAGGCCGATCTAGATTATCCTAGGCCAATTCAATTTGGCGTGATTTTATTGAATTCAGTGACCGCCTCAGCGCCAACATTCTAATTTGTCCTAGGCTGATCTAGTTTGTCCTAGGCTGACCTAGTTTATCCTAGGCCAATGTAATTTTACGTGTTTTTAGCTCACAGGCGTCAAAGCCCGAGAAATAATGAGCTCGCAGGTTCTGTATTTATGTATGTACGCATGTATATACGCATGTGTGGTGGTTACTCGATAACTCCCCATATGTTTAGTTTAATTCAATTTTATTAGCCATTTTATTTCCTATCACCTCCTTTTTATTAATGTTCTTAATTTAAATTTTATTTCGATTTCGTTTCTTTTCATATCGTCGCCTGTAATCTTTTCTTTCTTACTTAGCTTTCGAATGTTCCAAACCGGTAATATCTTGTTTTGAAATCATTCCTTCCGGTTTAGAAATCTTTCTAGAACAATCTAGTTTGTTCTATGGGTGGTATTTCCGGTTAATCTGGCCCGCCCCTTGGCCTATCAAATTAAATTCCGCAGGTGACGTGTTTTAAGCCGTTGAGTGCCTGGCCACCTGCTTTGGCCTTCCTTCTTTAACCCGAGGACGCGCGCTTATTTTACTAACAGGAGGACGCGCGCAGGGTCGAAAAGGCCCGAGAATATTTTTTCGTGAGTTAAAGCACTGATATTTCTGTAAAAACAAGAAATTCATTTTCTAAAATGTATTTAAGATTTAATGTATTCAATCAAAACAAAATATAAGGATACTTACATTTTAATAACATAAAGTACATATTGGAATATTATGTTCCCTAGTAAGTAAATATAGTAAACCTATAAGTGCTTTTACTTCAATTACTGTAGTTTTCTTAGCATCGCGATCTTTCTGAAACTTTTTAGCTATTTTTTCGATATAAACATTTGTATATTTTACTATATTTGACAACATATTTTCATCGATTAGCATTAGTAACGAATCAACTGGTTGTTGACACTTTTAGCTTCCCCTATATTTCCCGGTAATTTCGATATAATATTACTAGCGGGAGTTCCAACATTCAGACGATATTTCTTTTAATACCACTTTGTACATTTATCTTTCCCTAAAAAGTACTCTTCGTCCGAATTATCGGATAAATCTTCTGATTCTATATCTTCTGATTCTAAATCTTCTTCAGAAGAAGTTTCATGGGGACTGAAATCTTCATAATCGCTTAACTCTTCACTTTCCTCACTTAATGACGATTCCCCAGTAGATACTCCCGCTAATAAAGTTTCTAAACGTTTCATTTCATCGGCATAATTCAATTGACGAAGCATTTTGACGCTGATATTTTTAAAATTTGCACTCCATAAAAATTACACCACGACGGGCGCAGGGTCTTAAAGGCCCGTCGACTGAATTTCTCCTACAGTAGAATCCACTAGACTGAAGGAATGTTTTTCCTTCGAAAGAGGGTGACCTTCAATACAGCTACACCGGACCGCACCTACTTCAGTCAAAAAGGGGTGATAGGATTGGTAATGTTTCGAACCAGCGGGCCTTTTAGGCCCTGCGCGCGCGCTGCCGGGTTAAGTGCTTATCAATTCTGTTCGTATTAAATTCATTTTTCACCATACTTGGTATCATAACTTGGCTTAATTTTCCTCGCTCCCCTCTTTCGTGCGTCGCCAACTTGGCGTATGCCTGGTTTACAGTAACCCTAGTTCTTTTTCCCTCCTGACTCTCCGCCGAGAGAGCAGTCGCACTGTTAAAGTCCAGCCCAACCGAGATGGTTGCTGCTGGATGAATCGGAAATGTTGGAAAAGTTTAGCGGAGTTCGGGGCAGGTGTGCGCCCCGGGGACCGTTGAATGCGTCCGTGTTCGTTCTTCAATGTCCACGCCAGGGCTTATCGAGGTTGATTTTTTAAGGCTGCAAGGAATAGGGTCATCTTCAACCGCATCCTGAAATCAATTGTTTGTCGCTTCTTTCTGGATATGCAACAATAAGTTAACTGACGTCATGGTAATTCTCAAATATTTTATTTCGTCAATTTCTCATCGAAATCCTTCTAACCGAATTATTTCTCATTTCTTCAACGCCTTTTTTGTAAGCTCACTTTTCCTCTGAAAAAAATGCTGAGGTGGTGAATCTTATTTTCAAGAAGTGAGGATATATTTTTCATAAAGTTTTTCTCAATATCTCTCTTCATCATATTATCATTTGGCCATAAAATATATATATATATAATTTTTGAATATGGAACGGCGCCCCAGGAGCGAATATTGATATATCTTTGTGTGAAATTCTTCAAACATACTTTTGAAAATATATTTATAATTGATGTTCTAAAATGATATTATCTTTGTTTTTTTCATTCAAGAAAAATGTTTAATTCATGCTATAAAGATACATATAAGAAGTCTTTATTGAAGAAGAATTGTATTTCGAATATGTCAACTCGTAAAATAATACCATTGTGAAAAATTTGCAACAAAGTAAATAAACAATGTACATGAGAATAAAATATGTTTATATACATATATAGAAAATATTCAAAGCTCATTATGAAATACGCAAATTATCTTAAATAAAAAAAATATTTATCTTCATCAAATTGTGTCTTGATTCCTGTGCACTTGTCTGTCTGGATTTTTATTCTTCAGCAGCCAAGAAAACTCACAGGTAACTTTATTTTTATCATTTTTATTCTTACAACTTTGCTTTGAAATTTTTATTCTTCATGGTTAAAGATTGTTATAATTTAACAGTACTATGATTGGTAGCATTTTTTTTGGGTCGTTTGCTGGCCTGCATCCAACGCAATGTCACTTTATTATTTATACGATCAATTGGCCTAATTGTGAGTAGAAACAAGAAACAAGTGTTTCTCCTCCCTTCTCTTCTTCTCACCCACCTGTAAACATAACAGTTCAATTTTCTTTGGTGCAGTGACCAACGCTTGACCATCATCTTCCCTGGCTACCATTGTATTTTTGTTATAGATACATATTTAAAAAAAAAAATATCTTCAATTATCTTCAATTATTTTTCATTATCTTCAATTATGTCTTCATTATCTTCAGTTGTATTTTCATTTTCTGCAAATTATTTCTTCATGCAATGATTAATATTTTATAATTATATTTTATTCAGTGTCGTACAATAAATAAATGCAATATAGCTTGATTTTATGCTGACATAATATTTTTCTGGAGCAGTGCAGTATATATATAACATAATTTATCAATATTTTTTCTTGCCATGATATAATTTGTAACTAATATATATATTATTTAACGGAGGTGCAGGTAAATATAAATGATAATGCTAACATAAATTATTCTCTTCTCATAAATATAACAATATATGTTTTGAGCCATATAATAGATATTTACATAAGTTTTTGGGCCATGTTATTTTGATCGCATGATAAGAAAGATATTTTTGCATTTTCTTCTCTTCGTCATATATTTGTTATTCTTTTTAATATATAAAAATGGTATATCACGTAAATGAAATTCGTCATTTTTTTTCTAAATAATGGGTCAATTTATATATATATATATTATTATTCATTACAAGACCAGTCTATAACTAAACTTATCATGTCATTTATTGAGCTCTCACTTTAATTATCTCATAATGCCTCCCAAGTCTAAATTAAATATTGCCATTCAGCCATTCGACGGCAACCCTCAGACTGTGGAATTCTTTTTTGATCAATTATCTGATATACAAGAGTTAAATAATTTCACAGATAAAGAACTTTTTGTTCTTTTCAAATCGAAACTGGAGGGTAACGCCTTACTCTTCTTTCTTGAAACTCAGTCTCAGCTCAAGAACTCTAATTTCCAGGACATTCGAAAAACTTTTATAGACTATTTCTTACCCTCAAAAAAGTCTGTTTCTCTTAAGTCCTTGCAGAACTTAAGCTTAGATGCAAATGAATCAGTCAAAAATTTTGCTTTTCGACTGGATAAACAACTTCGACTTGCTTACCCAAAATTGGATCTTTCTGCTCTCAATTCATTAAAATTCACTCATTTTCTTGAGGCTTTGCCTAAACAAATTAAACGAAAAATTCTTGAAGAAAATATTTCATCTTTTGAGTTAGCTCTTGAACGAGCAAATTTTCTTCAAGATATTTACGACTCTCCCCCTAAAAAATCGTATGAAAATTATAATCAAGCATATTGTTTGGATACTGAAAAAAGCCATGATAATTCTATTGCTTCTAGTAATGTGCTCCATAAGTCTCCTATAAAACATACGAAGGACAAAGTTTATGTTAATTCTCAAACTACATTCTCACCTTTGCAAACTCCAAAAGACAACTCTCATGCTTCTCGTAATTTTAAAAGAAAACCGAGAACATATTCTCCTTCTCCAAATAAACAAGAGGCTACAGATAAACATAAAAATAATTTCCGACAACAGAATTTTTATCGGAAACGTCCTTATCATCAACCCACCTTCGACAGATTTTCTCACAAAAAAAACTCTGCTTCCTTTTATCATAAACGTGATGTTGTGCAGTGTGCGTTCTGTGGAAAATTCAATCATCGTATGGACTCATGCTACAAATTTAAAAACATTATTAGTAATTCTAATCAAAACTCTTCATCTCATTTTTCATCTAACTCTCACAGAAGGAAAAACTATACCTCTTCTTCTAATAATAAAAACAATGTTTATCATTTAAACATGTAAGGGAGACTGGTTCTACTGACCGCCTTCTCTCCCGTAATTCTCATTCAGGGTCAGTACACTTTATTAACAAACATAAACAACAATGTGACAAAGGCTCTTCAGTCACTTTAGTATCATCCACAGCTGTCCAAACTTCCCCTGTGACACCTAAATTTAACAAACCTTCATATTCCTATAAGTCTTTGACACCCAAACAAAATCTTGAAGTTGATGATGATGTACAAGAAAGACATGTCATCTGCAGCTCATTTAATAATTCATATGTTCTTCCATGCATTCTCATAAACATTCAACATAATGAGATTTCAACATTAATTGATACGGGATCAAGTTTGTCACTCTTGGATCAGGAATGCTTTAATAGCATTAAATCCAGGCTTCACTATAAATTCTTATCCCGTAATGTATCTGTGTCTACCATAAATTCCAAAGTTTTTTTCAAGGGATGCATAGAGATTGCCTTTAAAATTGATAAATTCTTCTTTCATCATGTCTTTTACCTTACAAAGATACAAAATGTTCATTTTCAAGCCATACTTGGATTTGAGCTTATCAACAAACATTCTATTACCATATCACCCAGCTTTAAGTCTATTTTAATTAAAGATAAACATATTCCTTTTCACAGTTATAACGAATCTCCTACTTGCTATTTTATGAATTCTGAATATAATTATGTTAATTTAAATGAGCCATATTCTTTAGATGTACACAAGATGCCTTGTTATGAAGATTCTATGTCAAATAATCTAAGTAATGGTATTTATTCTGATAATATATGTGCAAATTATGATGACACAAATTTACAATAAGTCAACAATTATACAACCTATCCTTACAATTATAATTTTCAAAATAATGGTTTGTTTACAAATAATGTTGCTAACACTGCTATGAATTGTCATACTCCTTATATTGATGGTAATATTACTTATTTTCCTAACTGTTTTCCTACTGATTATGGTAATGTGGTGAATTATGTATCTACTAATGATAATATACCTGGCAAGAATTTCTCATCTGAAAATACTAATGATCTTAGTTATGTTGGTGAAAAGCAAACTCATTTAAATATTGGTAATAAAATTTTGGTGAATTCCAATATGGTACAATTACTCAATAGAGAATTAATACCTCCTAATTCTTTTGTTTATTTACATGTTAAGTATCTCAATCCTCCATCTGAATATTTTATTTTCAAACCCAATTTAAAAAATAAAGGTCTTGTGTTACATGAATCATTGCACTCAAAATCTTCAATTCAAAATGATTTATTTTTGGTTGTATGTCAGAATATATCAAAGCTGGATATTCATTTAAATAAAAATTCAATTATTGGCGAATGTATCAATGTAGATGAGAAAGATATTGAGGAGTATTCTTTTGATTTAGACTTTGAAGATGAATATTGTAATCTAATTTTACCATCTGAAGAGATTAAAAGAAAACGTATTCAAGAATTATCCCCAAATGACTTTGATCTTAAACATTTACCTCCTCATGAAAAGGAATCTTTAACAAAATTATTATGTAGTAAAGCTCTTGCTTTTTCAAAATCTCTTGACACTTTAGGTCATACGGACCTGGTCAATCCTCAATTCACTATGCTAAATTCTCATCCAGTCAAAACTCTACCTTTTCCTGTGCCACAGGCACTTGAGCAAGAAGCTCTTGACCAAATTAATCAAATGTTAAACGCTGGCATTATTGAGAGATCAAATTCATCTTGGGCGTGTCCCATGCTTCTTGTTAAAAAGAAGAGAACTGATATGTCTAAGCCTCAAAAGTATCGTTTGGCTCTGAATTTAAGATTGTTAAACTCCATAATAATTCCATCTTCATATCCTCTTCCTCGAATTCAAAATCTATTGGTGCAATTATCAAAATTTAAGTATTATACTACTCTTGACTTGCCCTCTGCATACTGGCAGATTGCGGTACCTAAAGATATGCAAGATAAACTCAGTTTTACTACTCCATGGGGAATTTTTACCTATTTACGTCTAGTATTTGGCCTGAAGACAGCCGCCAGCACTTTCCAACAATTAATCGACTCTGTTATTCAATTATCTCAAATTGATTCCTGTTATGCATATCAAGACGATATTGTAGTGGGTGCTAATTCATTTGAAGAAATGTCCATGAAACTCACAAAGCTATTAGACACTCTCATTGCTAATAACATTACTCTGTCTCCTGAAAAATGTGCATTTATGCAAACAAGCATTAACTTTTTAGGATTCCAACTCACAGATCATAAAATTCTTCCTATTACAAGTAACATTTTAAAAATTACTTCATTTCCAACGCCTAAAACCAAGAGGCAAACGAAAAGTTTTATAGGTTTGTGTTCATTTTATAGGTCAATTATTCCAAATTTTGCTAAATTGATTATTCCTCTCATTGAAGTCACCAAACCTAAAAATAAATTTTCTTGGAAATCTGAACAAGAAAATGCATTTAAAAAATTGCAAGACATTTTCTTCCAAAAACCTATGCTCAATCTCCCAAACTGGAATGAAACTTTCTATGTTAATACAGATGCATCAAAGACAGCAATATCAGCTGTTCTTATGCAGAAATTTCATGGTGAACTCAGACCAATCTCCTATTATTCCAAAACTTTGTCTCAGTCTGAAAGACAGTACCCTGCCATCAAATTGGAACTTTATGCCATTTACAAAGGCATAACAGCTTTTAAATATTATATTTTTGGTCGACCCTTTATTCTATTATCTGATGCTAAACCTCTTAATAATTATAAAAAGGCTACATCTCCAGCTGATATTACTACTCGATGGATGTTAGAACTGTCAGAATATTCGTACACATTCCAGCATGTACCAGGCAAAGAGAATGTGTTAGCAGATTTTCTAAGTAGAACACCTCACATTCCTACTGAAGATCTCAATAATAATCCAGACCTTATTTCTACACAAGAACCTTTACCCATTGTTGATAATCAAAAAGATTTACATAATGAAATTCCTCACTTTCCATGTGGTTTAGTTGACAAAACACACCACACATGTCATCTTCAAAGTGACTCTTCGCCTCCAAATAATGATAGTAATCAAGATCCATTATTAGAAATTCTTGATCACACCATCTTCTCTGAACAACAAAAAGACCCAAAAATTAAACAAATTTATGAAGATCTTAAAAATAACAAAAAATCTAAAAGTTTAAATGGCTACTATATTAATCCAAGTAATGAGTTACTTTGCTACAATGGTCATTTTTCTTCTGAAGATATTGTGCTACACAAAGCTGTTTTACCTTTGTCACTTAGAGCAAAAGCCTTAAGAATTGCTCATATTACTCATACTGGAATTCATAAAACCATTGTTAATTTAAAGAAAAGATTTACCTGGAAAACCCTTGTTTCAGATACCATTAATTATGTCAACTCTTGTGAAATTTGTTTAGTAAACAAAAATCATAAAAAAAATACTGCTCCATACCTACCTGCGCCTCTTCCAACAGCTCCCAATCAAAAAGTCTCTATGGATTTACTCGGCCCATTGAGGAATCGTCAATATGTGATGACGGTCATAGATCATTTTTCTCGTCATTTAGAATTATATGCCTTGAATAATATCAGTGCTGAGTCTGTTACAAAAGCCTTATTACACTACATTTCCACGCATGGAAAACCCGAATTAACGCTCACTGATCATGGCTCTCAATTTACTAGTGACATGTTTTCTTTCTTTAATAAAAAGCTTGGCATTAAATTAGAACACAGTTCTGTAGCCCATCCCCAGGCCAACGGATTAAGTGAACGAGTCAATTCTCAAATAAAATCGTCTGTGAATACAATGGCTTCCCAAGGATGTGATATACCAACTGCTCTAAAAATTCACCAATCCATATATAATGCTACACCTCATCCTGCTACAAAATTCACTCCAAATCTCCTTCATTTTGGACGAGAAATAAACGACATTTATTCCAATTATAAAACTCAAGTTTCATGGAAAATTCTCAATACTGCATATGAAATTCATAAATTGATGGATGTTATTGAAAAAATATACTATCAAGCTTACAAGAATAACGAATCGTCTAGACAAAAGGTGTACCAAAAATCCAGAGAAAAATTAAAGTTTTCCAACATCAATGTTAATGACATTGTTTACGTAAAATTTCCCACTGTGTTTAACAAAAAAATACAAGGCCCATACCTGGTGAAGAAAATAATTTCTCCTGTGCTCATTCAAATTCAAGATTCCAATAATAGTCACGCTTCACCAATGTTGATTCACACTAATCGAATCTTGAAGCTTCAAAAGAGAAATGAAGCACTGCAATATCCTTCAATTTCTTCTAAGAATGTATCACATGATCACACTCCTGTTGGTAATGCATCTTCTACTCCTGTGAGACAACACTCTCCTACTCAAGTTTCAAATCATGATGCTGCATGTAACACATCTCCTCAAATTCTTTCTTCTTCTAAGTCCCAACAAACATCTTCATGTTCAAGTAAATCAGTACTGTCACAAGCTCCTCCTGATAGCACTCATACTGGTGTTAAAAACAAGTCCACTCAATATAAAAATTATGATCTTCGCCCTCGCAATCATAAATTGTATAAAAAATAAACTAACTTTTTTTTTTCTTTCACAGGATGACTCTTGAGTTGTAGTATAATCAGTCAATGCTAGCTAGACTGATATTCCAGTAAGAAGAATCACTGTGTAATTTTTTTTTCTTTTCTCCAAGCTGCAGGCAGCTGTTATTATATTTTTTTTTTCTTCTTCATTATCTAAGTCTTCTTCTCCCTGATACAATACAACAGTCATCCTCATGATGTATGTATGGTTTTCAATAGTTTTATTATTTAATGCATTTATCTCTAAGTCATAATTATTACAATAAATATATATATAATCTCATGTATGCCATACTTTTAAATCTTATAAAGTCTTTAATTACAATAGTTGGTGCTAAAAAAAAAAATTGAGAAAGAATTTGTCCTGTTATATTCTTGTTATAATATTATGTCATTATTTAAAAATTATTTTTTTTTTGACAAATGTTTCATTCTAATAAGAAAAGTGAAATTGTAATTGATATAAGGTAAACATAAATTGGAGTACTCCTCAAATTATTTTCTCTATTGTGACTTCTCTTTACAATGCATGCATGCTTTAACATTTAACCTCTTTTGATAAAAAAAAAAGAAAGTGCATGATAAACTTATACATACTAATATTTCTTCTCTTCTTGTTGAAATATAGAAGGTGAATGACTCACAATAAGTAGTATATTTTTTTTATATACTTTTGGGTATTTATACTTTGGATCCAAAGAGGTTGGTTGAGTCAATATATATATTTATATAAAGCAAATACTTGATATATGACAAATACAAAAGTGATCACTTACTTAATTTTTTTAAAATGTTTGAGAATTACAATTAAATATGTTCAAGATATCTTTTATATAAAATTTTGACATAATTGATTTTTTTTTGTTTGTAAGTTGACATTATCAAGTCATATATAAGATTGACATATTCATATAAGTTTCTTCCTTTTTTTTTCAGAATATTAAATATCTTAGCTTTTATGTTTATTTTGAATGAAGTATAAAAGTCCTTCCGGCAATGCCGGGAGGAAGAGGTAGCTTTCATATACTTATATATTTATTTATTTATTTTAAAGTAAGTTACATTGTTCAGAAATACTAATCTCAATTTAGTGGAAATAATCTTATAAAATTAGTGATTTTATAAGATTGAATACTAGTTTTTGTCAAGACTGAATATTAATAAGAATTTTTAGAAATTAGTCATCTTTTATTCAATCTGGTTTTATTTTAAGCGATTTAGAGAGTCACCAAATTCCACGATATCATAAAGTGTATGCCATTTTAAAGCAACATTGTGGATCGTTCAGATCAGACCGTTTCAAAATGTCAGCCATAAGAAAAATTCAAAGTGCTATAACTTAATCATTTTGTAAGATATAGACAAAATAAAAAGTGTTCTGGAATTGTTGTTTTAAGTTCTAACACGTAAAAGAAAAATATTTTTCAAATTTTGATTTTTTCGCATTTAATTTTAAATTTTAAATTTAAAAAAAAAATTAAAATGGCCGCCATTTTGAAACAAAATGGCGGATGATGCTGACCAACGAACTCGGTTGAGACATTTGTATGTACTATGTACATACCAAGTTTCATTGAAATCGGTTCATAAATACGCGTGTTATCACGTGACAAAAATCAGACCGTTTCAAAATGTCAGCCATAAGAAAAATTCAAAGTGCTATAACTCAATCATTTTTTAAGATATAGACACAATAAAAAGTGTTCTGGAATCGTTGTTTTAAGTTCTAACACGTAAAAGAAAAATATTTTTCGACTTTTAATTTTTTCGCATTTAATTTTAAATTTTAAATTTTTAAAAAAATTTAAAATGGCCGCCATTTTGAAACAAAATGGCGGATGATGCTGACCAACGAACTCGGTCGAGACATTTGTATGTACTATGTACATACCAAGTTTCATTCAAATCGGTTCATAAATACGTTAGTTATCGCATGACAAAAATCAGATATATATATATATATATATGGTTATATATATATATATATATATATATATATATGTCAACATTTGAACGGAGGGTGGTTTTGGGGTCTGGGGGTCATGATCGGTGAAAATATACCAAAATTTTCCGGAAGTGCTTCCCTCCGGACGGCTGCAATAGGTAGCTTTTTACTTTTTGTAATGAAAGCTACCTAATATTAAGAGTATTTATGCAATTATTGTCAATTTATTTTGAAAATGTTCAAGAATATTCCTTTATGAGAGTGTAAAGA
This sequence comes from Maratus speculifer, assembly GCA_964019185.1. Lineage (NCBI taxonomy): Eukaryota > Metazoa > Arthropoda > Arachnida > Araneae > Salticidae > Maratus > Maratus speculifer. The sequence goes on from OZ025301.1 coordinate 75,526,337, forward strand.
TTCTCTCTGTGAAAATTGTTATATTCATTTTGAAGATGTTTTTATTGAAATATAACATCATACTTTTGCTACCAATTTAACATATGCCATTCTTTTTGCAACTTATTATTTTATTTTCCGTGAAAATGTGTTATTGAATAATGATAAGGTTATTCATTTAAGATTTATTGAAAGCTTAAAATTGGCCTAATTGTGAGTAGAAACAAGAAACTAGTGTTTTTCCTCCCTTCTCTTCTTCTCACCCACCTGTAAACATAACAGCATGATTGTACGTATGTACGTACATATGTACATAATGCAATAACTCTTGGTAGAAATATTCGATTTGCTTAAAATTTTGGAAGTAGTTTCATTTTGATAAGGTACTTTTCTGATTAGTTTTGGGAATTCATTGGATAAGATTAAGAGGGGGTGAACGGGAGGCTAATACCCCATTGTTAATTCAGAGAAATGGATTTTTCATGCAGAATTATCAGTTTTCATTTAAAATTTTAGGTATAGGATCATTCTGACAAGATGCCTCCGTAATTTGTTGTGGATGTTTATCGTTTAAGTGGAAAACAAAGGGCAATGTAGGTAACCCCCCAATAATTTAGATAAATGGTTTTGATGCAGAATTTACGGATTTGCGTCAAATTTGGATGTATGTTCTTTCTGATAAGAGATTCCCTGAATAGTTTTGGGGAGTTTAATGGTTAAGTATGAAAGAAAAAGTGAAGGATTACCAACTTTCATAGGAAAAAGTAGTTTATCCTATGGACATTTAGAGAAATAAGTTTGGCATAGGAAAACTAGTTTATCCAATTTGCGTTAGGATAAAATAGTTTGGTCTAGGCTAATATAATTTGGCTCAAAATTGGGTTTGGCCGGTAAAAGCATATCTTTCACTAGAATAAGCATAAATGTATGTCAAGAGTCATTGCTTGTAACATCAATACAGAAATTTAACATGTCCACCGTAGAGACATGATACATTGGACATGGTGTTTGTTTATTTTTATTTTTCTTTCTGCAGATTCAGACTATGCTGTGATAAGCTTGCTTTTATTATTACTATTATTCGAGCCAGATCGCAGCTGAACATAATTTGGAATCGAACAGCGTTTTCCATTTTTGAGAAATTAATTACCTGTCGACATATAGCTATTTTTGTCACGGCGTCAAGTTTTTCTTTTCCGTAAAGTCGCAACTGGAAATTCGATTCAAAACGTAGCTTTAATAGTATTTTCTCAAAGATACATCGCTTTTATGAAAAAATGGTTAACGCCATTCGATTACATGTTTTTTGAGTGAGAATGCCTGTTAATCTTATCCATTTCTGAAAAGGAATTAATTAATAAATGTGTTAGGATGTAGCTCTTTTGGGTTTGAGAAAACCCTTAAAGAATGATAGAAAAATATATTTACAAATCTACTTTTTACTAAACATATTCAAAAGTTATGATGTTTATAACACTCCTTTTTTTCTTTTGTTCTAACTATTTAATGAATTCCTATTTGAATATTGAAGGACTAAGAATCTAAATAATCAATAATACATTGTGTATTTTCCATTTAGCGAACACATCGTAATTTAAAAATACATTGTAAATTTATCCATAAATATGTATGCAGTATTCTTTAAAGGAATCTTAAATGTATGTGAATTAAAATCTGAATTTTTTGCAGAAATTGAGTAGGGCCAGGTCGAGCCGGACTGAGTCCCTTTTTACTGATTTTTTTATAGGCAGGGCTCGGGCTGAACTTTTAATTTTTATACCGGGCTTCGAAATTCCGGCCCGTGCAAACCTGTAACAGTATTCTACTACCCTTCAAATAAAATACATTATACAGGGGTGATAGCAAAACCACTTTGCACAAGATTAGAGAGCAGTAGTCAGGATTAATATTAAAAAGAATATTGCCCTGTTAAAGTAATGGCTTTGCATTCACAGGCTGTTTACACTAATTGTGTATTACAGACATTTTTTTTAAATATCACCCTCGAAAAAACAAGTAAGGGAGATTACTTTTTCCCATTTCCCCTAATTATACTTAACCATTGAACCCCAAAACTAATCACATATACGCTTTATAAAATTGAACAATTATCCAAAATTTGAAGCAAATCAGATAATTCTGCTCAAAAACCATTCATCTGATTGAAGGAGAGTAATCCTACATTCCTCCTTTTATACTTAATCATTAAACAAAAGTATTCAGGGATTCGCCTTATGAAAAAAACTATGTTCAAAATTTAATCGGCAAATCAGATAAATGTGCTTAAAAACCCATTTATTTAATTTAAGGAAGGCAATAAATCATCCACTACCCCATTATACTTAAACAAAAGAAAAATTAATTAAAGAACCGTCTGATCAAAATGAATTCATGTCCAAAATTTTAAGCAAATTGGATAATTCTGTATTATAACTAATTTATCTAATTTAAGGAAATAAATTGTACGCTTTCCCTTTATACTTAACCAAAGAACCACCAAAATTAATCAGTGAAGCGCTTCATCAGAATGAACAAAGCAAAGATTTGCAGCAAATCGGTTAATTCTGCATGAAAAACCCATTTGGCAAAATTAGGCGGGAGTCCCCCTTTCTTCCATTTGTTCTTAACCAATTAACTTCCAAAACTAATTACGGAAGCACCTTACCAGAACGAATCTATTTCAAAAATTTAAGCAAATCAGCAAATTCTGCTTGAAAAAAGCATTTACATAAATTATGGGACGTTACTTATATTTCCCCCTCTCTTTATACTTAAACAATGAACGTCCACAACTAATCATGGAGGCGCCTCATCAGAATGCGTCTATATCTAATTTTTTTATTATAAAATATGCTAATAATGGGCGGAAACCCATTTATTTGATTTAAGGGAAGGGGCAAATCAGCCTCTCGATCTTCCTCCCCCTTATTATTCTCCAATGACCTCCCAAAATTAAACAGAAAAACTCCTCATAAGAATAAACCTATATTGAAAGTTTGATGCACATCGGGTATTTCTATCAAGAATTTTTGCGTTACGTACTTACTTACATACATAGATACAGAATCCACGGGCACATTATTTATCAGGCTTTGGTAGTCAGATGAGATAATAACATGGTCATGTACGCTAATGGCGCCTGGTGCATGTAAAATCCGTCTTGGGTGCAAAGTCCTCCAAGTTACCTGTGAATTATACCTCTGGAGGTGCCTCGCCAGGTGAAGGTCTCGTCATCTGATCAAGGTTCTAAATTACGAGACCAACTTGAGTAGTCATTTGCAGTACAACAACAGGATGTAATAATAAGCAACCGAAAAAAACAAAGTATGTACAAATAAAAAATAAGTTTTGCAGATAAGAGGACGTGTGCAGCGAAGATAACAGGTTAATTGCTGCTCGCGGCGATTAGGCGGTCATCCGCCCCGATACCAGGTATCTAACCCGTTAAACTGAGGTAACTCGGCAGGTAGGGGCCTGGTCATCGGTTAGAAAGAAAGGAAAGAGATAATAACACGTCAAATTACATTATTTCTATCATGAGTTATCGTGTTACGTACATACATGTGTACATACATGCGTACATACAGAACTTGCGAGCCCATTATTTCTCAGGCTTTGACGCTTGTGAGCCAAAAACACGTAAAATACATTGGCGTAGGATAAACCAGATCAGCCTAGGACAAATTAGAACGTTGGCGCTGAGGCGGTCATTGAATTCAATAAAATCACGCCAAATTGAATTGGCCTAGGATAATCTAGATCGGCCTAGGATAAACTAGTTTGGCCTAGGAAAAACTAGTTTGTCCTATGGGCCTTAGGATAGACTAGTTTGGACTAGGAAAAACTAGTTTGTCCGATGGGCGTTAGGATAAACCGGTTTGGCCTAGGAAAAACTAGTTTATCCGATGTGCGTTAGGATAGACCGGTTTGGCCTAGGAAAAACTAGTTTATCCGATGGCCGTTAGGATAGACCGGTTTGGCCTAGGCCAATCTAGTTTGGCCTAAAATCGGGTTTGGCCTGTAACATATATATATATAAACCGACTTTTGGCTCGCGAAGGTCTCGAACCCGCATCGTCTGGTTGCAAGCTCAGCGCTCTGACCATTCGGCCAGCGGGCTTTAATGGACCTTATGCACACAAGCTGAGTTCGAGGCTAAAATTCGTCTGCTGGCGGTATTTACTGGCGGTGTTTAGCATAGTAGTCTATGGAGTGCAAATTATTAATGCTTGTTTGTCAGAAATACCGGAGAAAAATTCTTTGTTGAAGCAGCATATACTTAATATATTATAATATAAATTCAAAATTGTTGTTCTGCTTGCAAGAAAATTCTTTAAATTTGTAAATTTTCTGTTAAAATGTATCCAGAAAGGCTGAAGTCGTCTGCTAGCGATGTTTGCGCCTGCGCATTCAGGCATTCTGGCGGCGCAGTGACTAGAATAACAGGTTAGCATACCGCCAGCTCTGGCGTGTGACGTTACGTGCATAAGGTCCATTCTTTTGTAACTTTATAATTGGCACCGCAAGTAATTACATCCGTGATCTGTTCTCCATATGTAATTGAGTTATGCACAGTTACAGTACCGGTAGCACATTCGCTACTAGTGAACGGATATCCGTAGCGATAGGAACCCATTCCATGTACGTAGCTCCTGAGCGCGCGTAAAAGCTAAACCTCGCTAAACCCTCCCCATGTTCCTGGGTCCTAAGCTCTCGTGCGCAGTACGTAGTCAACGAACACTACCAATGCCGCCTAAGGCGAAGCACAGGCTAACCAACCAACCAAATTTCTCTTTCTTTGCAAATATAAACATCAGCGTTTGAATTCCTAAAATTCTGGCTACACTTGTTGTAATAAAGAAGTTTGTTGTCTGTAATTAAGTATTAATTATTATCATGATTTACTAATATCCATCTCTTCCCAATAACTGTCCTTTATAAGTATAAAACATTTTGAATTTCTAATCCATTTTCGAACTTACAATCAATGGTGAGGATTCAAAAATTTTAAGATCCCTTTTTTCGCTTACATCTTAAAGAAGATGACGCGCCATGTATTCATAAGAAACACTCTTATGAATCATAACGCATCATAAAAACAAAGCTAAAAATTTGTAATCTTTTCGCAGATAAAAAAAAAAAAAAAAAAAAAAAAAAAAAATTACATGATCGTCTTTAAATGCATACGGGTTATTCTCTGCAATAGTGCAAAAAGTGTTTCCCAGGCATATAAATGCTCTAAATTTCATTTTATTTTTATTTATTTATACTTTTATTAGAAGGTCTAAAGTTTGTTTATTAGGGACAGAGAGTAAAATTTAAAAATAAACAAATTTAATATTTAAAAATGTAATATATATTATGCAAATATCATTCCCTCACCTCTCCCTAACCCATACTACCATACTTTACTGCCTGATTTTTTTCCATTCAGAAATAAAAATAATTAAAAACCAGGGTTGGCACGGTTTAAACCAATTGGTTTTAACCATGGTTTAAACCACGGTTTAAACCAAATGTTTTTTTTTTTCTCAAAAAACCAATTGGTTTTTTTAGATGAAATCTAATGACATTTTCTTTTTTTCTTTATAATTTACACGTTTCAGATTGTTGGACATAAATAATTTCTACTTTTAACACTTCATTTCAGTAATAAGTATTATATATAGTGGGTTTAGGTCTTTTTTTTATGCATAGAATTAAACCAATTGTTTGTTTTTTTCTTAAAAAAAGAAAAAAAAAAGATCAAATCGTTTTTTAGAAGAAATTTAATGACATTTTCTTTTTTTCTTTATAATTTTTGAGTTTCGGATTATTAGATATAAATAATTTCTATTGTTTTTTTAGAAGAAATCTAATGGCATTTTCTTTCTTTATAATTTACAAGTTTCAGATTATTGAATATAAATAATTTCTACTTTTAACACTTTATTTCAGCAATAAGCATTAGATATATTAGGTTTAAGTCATTTTTTTTATGCATAAGATTAAAATCAGTATGCATTGGTGAACATATCTATTGCTCTAAAGAAAAAACTTTAAACATGTGAATTGATCAAAGATAAAATAGATTCAATATTTAGTATAAAATATTTTAATTTTTTTTAATATTGCAGATTATATAATGTAATTAATAATGTAACAGAATGATCTTTTAAGATTTTGCACAAGCTGTAAAAGAAATTTTTCTTTTGGGAGATTATCTTGAAGAATTAAAAGCAAAGACTGGTTGCTAGTTATAGCATTTTAATAATAATTTTTTTCCCTCTGCTATCTTCTGAATCTAACGACTAAAAATGTTAACTTTGAATTGTCACTCAGAAAGAAAAAATCCTAAGAAGTATTTGTAATTTATTATTTGAATAGTTGTGGAAAAGAATGTTTATCAAACTACATGTAAATGTTTATTATTAGTAATCAAAAGATTGTTTATAAAGATTTAAGGGCATCAATGGTTCAGAGTTGGGCAAAATACATCAAAATATCATTTTCGATAGAAAATACAAAATAAATTAGTTTTAGCTCCTAAAATACAAAATAGAAAATACTTTCTTATTCAAAAAAATTCAAAATACAAAATACATGTATTTTGAAAATACATTTAAAATACAAAATACATTTGAAATTTTTAAAAGTTTGTGTATAGCATTGGCATGATTAAAAAATGTCCGGTTTCGGACATTTTTTTATCCACAACACTCTGGCCGGGCCGGCCCGGACTTACTCTTCAGTCGTTCCGGGCTGATCCGGGTCAGATATCCGGTTTATATTTTCCTGAAGGATAGTCTCAAATGGACCTGTTCATTACTCTGTCGGGTCCCGGGCTTTACTTTTTTCCCTGCAAATTCGGGCCGGGCCTGATTTATTCTGTCCAGACCGGACCAGGACTAGACTTCATCCTTCCTAGAGGTCTGAATTAGTCAAAAATTGTAGTATTTTTCCGAATCCAGCCTGTAAGTTGGGTATCCCGTTCCGGCCTGAACTATCCAAAAAATCAGTACAATCTGGCCCGACCCAATAGTTTTTTTTTTTTCCAAATAATGTATGTATTTTTAAATTGCTATAATTTTACAGTTAAAAGTTTTAATTTTATTATTTTTAAAGAATGGTAAATATATTTCTGGACAATAAAATTAAAGCACAATAAAAGGACTCTGAAAATGAATCCTGTCTTAAGGCTGCTCTAAAATCCAAATGGTTAACTTTTTGAAAAAAGTTTTGATTTATTTTTTGTTCGAAATGGATATAAGTAGCAAGTGTTGTTATTCAAAAATAATGGAATCGCACTCATTTTCCTGTGTTTTTACAAACACAAGTGTTTCAGAAAATATTGTCGAAGTAGGCGTTTTGAACTGCATTTGTAGCAAGAAGATTAACCACTCAAACAGAAACAAGAAATGTTTTTGTTGCATGAACGAAATCACTTATATATCAATAAGTAATTCTTTGATCAAAAAATCGAAAACACAGTTCGATTTCAAATCGGTTCCATAGTCGGGTCTTTCAATTTATATCTTTCCGTTAAAATATGAGTTTGTAAATGTTCAAAATGTTTTGCGCTTGTTAAGCAGAATAGATGAGAACAGCCTTAAATGGCAGATGTGTTAATTCATGCAAAATGGATTTAATAACAAGCAAAGAAGAATATAATAAATTTAGAGAAAACTGCGTATCAGCTGAAAGGAAATCTGTTAAAGGATATTTTTCCTTTTAGATTTTTAGAGCCAGGGGCGTGCGAAAAAAACTGCGCCCGGAGCAACGTTTCAATTTGGCGCCCCCCCCCCCAACTTTTTCTTGTGACAGGCTAAAAAATGACGTTGGTAGTATAAATTTGGCTCCCCTTAAATTTCCACGCCCGGGGTGACTGCTCCCTTTGCCCCCCCCCCCCCTCCTTTTTTTGCACGGCGTTGGATAGAGCGCCCACAAAATTTACAAACAAACTCACAAGATGGACACTTTGTAAAAACAATCAAATGATATTCAGGACTTTCTAAAACATATAAATCCATCAAAAACTTGAAGTAGATTTTTTCGCAAATCTAATACTTTCTTATTGTAAAGATAGAGGAAAGTAAAATGAGCGGGAGATTGAAAATCAAAGTGTCAGTTCAGTAGTTATTCTTACACGCATACATAAATACATATATATAAAAGAATTGTATAATCTCTTTCGTTGGAAGTTTTTTAAAAAGTACAGTCGAGTCTCTATATAACGAAATCCATTGTTCCGGGAAAAAATTCGTTGTATAGAGAATGACTCATTTAATAATTGAGTTGAAAATTTAATGTATTAATTTTGAACAAACATTTTTCATGTGTTTAATTAAGAATTTGAAATGTCTAACTATATTTATTAATCTAATATTCTATTTCTCAATAATTTAAGCACTTTCAAAAAAGAGAGCAGACATTTATTTGAAAGCTTAATAAAAATCAATTGCATTAATTTTCGACGAAGAAATCTGTAATTTTCATTGTTTTGATTTCAAATTGTTACGCTCTCGAAAAAAATGTTCAAATTTTAGCAAGGAATAAAAATTCGTAAAGGGACACTTTCCGCCATTTGAAATTCTCTCCTAATAAGATCAAAAGAACTCATTATTTCACAGCCTGATGTTTTATTCGCTTCTTGTAGATTTTCGTTCTGATGCTCATTTTCACACTCATTATCCTTGTTCATAACTCTGCTTAAAATATCACTATCAGTAGGCAGGGCCGTAGCTAAGGAGGCGCTATGGGCGGTTCACTCCCCCCCCCCCTAAAATATCTTGACCCTTCCCTGGCAATGATTCCAAGGTCACTAAATGAATTTCTGTTCCAAAAATTCAAATGGAATTCTGTTCAAAAATCTAATTTAGTTTTGTGACCCTTTCACAGTTTTACAGAATTACTAAATTGTATCTAAAATATGTGTTTCAACAATCCCCCATCCTATTTGTACATATGAAGATAACATGATATTTAATTTTGTACAAGTTACACACTTAAGAATTTCATCATCCTATACTTTTCTTAGCATAAAATGAAGTTATTGCAATAGTTTAATAAGAAACATAGTACCTACAATGTGAATATGCACTAATTTATCTTTCTGCGTTAGAGAGAGAAAAAAAATTATGACCCCCCCCCCTCCCCTTATTGTTCACTTCTAGCAATGGCCCTGACGACAGATCTATAGCCAAAACTCCGGTATTTAACATACTCAATCGTAAATACAATTATTAAAATTCTAATCTCTATATCAATAAATAGAACTATTTATATAATAAAATTATCTCCCAATTAAATGAATATCGGGGGTTTGGGGGGTTAAAATATGCCCAAACTTTGATTTAAAAAAATACAAAGAAACTAGATAAAATATTGCAATTAAGGTAAAATGGTATAAAACTAAAAATTTTACCTTTAAATTTGTTTTAAAATGCATTGTTGCGTCGAAGGCTCCACTTATAACAGTAGACTTTGTAGTACACATTTGGCATGCTGCTTTAACTTTGCCGTTACTATCAACGGAAATTATTTAAAAAAAATTTTCATCTAATATAGCAATACGTGCACTATCGCAATTCATTGATATATTGTTATCCGGAGCTGGGGCAATATCAACCATTCTTTCACGAGATTTAAACATACATTTCTTTCTGCTACTACAGTAGCTTTCTTTCTATGGTTCTTAAAAAGTACTATACACAGCAGATCTCTGAATGATTCTTCCTGTTTATCACACAGTAGTTTTTGTCGTTCTCACAGCAACGTTATAATTATAAAAACTAAAACGTTAGAATTGTAGAGTTCAGCAAAAATGCTTCAGTAAAACAGAAGCATTCATTCTAATCCTTATCATAGCAATAGTTGAAAAAGTATGTTTACATTAACTTCTAGAAACGAATCCTATCAGACAAATAAAACAGAGAGGCACCTGTTTTGCTTTTGTGAATCTTACATATGCGGTGGTTTAAACGAAGCAACTTGAAATGTATTTTGAGTGTGAAATGCATTTTCAAAATACAAAATACTTGGAAAAAGTGTTTCAAAATACAATACTAAAATACTTTCGTTTCCTTGGGATAAAATACAAAATACAAATGTATTTTGAAAATGTATTTCAAATACATGTATTTTCGATACTGCCCATCTCTGCAATGGTTCACTGTGATGAACAATCAAAACTTTCAACATAAGGCTGTTTGCTAAAACTGTTTAAATTGAAAAATGAATTTTTTCAATTTTCATCATAAATTCAGTTTAATTATTAAATTTAAATTATTTTAAATGAAGCTACACTGCTTATAAACTAATAATGTCTGTTTTTATCAGTAAATATGCATGTATATATAATAAGAACGGATGTTTTAAAAAAACCCGGTTTAAACAAAAAAAACCTGGTTTAAACCAAAAAACCCCTTTTTTTTTGGTTTTTTGTTTTAAAAAAAACCTGGTATTTTTCCAACCCTGTTAAAAACACCCTAAGCAAAATAAAGTTCTTAATTGGTACCTTACAAAAAATAATAAAAATATTATTTTTTACTATAATTATGTAGTCTACTCAATCAATTATATGTTTTCCCATGTTAGACCATCATTCCCTCACACATTACTATTATCCCAAATATCCTATCACTAAAGATGAGCAGCAGTCTAGCATTCTTCACAGAGAGGAAGCTAATTTGAGTACTTGTCAGTCCAGCAACATAAATTGGTGATGCAAGTTTTTGTTAATTTTCTAGAAATTTTTTTCAATCAAAAAATCAGGGAGTATTTTTATTAGCAGTCATTCCCTCATGCAGAATTCTAAATTTTTAGCAATTTTCAAAATTTTTAATTTTATCATACATTACATATTATGTGTTCTTCTTTAACCCGTTGGGGATGAGCGACACATATACGTGCCGCAAAAAGGCTTAAGAATCCTTTTTTATACCCACCAGAAAAATTTTACTACGCAATTTGCCTTATTTAATCGGCACATTTTTTCGATTTAAAAAAGCACAATTTTCTGTTTTTAAAAACCGGTGACAAAACATTAAATATTAAACATTTAAAATGCTTTCGTCGCAAAGGGGTTAAGGAATTAGTTTGGTTTTTTCCATGGTTTTTTGCATTTTTCATGACAATTAGTAAAAACATCTTAATGTCATCATTCCCTCACATTTATTGTTATGAGTTAATGATAAAGTGGATGGGGAATATGTACTTTTGTTTAAAATTTTATAATGATTTCTGCTGCTATTAAAATCTTCAACAATTGACCAATTACTAGATCCAATTTTTATGAAAATTTACCTATGTAACATTCAAGTCAGACTGCTTGGTCAAATTTGCAGTATTGTAGAGAATAACCCATATACAATTTATTTAATGAATACTGTGACAATCAAGGCTTCTATAAGAATATATACAGTAGACTCCCTCAAATCCGCACTCCTAAAATCTGCAACTCTCTAAAACATGGTTCGTACGCTCTGGAAAAAATAGAAAAAGTGCTGGAAAAAAAAGTCCTCATTTTCAAGGAATGAAAAGTGCTGGAAAAAGAGAGATTCATTTTCAAGGAATGGAAAGTGCTGGAAAAATTAGAAATAATAAATATTAGTCCTTAAATTTTAAAATTTCTAAAAAAGTAAAAAAAAAAAAAAAAAAAAAAAAAAAAAACCTTTATACACTTTATTTTAAAACAATTTATTTCAATTGTATATTTGCTTTCTCAATGATTGAGTCACTTGCAGCCAAAAATTTCCTTCTCTGTTCCTAACAACCCTGTTGGCATCTTTCCTTGGCTGTAAAAATCAGATGCATGCGGAAACTGTCGGGGGAAAAAAATAGAACGCAGATTGTGACCCGACGAAATTGTTACTATGCATGCGCTGTTCCGTCTAAGCTGACGGTAATGCATTTTTTCTATAATAGCCAGGAGTGTGATTTTTCGCCAATGTGCTTTTCCTGCCAGATGAGAGGAGAGAGGCAGACGCTTACGTCACTGTTTACTATACATTAGCAGCTGGAAAGTCCGACTCGGGACAACGAACTGCGTTCGAAATCCTTGGTGGTCCGCTGGTCCGAGACCACCGATAATTCAATCGGACCACTAATTTGAAAAATTTAGTGGTCCGCAGGACCAGTGCCTTTTTTCAGGCCCTGAGAGAACCGCAACCGATCGCACATAAGATTTTTTTTTTTTTTTAATCAGCGATGCTGCGGACGTGCTTATAACATGTAAATTACGCAAAAAATCGGCGATAAGGACGCAAAAAATAGCTCTTATGCGTCCCACAATACGCGTAATTTCGTTAAAGGATCGCGAAAAAACTGCAAATTTCGTTAAATAATCGCGAAATAACGACTAATTTCCGGCAAATTTTGTCAAACAATTCTCGAAAAAATGGCTAATTTCATTCCAAAACCCGAAAAAAGGGCAGATTTCTTCAAAAGATCGCGAAAAAACGGCAAATTTCGCCCAAAATAGCGATAAAATGTCAAAATTTGTCAAAAAATCACAAAAAGCGACACATTTTGTTAAAAAAATCGCTAAATAACGGCTGATTCCCGGCAAATATCATAAAAAAATTCGCAAAAATATGGATAATTTTACCCTGAAACCCGAAAAAACGACAGATTTCTTCAATAGATCGCAAAAAAACCCGGCAAATTTCATCCAAAAATCGCGATAAAACGGCAAATTTTGTCAAAAAATATCGCGAAAAACGGTATATTTTGTCAATAAATCCTGAAAAAACAAAAGATTTCGTCAAAATAACGCGAAAAACGGAAATTTCGGCGAAAAAGCATGAAAAAATAAATAAATAAATAAAAATAAATAAATAAGTGAAGCCGGGAGAGAATTTTTCTGTTTTAAAAACTAATTTCATGCTTCAAAATTGTTGTTGCTGCTCCAAAAACTGATTTTCCTGCTTCCCAATCGTTTTTTTTTTTTTTTGGGGGGGGGGGGGACTCCAAATCTTTTTGAGTGAATGTGACTCCTGAAATCACCATTTCATTAAGCATCATTTGAGTATGTACCATTTATGCAACAAAAATATCCTTTTTTTCAGCAAAAATGTCTTTTTCAGTAAACCTGTCTTGTCCCATTTTAAAATGGGGCAGACAATAGTGATACTTGTTATCTTCTACACTCAAATAAGCATTATTTTATAATTAAATTTGTATTTTGAACATTCTTTAAAAAGCACAGAAAATTTCTCTTAAATTAATATTGGTTTTAATTATTTATTATTATTAAAACAATTATTGCAGTTTATTTTTCTTGTGGAAATGAACAAGTGCAATTTTTGCGTCGAAAAATATGACTTATTATTAGTGGGGACCCGCTTCTGTAGAAAAGGGACCCAGAATTTTTCAAGTCCAGCTGCATCACTGACACTAGCTACAATTCCACCACTCTGGCTAAAATCTGGAGAAAAATCTAAAAAAATGTGCATTAAACCTTAGTCAATTGAAATAAATAATGGCAAATAAAATATCTAATTAATAATTTGGTAGTTTTTCTTTACATACTGTTTATTTAATTTTTAGCAAATTAAAATTTTACATTTTATTATGCTGAAAATTTTGGATAAATGCAAAGTAAGATTGGTTTATTTTCCAGGGAGGGGGGGAGGGGAGAGGCCACTCTAAGTGTTAAAATTATTTAATGGAATTATATGTACTGGACCAGTGATGAAGTCTGCGGACCAGTAAATTCTCATGCTTACTGGTCCTTGGTACCAGTGACTTTTTTTAAGGAATTCTAATGCTGACGAATCAGAATGCATTAGCTTCGGAATAACTTCACTTATTCAATGGGAAGGTATGTTTGCTTTTCCGCGCTCACTGGAGACTTTTTGCTGAGTCGATGTAATTGGTTCTCGTTAGTCGTGCTTTCCGGATTTTTGACGTCAACAATTTTGTGCTTTTTACAAGTCTCCGTTAGTTTTTGTTTTGCACGCTTCTTTGTTTAATGTGATCTATTCCGTGATTTTACAATATGATTTTTACGATCGGTTTTATTTTTTAATTTCTTTCATCAGTCATATAAACAGTAAAGAAATATGGCAGGAAAGTGCGTTTTCAATGATTTATGGATTGAAAAACCGGAATATAACTGATTTTGCTGAATTCTCACCAGAGAATTCAAGAATTGATGAATTATTTTTTAAAACAATGAATAACAGCAAATTTCAAAATTTGTGGAAAGTTGTTGAAATGCTATTATTTCTTAGTCACGGACAGGCTACTGTTGAAAGAGGGTTCAGTATTAATAAAAAAAATTGAGATTGAAAACATGAAGGAACAGTCTTATATTTCCCAGAGACTTATATGTGATAACCTAAATGAATGCGGCAATATTCATGATGTAAAAATATCAAATTCAATGCACACTTATGTTTCCAATGCCAGACAACAATATATGAGCTATTTTGCAAAACCAAAAATTAACATCTACAAAGAAAAGAAAAGAAACCTCTGAAGATATAAGGGAATTGGTGGTTAAAAAAAGATGTCTGGAAAATGAAATCAAATGTCTAATTAAGTCTGTAGATGAATTTGCAGAAAAAGCAGAAGAAAACAATGACCTTCAATCCCTTTGCAAATCCAATAATTTAAGATCTCCTAAAGAAAAAGAAGAAAAGATGCAGGATGTTATTAATCCTTTAAAAGATTTACAAAGCATTTAACTCAAATTGACTTTGGGCTTATATTTTACTAAGTTTTATTAGCCAAGGACAATTTTTTTTTCCTTTAGACTTTACATTTAATCTTAATTTACTTTTTAATTAATATTTTTTATCCTTTAGACTTTACATTTTAATTTAAATTTACATTTAATCTTAATTTACTTTTTAATTAATATTTTTTATCCTTTTTCTCTTTTTATATTTCATAAATAAAACTTCATTAGATGAAAATTTAGAAAGTATCTTTATTAACGAATAATTAAACGCACATTTAAATACACAGGTAACATGGTGACTATTTCCTTTATGATATATTATTCTAGAGCCATTTTAATGCATGTATTAAAACAGTCCTTGAAAAGTGCTTGAAAAGTCCTTGAATTTTATTTGTTCTCAAGTGTATGAACCATGTAAAATCCGCACATATTTTATGGATGTAAACAATGAAACATTCAGTTCAAATGTAGGTACAAAAATTGATTTTTTCAGTTTTATATCAATTCCAAACATTTTTTAATTTATAATTTTTGTTAAGGTTATTGAATTCATGTTTTTTCATGAAGAAAGAATAGTTTATTTCTGAAAAAATAAAGATATTGCTAATATCATTGGTAATCACAATTTTACCAAATATATTTATGTATTAATCAAGCTTTTTTAGTTATTAAGTCTGGCTAAATCTGAAATAAAGTTTCATTATTTTATGACCCTGATGTGAATTAGTAATGGCAAGTTTCATTGAATAATTTAGGAAAAACACATTTCCTCTTTTATAATGAATATTTAATTGTACATTATTGATTATTAACTTTACCTTTTCTTTTAGTATTTTAATCATTTTTAAAAATATCTAAATTTTTATTATTTTAGTTTATTACTTTTTTTAATATTTTAGTATATTGTATGCATTCATTATACTTTTGATTTCATTATTAATTACATTCAAATTATTATTTTTTTTTAAATGTAAACAAAGCAATGACCAAAAATCTGCAAAACCTCTGGTCCCAACTGTGTGGATTTGAGGGAGTCTACTGTATATCAATTTAACACATTATTACTAAGTAGAATACAAAAACGAAAATTCAAATGTACTCTTTAAAGTACCAAGCATCAACTAATCCTAAAATGCTGCTTACAATTAGTAGCGCCTACTTATATGGGCTCGTGGGGGACCCACCCAATAATTTTGAATCACAGCATTCCGATTTTCATTGTTCTAGTTATTATTTCATTATTATTTTATTATTCATTGTCTCCCAAGAATAAAATTTATTTTGCCAATGACCATGTTTCACCGATTAACCCCTTAACTGGTTCATTCTTTTCTGTTCAATAAATTGAACATAGAGGACTCGCACTACTATTATTTAAATAAAATATTCGTAAAATTTAGTCTAAACATTTCCGCCTTTCAATAGTATGAAAATTTTCTTAAAAATAATAATAGTGGTGTCAAAGAGCTTTAAATGATGCAATGAGCAAATTTGTCTTGCCCGAATGCCATTCGGGCAAACCAGTTAAGGGGTTAACACTTATAAATTTCAAATGTTGGCACAGATGTCATATACGCACCACATCTGCATGTGTTTTTTCCCCCACCAATTTGGCATTGTACATCTATGCCAAGGAGAAGATCCGTTTAATAAGTTTATAACATTATAACAGTTGCTAGAGGAATAAAATGGGAAAATTTTTTCAGTGAAGTGTACTCAATAAGGGTGTATTCGAAAAAACGGTTTTCCATCTTCAACAGCTCGAAATCTTCCGATACAATTTCAGACACATTTTTAAAAGTAAAAACATGAAACTTGCTGAGTAGATTTTTGAAGAGATGTATAAGGTGCCGTGTGATGTATTTTTACGCTCAATTAATTAGAATTTGATTTATAAACATGTATCTTCGGTTAAATTCGGTTCAAAATGCTGTTTTTGATTGCTTTTTTTGCAATATTTTCTGCATTTATCAGAGAATTGATAATTACGGCACCTTGTGTACTTTCTAAATAAGAGAATTTGAAAGTTTGGTGCATTTGAGAGCAAAAATGAGTTTAAAAATAAATCTGAAAATAAGCAGTTTGAATCGAAATACACCCTTAAATGATACAACTACATGCATTTAGATTTAATATGGCTATAAATATTAATGCTTCGATTTATTGTGAAAATTATATTAACTGTCTAAGTTTATCATTTATAAGTGTTATTAATTTTTCCCTTTTTTGTTAACTTCATGTTTATTTACTGTTACTTTTTAACTCTTTAAGTTATTTTTATTATATACTATATGATTAATTATTTATATCAAGCTATAATTTATTTATTTACATTCCCTTTTTTAAAATACTAGAATCTGTTTCATTTTTTTCTCTTTTTTTTTATTTTTATATTGCAATAATAAGTGAATTGCTGTTATTGCATGCAATTTGTAAGTTATATTCAAAAACAAAATTTTCACCAAATTGGCAGGGGAAAAAAACATGTGCAAATGTGGTGCGTATATGACATCTGTGCCGAAATGTTTTATTTCCAAGTTTAACTTTCTCCTAATTCAAGTTTCAGTCATGTACATGATATCATGACATTACAATAAATATCAGTGTTTTTATAAGAAAAAATGCATAAGAATATAATTTAATGGTACTGCTCTGTTATCCCGTTGACCAAAATATTATCGCCAAACTATAAGATTAAATGCCAACAATGGATGATTGTGAATGTCGATTCAATGACATTAAATACGATACACGTGTTTAAAACGTCATTAACAGATTTTTATATTGACTATTTATTTGTATTTTTACTAATATTCTACTAATTTTTTTTTTTTTTTATTATTTGAAATAAAAATTATGTCAATATGTATAATTTGGCTATTAGTTTGGCGATTTGTATAATTTGGCAAAATCGGTCAACAGGATAACAGAGTAGTATTAATTTAATAAAATTGCAACTTTATTAAAACATGATAGCTTGACTTGAAATTCTCATCTTTCAATTTTAATGTTAAGCAATTAAGCCTATGAGCGTTTGATACATTCTTATATTAAAAAAATCTTTTAAGGAATTAATATTTTTAATTTCTTATTTCAGTGTTCTTTTCTTAAAGGATGCCATTTTTTTTTTATTGTCAAAATATTTCTAAAATATATGTTCAATTTAATATTTTGTTTTAAAAACTGACAAACTGGAAATAAAATTTTAACACTTCATATAAATTTGTGCATAGATTTTAAAAATATTTTGACTACTAAGAAAAAAAAGAGAGATCCTTTAAGAAGAGAATACTGAAAAAAGAAAGCTAAAAATATTAACTTTCTGAGGAGATATTTTGAATAAAAGAATGCATCAAACATCCATGGACTTAACATTACCAAGGGGAATTTGACTGCTGAGTGACTAGCCCAGCAGCAGAATTTTTTTTCTGCAGTCTGCAACACAAGTAAAAACTTAAAAACAGTCTGCAGACCAATTCCTCGCATTACGTTATATGCACTGAAACCTCTCAAGTTTTTGTGATAGACATAAAAGAAAAGTATACTTTAAAAAAAAGTTTCCTTTGTTCTCAGATTTTTTAACACCTCATACATTGTCCAAAAGAGGTGGGAGTCCCCTCTTTTACAAAAATTGTGGGTTTTCACAATCTGTTGACGCGATGTCATTTTTGCAATCTTTTGACGAAAACTGCTGTTTTTTTTTTTTGCAATTTTTTTGCAATTTTTTAAAAAATAAATTTGTCATATTTTTGTGATTTTTTAATAAATTCGCTTGTTTTTCACGATTTATGATGATGAAATTGATTTCTTTTCGAAGACTATTTGTCGAAATTCCCGATACATTTTATGTACGAATTTTTGGATTTAGGACCAAAATTTTTTAATTTTTGCTAAATTTTTAACAATTGAAAAAGAGTCTGCAGACCTTCCCAAGAGTCTGCGACATCCGTTGCAATGTTGTGCCGATTCTGCTCCCAGGGTGACTAGCATCCATAAGCACTGCAGTGTCATGTCGTCTCTTAAAAAAATTAACCTGCTTTGGACATCTGGCCCTTACAGTTGTTATAAAACATAGTACTTGTAAGAAAAGTGTGGAAAAAAAAGTTGCAAAAAGATTTAACTTGCAGAAATTTTGTTATAATTTTTCTTAAAGATTTTAATTATTTTCTTCAAATTTTATCTTGAGAATTACATATTTTCTTGATTAAATTATTTTCTTGTGTAAAATCATTTTAATAAACTTCGGTGATATTTTAAAATACTTTTTGAAAAACTTTCAAAAGATACTAGGTGTCCTGTCCTAATAGGCTACATCATTTGTGCACTAACAACTATTTGCTAAAGTTAATTCTATAAAAATTATTTTTTAAATATCTCGTTTGCATTTCAATATTTAATTTAATTTAATTTTTTTAATTGCATAACTGAAGTTTTCAAAGACTATTTTTTACTTTTTCAATTTTGTTTGCATTTTTTATTTTAATGTTGATGTTTTTGTTTTTGAAACAATTTCTGAAAATAAAACTATCCCCCTTTTTTTTTTTTTTTTTTTTTTTTTTTAAAGGTCTAAACAAAATAGAAAAAGCACAAAGAAAAAGTTTATATAGATTGACCTGAATTATCCCATGGAAAAATAAAAGTTCTGAAATGCAATTGAGATATTTAAAACAAATCCTCGCATAGGATTAACATTTGTGAGCACATGTTTTCATGCGATTAAGTTAAAACAAAGTGTTTTATAAAGTTCCCTGTAGTTTTCTTCTGAAAAGAAGAACTACATTAAAATAATTTCAATTTTCTTTCATTTAGTCTATAATCATTAATATTGAGACAATTTTTTATTTATTTTTTTTCTTTCAGTTAAGTTCTTGATTAAAGTTTAAGAAGTTAGTGCCTTCAAGTTATATTTGCATATGAAAATTGTTTTCTGGACTGACAGATACATGCTCTAGTGAAAAATCTTTCTTTGATCACAGGTAAGTTTACAGTAAAATTGTGTGAAATTATTCCAATTATATGATGGAATGCTGTAGTATATATGCAGGGTGATTCTAAATTACAGTGGAGCATCGTTTATACAACGCCGAAGGGACTACCAAAAAACGTCGTATAAACAATAACGATGTATAATCGATTTTCACTTCCAAAACTAGAATTAATTTTGTTTTCACTTAATTTTAATGTTTAACGTGATGATTTGCATGAATTTTTAAATTAAACAAATAATCTTAAAAACTTGGGGGGGGGGGTGATTAGTAAGCAATTTAAATATGAGTACCTTAATTTATGTTTCAGCGAGAGATTCCTCATTTGCAGTACATCATTTCCTTTCCATTTAAAGTTAAAGATCAAAAACCCCGCGTGACCAACTAAAAGTCACCAATACTGACAACAGTTAGAAGGATAGTCTATTTGCAACTTAAAAAAGGTCGGGAAAGCAGAACATCCCCGAAAAAAGAATAACCCCTCACAGTGTAATCTGTTACATGTAAGCTGATTTTTCAGACTAATCGAACTCCAGCCCACATTTTTCTGTTGTGGAGTACATTTAAACACGCTCTTTGGTGTCATTCATAGCTGCCAACTTCCGCTCGTTCTTAAAATTTACAAGAAAAATAAACAAAAATAAACCTATACAAAATCGAAAAATCGACGTATAAACGATTTTGGGCGTCATATAAAAGATATATTTTTGCATTAAAATGAATAGGAATGAATCGGGACCACATTAAAATGTCGTATAAATGTAAACGTCGTATAAACAATGTTTTACTGTATTTTAAAAATAAAAGAGGGGTGATAGTACTCATCAAGACAAACAATATTAAATAGGAAACCAAGGGTCCCAAATGTTTTCCAAAGGAGGTAGACACCATTAAGGTTTAGATTCCAAAATTTCAAATAAATATAAAAAACGAAAAAATTGGTCAGTTGATTTGCAGTTTTCACTAAAATTATTCTTTATGTCGGTATTTTCTTGAAAATAAATTTTGAAAAACACCGATAGAGGGCGCTTTAGACTTTGGAGTAACGAACAATTATTTTTTGCATCTCATTAAATGGTTTCATAAGCTTAGACTTAAATTTTGAGCTCAAAATCTGAATAGTTGGTAGTGGTTAAGTAGCACAAACTGAACTGTGTTCAGAGTTTTCAAAATTCAAATGATTATAAAAAATGGAAAAATTAGTTGAGTGATTTGTGGTTTTCACTAAAACTATTCTTTATGTCGGTATTTAATTGAAAATAAATTATAAAGATAAATTTCAAAAAGAGCCGATAGAGGGCTCTTTAAACTTTGGAGTAACGAAAAATTATTTTTGCCGTTATTTTTTGCATCTGATTAGATGTTTTCATAAGCTTAGACTTAAATTTTGAGCCCAAAATCTGAATAGTCCGGAGTGGTTAAGTAGCACAAACTGAACTGTGTTCAGAGGGTTCAAATATCAAATGATTATAAAAAAAGGAAAAATTGGTCAATTTGTTTGCAGTTTTCGCTAAAATTACTTCTTAAATCGGTGTTTTCTTGAAAAAAAATTTTAAAGGTAAATTTCACAAAATGCTGATAAGGACGCCTTAGACTTTGGAGTAGCATATAACTATTTTTAACCTTTTTTTTTTTAAATCTCATTAAATGCTTTCAAATGCTTAGATTTAAATTTTGAACTCAAATTCTGAATCGTCAGGAGTGTTTAAGAAGCGCAAAATTGAACTGTGTTCGAGGGGGAGGGAGGATTAAATTTATACTCCTGAACACACTTCAGTTTGCACTTCTTAACCCCTCCCAATGATTCAGAATGTGAGTTCAAAATTTAAGTTTAAATCTAAGATTTCGAAAACAGTTAATAAGCTTTTGCAAGCATTTAATTAGATACAAAAAATAATGGTTAAAATTAGTTGTTGGTTAGTCTCAAGTTTAAGGTGCACTCTAATGGAATTTTTTGAAATTTATCTTTAAAACTTATTTTCAAGAAGATACTGATTTAAAGAATAGTTTTATTTTAAACCATAAAAAGAATCAACCAATTTTTCTGTTTTTTATAATTATTTGATATTTTGGACCCTAAACTTTAATGGCGGCTATTTGTTTTGTAAAACGTTTGGGACAGTTGGTTTCCTATTTAATATTGTTTGTCTTAATGTGTACTATCACCCCTCTTTTATTGTAAAAACAATTTAGAATCACCCTGTATATACAGTAGACTCCCTCAAATCCATAAAGCTTGGGATCAGGGGTTGTGCAGATTTTAGAATTTTACAGATTTCTGGTCATTGATTTGTTTACATTTTTGAAACATTAAAAAAATTAAGTAAAATATTTAAATAAGTAAATAGTTAAAAAGCAAGCTATTATTACAAAAAAAAATAAGTAAAATAAAATTTCAGAAAAATATTAAAATAAAGTAAATAATTAAGATAAATACTACTTATAAATAAATAATGAGAAGGAAGAATCAGTCTTTTTTTATAAAGAAAAATATTTGCCTTTGTTAATAAACAAAAAAAAAAAGCTTGATTAATTTTAAAATATTAATTTTATACAGCAAAAATTATCTTACCCTTTGATTTATAAACACTACCAAATAGTCACTGAAAGTTATTTTATGCTGCAACTACGATACGATAATTATTATTTCGATTAAATATCGATCATCGTAATTAGCAAACTGGACGTAAATCCCAAATTGGTTTTGTAACTAGCAGGGATACCAAAATAGTAATAGAACTATTAAAATAATTTTATATAGCAAGAATTATCCTGCCACACAAATTGCAAACACTACCAAACGGCCACTGAAAGTTATATTACACTGCAACTACGATACGATAATGATTAATTCGATTAAATATTGATCATCGTACGTCTGAGAAACATATTGTTTAACACTGCACGATTTAAATTGAAGGACATTAAAAAAAAGAAGAAGTTGACAAGAATTTAAAAATACAGTAGACTCCTTCAAATCCGCACTCCTAAAATCTGCAACTCTCTAAAATCTGCACATAATTTACGGATGTAAACAGTGAAACATTCAGTTCAGACGTAGGTGCAAAATTTGACTTTTTTAGTTTTATATGAATTCCATATATTTTTTTTTTTTGTAATTTTTGTTAAGGTTATTGAATTCATTTTTTTTTTCATGAAAAAAATAATTTATTTCTGAAAAAAAAAATCAAGATGTTGTTGATATCATTGGAAATAACAATCTTACAAATATATTTATGCATTAATCAAGCTTTTTAAGTAATTAAGTCTGGCTAAATCTGAAATAAAGCTTTTTTTTTTATGATTCTGATGTGAATTAGTAATGTGCCTTTATGAGGCAAGTTTCATTGAATAATTTGGGAAAAATGCATTTCATCTTTATAATGAATATTTATTGTACATTATTGATTATTAACTTGACCTTTGCTTTTAATGTTTTAATCATTTTAAAAATTATCTAATTTTTTATTATTTTAGTTTATTACTTATTTTAATATTTTAGTATATTGTAAGCATTCATTATACTTTTGATTTCATAATTAATTACATTCAAATGTCTTTTTAAAAAATATGAAAAAAGCAATGACCAGAAATCTGCAAAATTCTAATATCCACACAACCTTTGTTCCCAAGCTGTGCGGATTTGAGGGAGTCTACTGAATATATATTTAAAGAATTATTTGTATTACACTAGCCGCTGACTTCAGCGCCATCTTTAATTACATTGCTTACATCTGAAAAAATGTGCAGATTTCTGGCATTTGCAGATTTAAAGGGGTCTACTGTATTTCTCAAGATTAAGGTGGTTCTCAAAAATATATCTTTGCTGCTGCAGAACTTTTTGGTACATAATCCGATTAACTTTTAAACGTAAAAGGAGCATGATACTTGGAAGCAGTGTTAGCAAGATTTTGAAGAAGTGGTAAAAATCATAGATTTTTGCTAAAGAAGCAAAAATAAGTATATGGGTTTTATTCATAAGAGTGTAATTATATTAATTTAGTTTTAACTAAATTTAATTCTGACAATATAAACTGATGAGGGCAGCACAGACAATTACTCATCGATTTCATGGCTGAAATTCCAAAATTACTTAATATTCAATTCACATATTAAAATGCAATCAGTCCTCCCAAGTTATATCTTAATAGAAAACACCAGAAAACTTGATTTTAGTAGTTGACTCATAGGTTTATATCACTATGTGCTACGGCTGTATTTGGGGAGACACTAAACCAATAATATTTAGCTGCCAATACTTATCAAAATAAAAGGATTGACCCAAAAATTATATTATCGGAAAGTTAACTTCCCAAACACAACCAGCAGCTCGCGACGTAAAGAGCGGACATTGCGTTGTGTTAAGAAATAGATTAAATTAAAATTCTTCAGAATTAAGCCTATTACTAGAGATAGATGAAATTAAAGAAAATAAAATAAAAGAAACACTCACCCCTCATGAAAACAGACCAGATGAATAAAATTGAATGTATTTATTTACCATTGTACTGCAGATAACGTTGGCCAACGATAATATTACAAATTATTAAATAATTTTCTTTTCTACACCCATCATATCTTCCTGTGCACAAAATCAGGAAATTCAATAAAAACATTCATTGAGCATAGTCTGCGTGGATTTTTTTTTATACTAGGTAAATTTTCGGTCCAATAGTGTCCCAGTCTTTGGTATTACACTTTGAAGTAATCTGTGTTCGTTGATGAAGATTGGATTCGTTGATAGTATCTGGAATCGGCGACGGAGTACTTAACGCTGTAACCGGCGATGGAGCAGTTATTAGTTAAAGCTGGAATCGACGATGGAGTACTTCATGCTGTAACCGGCGATAGAACATTCTTAGGTAGTCGGCGATGGAGCAGTTATTAGTTAAAGCTGTAATCGGCGATGGAGTTACCGGTTTCTGGATCCCACAAAGATCATAAGAAGGACTGCTGACTTATTGAGTGACGGCCGCAGATACAAAAATACGAGACATGTGTTGCACAAAAGCACGTGAGATTAACCCACATAGCCGATCTTTCAAGATAGAATGCCTTGAAACAGGTTTAAAGTTATTTTTAATCAGGATGGAGGCTGGGAGAGTTATTAAAACGATGAATACTCTGCAGGACCAAAAAATTTATAGTACAATGTTAACCATAAGGACAAAAAATACATTCTCCTCTGCCGTGGAGAACAAACCCTAACTCTTCCGACGCTTACCCCCAGAGAGGGTAGCGCTGGGCCACGTACAACCTTTGCTAACGCTGGTCTCTCTGAAAGTGTCAAATAAATCAGCGAAACTTCCTCCCTCTCGTGGGAGTGCGCGTGCGCTCAGCCAATCAGGATCACGCATCACTTGACGCCGCTAGGAAAGATCTGGAAGAAGCATGCGTCATCAAGGGCTGGGCGCCGATATTTCGGCGGGAAATTTGTTCTAGAATGTCGTCGAAGCTTCTAATCCCCGATGACTCATGTCCAGCATCTATGAAGTATCAGAAAAAAAAAATGGCGATGCCCCAAAACTGAAAAATTAGCTATCGTCACATAAAAAATACGGAGATTATCTTAAATTTTGAGATCGCATAAATCACGAATTATATTATTAAAAGACCGGGTGATTATATGAAAATGATCTATATTTAAAATTAAAACTGAATAATATAATTTTAAGAATGAAAAAATAATAATAAAATAATTTAGAAAAATAATTTTTTTTTTTTTTTGACATATTGCTATTCAAATAGGGAAGCTGCGATGTATCAAATGAAAATATTGGATTTATAGGACATATTAATGAAATTATGGAAGATTAAAATTATTATTATTATTTTTTTTTTTTTGAAATGAGTATTAATTAATTTTTCTTAAAATAATGATCTGAATTTTTTTTAGAAAAAAAAAAAAATAATCCTAAAAAATATCCCTACATCCTAGCACTATGTTTTCCTGCTCCCATTCCTTCATGTTTTTCATACCTTTGAATGCAGGAAAACACAATGATAAATCTATGAATCAACTGCTGAAATTAGATTTTCAGGTATTTTCTACTAAGACATGACAGACCGATTGCATTTTTATGCATGAATCAAGTTTTAACTAATTCTAGAATTTTGGCCATGAACCTGATGAAATGATTCTTTGTGTCACCACCTCTCGGTCTAATACATAACTTTGAATTTTTAAACTTAGTCCATTCAATGAAAGATGAAAAATGATCATTCAAAGAGTGATCAAAATGCTATTAAGTTTCCATTGTTTTTAGTAAAATATTCTGTAAATTATGATATGTAGAAATTGCAGGGTTGCAAAAAAGCCGGCTAAAATTAAAAAAAGTCAGGCCGGTGGCTTTTATTAACCAGGCTTTTTTGGGGGGGCTGAAATTGGCCTTTTTTGGCCATAATTGGTTTTTATACAATAGAGCTTTTTAATTATATGCTGCACATTTTTAAGTGTCTTTTGAATAGTTTTAATAATGTTTATTTTACTTTGAGTTTAATAAATTTATTTATTTAAAAGAAAATATTTGGGATTTTAATTATTATTCATTATGTGAAACTGAGTTATAACCCAATTTTTCAATAATGAAGACTGTACTGTCATGTCTTGAAATTCAGTTCAAAATGCTACCTTTAAAGTATTTTCTATGTTTTTTTTTTTTTTTAAACCAAATATATATATATAGTAGACTTTCCAAATCCGCACATAATTTACGGATGTAAACAATGAAACATTCACTACTATCTATTCATATATTTATTAATTATTCCAGATATTTTAACAGTTTAAAATAGAGGTCATTTATGCATGCTTTTTTAAAAAGTCTTCATAAACTTTATATTTTTTAAATGTAGTGCTTAAACATAAAATAATATTTCAGATGGTTTATAATAAATTAATTCATACTTTCAATCATAAGAATAGTACTCTGTATAGTTTTACTTAAAATTCTAGAGCTATTTCATAAAATATATACATCACAAGAAACATTTAAAAGTTTAAAAAAAATGATTATTCCTTATTTGGATCCAAAAATAGTATAATTCTTTTTAAAACATATCTGTTTTACTGGATTTATAATAGTTCAAATAAAATATATTACTTTGCCCTTTAATCATAGAACATGAAACATTAAAAAGTTCAAAAAATGATTAATTCTTATATGAATATACATTTTAAATTGAATAAACATTTAAAAGTTCAAAAAATGATTAATTCTTATATGAATCTACATTTCAAATTGAATAAACATTTAAAAGTTTTTGCATCAAGAGTTCAACAATTGATTATTTCTGATATAAGTACAATTCTTCTTAAAAACATGTTAGTGTTGCTGGATATAATGTAGTTCATTGCGCATAACTTCTTCTCCAAACTGTATGGATTTGAAGGAGTCTACTGTAATAATAATAATAATAATTCAAAAATGTAACTGAACATAACCAGTTTCATTTGAGAACAACCTTCTATAACTTATGAAAGGCTTAGTGGTTTAACACGGTCAGTTAAATTTTTTCGTATTAAGTTGCTTAAGTATATTACAATCTTTTTAAAAATTTCAGGATTATTCTTTACTCAATATGTGCCATAATAATCAAAGATAAATTTTATACATAAATTTTAATAATGAAACTTTTTTAGTTAATAAATCAGCTGTTTTAGAGCATTGACAATAGTTTTTGCAGTTTTCTATAGAAAACTATAATCTTAAATATTTTGGGACTTTATATTATTAAATAGCTTATGTTCTGTACTCAAAATCTTCATATTTCAAAACCATGAATACTTATAGAAGAGAAAAAAAAAGCTATATAAAAAAGCTATATAAAAAAAGTTACATTATTAACAGAACATTATTCAATGCTTGGTAAAAACACTTCTGTAAACCCAATTATTTCTAGACTCACACATTTAAATCTTTTCTCTCTTACAGCCAAACACCAACATTCCTACCAATCTGGACTGACTCTAACATCACACTGTCTCATGAATTCCTTAATCTAATCAACAGTCTATTCCGGTGCTCATTAAAAAGTGGCTCTCTGCATTCTATCTGATGTCACATGGAGGTATTATTAGCTGTGGGACAGCATTTCCCACAGTATTACAAAATCCTTAAATCAAAAATGTCTATTATTAGTAAAATATTTTCTTGCCCCATACAATATTTTATTGGTGTTGCTTCAAATTCTGATGGTCAAACAAATTTAATTAAAAAAGTTAGTATAATCAACTGATAATTTTAAGAATATAAAAAACAAAATTAAAGCATAGAAAATAAGTAGCTTTATGTTCAAAGATGAGTTGTTAATAGTAGTGCTTAATTTTTACTAAGATTTACATTTATCATTTTTTCCCAACTAGTTTTTGCAAAAATTTTGATTTAAGGAAAAAAAAGTACAATGAATAAGAAAAATATTGAACCTTTTACCTCAGAAAACTATGCTGATAAATCAAAATTTATTTGTGATATATGTCAAAAATTATTTTTTACGAAAATCCACTATCAACTTCATTCAGTAATCCATTTGTTACCAAAACATTTTGACTGTCGTGAGTGCCAGAAAGGATTTGCTGAAATCTTGAGTTTGGATAAACATATAGAAACACACAATAATGGAATGGGTGTTATTTGTCATGTGTGTAAGGAAGAGTTTTTTGATGTTGATTCTCTAAATGAGCATGCTGCAAAACACAGTAATCAATCTACAAATAGATTAATTGTACAACAGGGAACAGGCAATGAAAAAACTCTGGTAACAATACATAATGAAGCAAAAGGTTCATGCCACAGTGAAAAATACTCATTACCGTTGAAAGTAGTTGATATGAACAGCATAATACAAGGCAATTCTCATAAACATGAAGAATTAGAGCCTGTGAGTTTTAAAATAGTAGATTCTTTTCATGTCTCTGATGATGATAATGATGAGCCTCTTGTTTCTGATGCATTGGATATAAGCAAAAATGATATTTTATCTGAAAACTCTCAAATTTGTGAAAGTGTAAAATTATTTGCAGCAAAATCAGAAGAAACCCAAAATAAAAGTACAAATCTCTGTTCTCAAATTCCCCAAGCAATAGAAAAGTTCATTTGCAAAGTATGCAAAAAAGTGTTTGAAAATAAGCAGTCATTAACTATTCATTTTTCAACACTCTCAGATAAAGAAATGTTTTGCTGTCACCTGTGTGAAAAGAAATTCTCTTTTAAGAGTCTTTTAGATGTCCATCTTGAAGCTCATCGAATACAGGAATCATACTTTGATGAATATAAGAAAAGTTTTCCTTCAAAAGACAAACTGTTTAATCCTGTTCATTGTGAAGTATGCAAAAAAGTTTTTGAAAATGAGCACTCATTGACTCTTCATTCATCAACACACAAAGAAATATTTAGTTGTCACCTGTGTGAAAAGAAATTCTATTTTAAGAGTCTTTTAAATGCTCATCTTCAAACTCATGAAACAATGAAAATTTCCTCTATATCAACCAATCCAATCATTGTAAAACAAATTACATGCAATGAAAGCACTCCAATAAAGGTAATTAATAGTGAAAAACATGCTAAAAACTCCAATAGTGGAATGACCAATGCAATTATTATACAAGAGGTTCATAATGAAGACTCTCAGATAAAAACAGTTAATACTGGTAAATTTAGTTTATGCCATACTGAGAACACTGTCTTAGAAAAGAATGTGTCCAATGGCACATTACAAAATATTTTCAGATGTGCCAAATGCAACAAAGAATTTCTGGAAGAGAAACAGTTCAATGATCATCATCAAAACTGTTGGATGCAAGGTCAGTTGAGCTCTGATAAATGTGAAGAATTGGCGCCTGAGACTATTAATTTAGTTGATCATTTTTCTGCGTCTAATGATAATGATGATCAACCACTTGTTTCTGATGTTTTGGATTTAGGTGAAAAAGTTATCTCACCTGAAAATTCTCAAGTACATAAAAATGAAAAAATATGTGTAACAAAATCAAAAGAAACACAAAATAAAAAGTATTCTCGAAATCCCAAATCAAGAAAAAAATTCATTTGCAAAGTATGCAAAAAAGAGTTTGAAAATAAGGAGTCATTAACTATTCATATTTCAACTGAGTCAGAAAAGGAAATGTTGAGTTGTCACTTGTGTGAAAAGAAATTTTTTTTAAAGATTCATTTAGAATCTCATCTTCGAGCTCATAAAATGAAGAAATTTTCTTGTGTATCCGCCAATCCAGTCATTGTAAAACAAATTGCACACAATGAAAACACTCCGATAAAGATCATTAATAGTGAAAAACATCATGCTAAGAACTCCGATAGTGGAACTACCAATACAATCATTATACAAGAGGTTCATAATGAAGACTCTCAAATAAAAACAGTTAATGTTGGTAAATTTAATTTATGCCATACTGAGAACAGTGAAGGCTCTGTCTTAGAAAAGAATGTGTCCAATGACACATTACAAAGTATTTTCAGATGTGACAAATGCAACAAAGAATTTCTGGAAGAGCAACAGCTCAATGATCATCATCAAAATCATTGCATCCAAGATCAGTTGGACTCTGATAAATTTGAAGATTTAGTGCCTGTAAATTTTACTTCAGTTGATAATTTTCCTGTTTCTAATGACAGACATGATAAACCTCTTGTTTGTAATGTTTTGGACTCAGCTGAAAATGTTATTCCTTCAGAAAGTTCTGAAATATATAAAAATGTAAGCATAAAATCATTTTTAACAAAATCAAAAGAGAAACAAAATGAAAATGAAACTACAAATCTGTGTTCTCAAAAATTAGTGAAGTTCATTTGTGGAGTATGCAAAAAAGTGTTTAAAAAAATGCACTCATTAAGGAAACATTTGTCAACTCATTCGGAAGAGAAAATGTTTTGTTGTCACCTGTGTGAAAAGAAATTCTCTTTTAAGAGTCTTTTAAGTACCCATCTCCGAACACATGATGCAAAGAAATTTCCCTGCAGTGTGTGTCAAAAAATTTTTGCTTCAAAAAATAAACTGTTTAATCATATTCATATTCATGCCAAAGTAAAATCTTTTGGATGTAGTGCTTGTCACATGAAATTTTCCGAAAAGTCCCTTTTAGAAGAACATCGTCGTCTTAGTCATTCTTCCAAGGAATGTGACATATGCCACAAGATATTGTCTAGTAGAACAAGGATGTTTGTCCATCGACGTACTCATTCCGGATCCCGCCCCTATGTTTGCAATATTTGTTCTAAGAGTTACACTATATGGACAAATTTAAATCGACATAAAAGAATCCATACTGGCGAAAAACCATTTAAATGTGAAATTTGTGGAGCATGTTTTACTCAGAAAGAGTCTTTAACCCAACATCGAATGGTCCATGATGAAAAACGAAAAGAAACCAAAAGAAAGCATAAGAAACCTGTTAAAGAATGTAGTCTATGCCCAGAGGGGTTTATCTTGAAAAGCTCTGGTAATTCTCGACTCTGTGTTCATTTGGAGAATAAGCCTTTTAAATGTGATATATGTGGAAGAACTTTTTCAACGAAAGCGATTTTAAGAACCCATCAGTATGTACATAGTGGGCAAAGACCTTATGTATGTGAGATTTGTAACAAAGGATTTCTTTATAAAGCTAATTTAATTGTGCATCATCGTTCACATACAGGTGAGAAACCATTTTTATGTGAAACATGTGGGAAAGCATTTACGGGACAAGCAGGCTTGATTCAACACCCATGTAACCTTAAAAAACATGCACCAATTAAATGTGAAGTTTGTCAGAAAGGGTTTGCCTTTAAAAGTTCTTTAGATATACATGCCCGCATACACCGTGGGGAAAAACCATTTGTGTGTGATTTGTGTGATCGAAAGTTTACCCAGAAACCTCACTTAAAACGCCACTTACAACTCATGCATGGAAAAGATTCAGCATCTGTAATGTGAATATAATATTATTTTAAACTAAAAACTTTTTTTTTACTTTTGTTGGATGAAAGTTTATTTTTTTAAGTATATATATGTATATTTTTTTGCTACAAAAGGTTTTGAAATGTATCTTGTGTGCTTAAAAAAATATATATTAAAAAATAAAACATATCTAGTTGTTGTATTCAAATCTTTTAAAACATCTGGTAATATTCTTCATAAAAAAAATACAATAAATTTTACTCCCTTTTTCTTTCTTTTAATTTTATCTTTAGTGCACTTTTTCATATTTACTTACTACTAACAGATTCATCCAGCATTGTTGAAGATAATGTAGAAGGTGTAGAATTTTCCACTGTACATAATTTCATCTATATGCCATAAATATTTTTTTTTATGTATGGTTTTGGCATCTAAAAATGTGTATATTAAAGAAGGATGTTTTTTAAAAAAATCCTTATTACTTTTTGTTGTTTTGAGTTTCATCATTTTGCAAAATTTTCTTCTTTGTCCTTGTAGAGATATCTATTTTACTTACACCTTTTCACTGGGTCACATAGCATTAAAGAAAAGACAATTTTCAATGCTTTCTATGATGTTACAGTGGTAAAAAAGAGCTGTCCCGTTTCAATCTTTATATCGAATATAATATTTGTAAAGGAGTCCTCCATAAATGGTGCCATGCTTAGAGAAGAGAGGAAGAGAGTTCGCAAAATTGTCACAAGGGGGCAGGGTAAGAAGAAATGTCCCATGACACATTTTGGTTAAGAAACAAAGCGTTAGATCAGCAGATTAAATTTTGAAATTTAAAATATTTTGTGTTGAAAAAGTAAAGATAAGATTTAAAGCCAAATATATTAAATTCCATTTCAAATTCCAAAATACTACTGTTTTCAATTGTTCTTTCATATTAATATTTTATTACTATTGAATATTATGGTTTTTTGTTGCCAAACTGAATATTATTTCATATAAAATAAGTATGTGAATTATTTTTATTGTTATGCTCACAAATGCCATTAAAACACATAGTTACAGTTTTGAAATAAAATTTTAAATATGATCCATTATGTGGTGCTTTGTTTCTGAACTGCAAGTACATATATATGTAATATAGCATGACATGTGACAAGAGGAAGAGAGGGTAAGGGGTAAGGTGAAGTGCAATACTTTGTGACAAAGAGGGGGAGGAGGTTAATAAATTAACAAAAAGTGTAACATTTTTTTATGAACAGCCTCTAAGTAATTTGTTTTTTTCATAGAAAAGAAAGGACCAAAAAAAAGTTTTCTGTTATATTAAAAATTTTTAAATGAAAATTATTTTCTGCCTGATTTCTAAAATTTGGATTATATGCATAAACATTCATTTGTGTTAATATAAAAAAAATAATAATAATATTCATTAAACAAACTTTTATATTAAAAAAAACTGCTACAAAGAAATTCCTCTTGCTCTACTTTTTATATTACTCAATGCACGAACTTATAAAATATGAGCTGTAAATTTCAAGATTGTGAATTTTTTTTTTCTTTTTCCTTTTCTTTCTTTCTTTCTTTTTTCTTTTTTTTTTTTTTTTTTTTTTTTTTTTGCTTATTTTTATAATCTAAAATATAGAACATAATAAACACACACATATATATATTAAGTTGAGAAAAGAATTATTCTTTATATAATCCAAATTTAAATCTAGATGAAAATAATTTCTAATTGAATACCTTTTATTCTGTCTTTAGCATATATTACAAAATAATGTTATTTTTTGTACTAAGAAAAAGTCAATAAAAATTTTGAGAGAACAGTTTTACTTTTAAATAAAAATTATTGAAAATAGAAAAAAATTACTTTACAGGGTGTCCTGAATGCTGTATACTAACTTGGAGGGGAAGTTGAGAACATAGTCAGAAATCATAATTACATAGGAAAGCATCGACAGAAATCGATAGGTAATGCTTCTGATAACTGATTTTTATGTATTTTTTTTATCACTGAATCCAAAATTAACCTTCATTTTTAGCCTTCATGTCAAGTTTTTTTTTTGCAAATTGTAAATTTTTTTGAAAGTTAAAATTGACCCCCCCCCCCCTCCCCTTCACACACACGCACAAGATTTCATTGGATCTCTCAGGTATTTAGTTGCAAGAATCAATAATATCAAGCAAAATATTGAACAAATTATTGAATTAAGTAAAATTAATTTGAATCTAAAAGGTTTTATGCTTCAGATTTTCTCTATTTTTTAACTTTGAAATTTGCGATTTGAGAAAAATTCTGGCATAATGATTAAAAATGAAGATCATTTTCAGATTCAGTGCAAAATAGTATATTCAATTATCAAAAGTTAAACTATCCACTCTATCTTTTACAATCAAAGTTTTGCTATTTTTAAACTTTAAAATTTACAATAGTGAAAAATCCTGGCATAATGGTTAAAAATGGTCATTTTCAGTGTTAATGATATAAAAAATACATTGAACATCAATCATCAAAAGTTAAAAAACAGAACTATCCCTCTATTTTTAGTATTGAATGTTCACTATTTTTTTTACCTCTGAAATTTACTATTTGCAAAAAACACTCATATAATGATTAAAAATAAAGGTCATTTTCTCATTCAGCATTAAAAAAATATATAAAAATTGATCATTAACCCCTTAATGCGCAGTGTTGCCGGGTCGGCAACACCTAATGTTCCCCCTATTTAGAGACTCAAAAACTCCATGAATATTTCAAAAATTACTCTAATGGCTACTTTAAATCTTTCTTATGAGTTCTAGATGGCAGCACCACAGAGATCAAACTCTACTGTTTTTAAATAATAGGTAAAATGTTTTACTGTTATACGCGCTTCACAGCAATGCTCTTCTCACTTCGCTTATCAATGCTTTACTTATAGGAGGTTACCACTTCGGCAACAGCTGTATAATTAAAATGTTAGTGCAATCTTTACAAAACAATACCTGTGTACTCCTCTAGACCTAAATAGATTGCCTAATTTTTTATTTCTTTAAATTCCAACTTTAAAGAGTAGTGTGCCGGAAAGGGTTAAAAGTTAAACAATGAAATTATCACATCTCACTCAGCTGCTCAGTCGAATGTTTTTTATGAGTGAATGATGTTACAAAATTTGATTATTGATATCAATTAGGACAAGGACTTGGTGAGCCTACTATATCAAGGTAACATTTGGTTACTTATTTAACATGATCAAGTGAACTCATCAAACAAGAAATGATTCTAAAAGTAACAACATCATTGATAAAACCAAATGGGTAATGTTTATGTATTATCTACCTGTTGTTATGCTCTTTACAACAGTAATTTCTTCACATGTTGGAATACCTACCTCTGAAATTAACCCTATGTTAGGTGCGTTGTTAACACATCGTCACCTGAGAATAATAAGGTTCTGTCTGCGATTTTGAAAAAAAAATGACTTATACAAAGGTTCTATTTGTATCTATGAAGACATTTTTGTATCAAAATGATGTTATATATAATTTATATGTAACATTACAATTATATTATGACAATATTTTGATACAGAAATTTCTTTATTGATGCAAATAGAACATTTCAATAGCGATAAGTCAATTTTTTCAAACACACCAGGGCTCCCAAATGGTCCCCTTTTTCCCACAAAAGTCCCCTTTTTAGAAAAAGGTCCCCTTTAGTCCCCTTTTTTGTATTTTGGTCCCCCAAGTCCCCTTTTCTGTGTCTGAAAAAAATCACCGCGAAATGAAAAAATCTCTGAAAATCACTAAAAGCTTAAAAATCCAAGAAGACAAAATTTATTAAAGTGGGTGTAAAAACATTATAATGAGTATAAAAAAAAAGCGTGGTAACTGAAATTCTTTCATGAATCTGAATGTTAAAAAATCACCACAGAATACAGGTAAATTTTAAGAATCTCATTAAAATTCTTAAAAATTAAAAAATTGCAGAAGACGAAAGTTACTATATTAAGCTACTGCTTGACCGGTCTTCAATATCGGGCCTTGGCATGCTTACCCCCCCCCCCCCTAAAAAAAAAGGCAGTGGCTTTTGCACAAAAATACTTCTCTTTTGAAATGGCCAGCCCAAGCACCCAATCTGAATACTATAGAAAATCTTTGGAATGAACTTTAGAAACATGTTTGCAATTATTATTAAAACTCCAATTCAGCATGGACGGAATTTTCCCAAAAATTTCAAGATGATTGGAAAAACGTACCACAGACGATTTTCAATTGTTTATTGAATCGATGCCAAGTCGCTGCACCTCGGTACATTTTGCTAAAGGTATGACAACAACATACTAATTATAAATCTAGTTGATCACAGTAATTTTCTGTTATAACGCAATTTTTTTTTCCAAACTTTTAAAAGCATGCGTTTTTTTTTTTTTTTTTTTCCCAATTTTGTCAGTTGTATTTATTGATTTATATTCATTTTTCATTATATTCATTTGTTATTCCATAAATAAATTCCTAACTATTACTTCAATAAAATGTATGAGTATCACTTTGAGATTCCTCTTTATATGGATATACTTTCAAAATAACGAAAAATTTTATGCCGGCCGAAAACTTTTGACCGCCACTATAAATTATTGTTGATTAGTTTTTGGTATAAATCACTCTACATGTGGCGCTTCTATGCAGCTTTTTTCATGATTTCTGCAATCGCTCAATCACCAAAACTAATGCTCAGAATTTTACTGAACTTCAGATTCGGTTAGTCATTAACATGAATCGACATTTTTTTATATTTTAGTATAAATTGCTCAACAAGTGGCACTGTTAATCTGCATTTGTTGCGATTTCCACAATAGTTCTATATCCAGAATTAATGCACCGAATTCCATCAAACTTTAGATTTAATTAATCCTTAAGATGAATTCACCTTTTTTACATTTTGATGTAAATTCATTTACAAGTAGTGCTGCTATGATGCATTTTTTTTTTTTTTAGGATTTCTGCAGTAAATCTATCTAATTTAATGCACAAATTTTTGTCTAACTTAGGATTCAGTTAGATGTTGACACAAGTTGTTACTCATTAAGTTTTGGTGTTAATCTTTCAATAGATGGTGCTCCTAAGCTGCATTTTGTGGAATTTTCACAAGTTTAGCGATATTCATATTTGAAGAACTAATGCACAAAATTTCATATCTTTAGAATTCTCATGATGGGCATAGATTGCAATTTAATTTTGGGATTGTGATAGTGAATTTTGCAGTATTAACATGCATGAGGTAGAAGTAAGTTTTGGGATTGCCACATCCAATTAGTTTGACAAGGATTGTTCCCAGGGGTACAGAATATTTACATGTACTGCATTTATAAATTTTAAACTTGTGCATATATGCCTATTTTTTGGCACTAATTCTGAATGTGTAATTTTCAAAAAAATTAAGATTTTATTTTATTCAAATATCGCTTTTTAAAAGGAAATGCTTTTGTATGACATGTTATTTAAATCTAAGCTTTTCTCCACTAATTATCATTATTTTATGTCTTATTTGTTATTATAGGCTATATAAAATGAACTTATTGCCCCCTTTTATTTATGAGTGGTAGTATTTAGCACTAATCAAAATATTAATTTTGCCCCCCCCCCCCAAAAAAAGAATGTAATTAAGAAAAGTAATAAAGTCATCGATTTTAAAATCTCAGATATTTTTTATAACACACAAAAAAATTTTAAGAAGTGTGTGTGGGGGCAGTGGGATTAAATTTCTAACTTCCTTTTTTAAATCGCCAGGGTCTAACTTAAGTATTTTAAGCAATTTTCTAACTCAACCCCTAATTAAACTACAGCGAGATTCAATCTCATTTGAAGGGTTGACCAAAGGAGGTATCTCATCGAGCCCCACGTCTTGCTAGGTTCTATTTTGACCCAGACAATTAGGGGCATTTCTTCATGTTTGTGGAGGATGGCGAATCAGAAAATTTTACCACATATCCTTTTAAAACTCTTAGCCTAAGCACCCATTTCCCACCGTCTTAACTCATTTTTTCATCACTAGCAGATATTTTAATGTTCATTTGCATTCATTACCACTCCATAAATTTTCTAAAAAATTAAGAAAAAAAAATCCGTACAACATATTTTTAACAATTAGCATCTTTTCATCCATTTCTGTCGCCAGGGGATGCTATTGAAAAAATTCTCAAAAAATTTAATATACAATATGTTCTGTAACATCTTAAATGAAAGGCCAGGTTATGAATAATGTTATTCTTCACTCTCTCTCTCTACCTCCATTCTCACTACCTTATATCATCCCCATCTATGTAAGGATTTAATCATTATAAACAATTATTAACTTTTAACAAATTTAGTTATTAACAATTTTGGTTTATTAATTAAAGGTTAGAACGTTTTGAAAGGAATATTAAATAAAACCCTCTGAGTGATCTGTGATCATATTTACCCACTTATTTGTTTTTATTAACTGATCACTATTATTTTTTACCTGTAACGAGAATTATCAAGGTGAATGCTTAAATATATTAAAGTTTTTTTTAAAATATTTAAGTACATTTTTCAGTAGGATATTTAAATGTGCTTAAATAAAATTGTGTACATTGTTTATTGAAATCTTATAAAGATAAACATCTGACATATTTTCTGGGGTTATTTTAAAAATTTACTTTCTTATTTAGGAAAATTTGTGCTATATTTTTACACACATATGATTCTTATTTTGGTTTCCATTTTCAATAAAAATGGTCCCCCAAAGTACCCTTTTTAAACAAAAAGGGTCCCCCAAAGTCCCCTTTTTAAATAAAAATGGTCCCCTAAAGTACCCTTTTTAAACAAAAATGGTCCCCCAAAGTCCCCTTTAAAAAAAAAAATGGTCCCCTTTTCCCCTTTTTGAGGACTAAAATGTGTTGGGAGCCCTGAAACACAGATAGAACTTTATTATTCTCAGGTGACGATATGTCACCCATGACATTTGAAAAGTTTGTATTTTTTATTCTCTTTATTAGATTTCCTGCCTCTTCATAATTGTATGTTTCGTAAACAGTTGTAATTTTGAAATATAAATTTTGAATGTTTATTTAATTGTTTTAAGATGTTGCTTTAGTACAGTAGACTCTCTCAAATCTGCACAGCTTGGGACCAGAGGCTGTGCAAATTTTAGAATTATGCAGATTTCTGGTCATTGCTTTGTTTGCATCTTATAAACAGTAATTTGAATGTAACTAATAATGCAGTTGAAACTATAATGAATGCTTACAATATAATAAAATATTAAAATAAGTAATAAACTAAAATAATAAAAATTTAGATAATTTTTTACATTATTAAAATATTAAA
Source organism: Maratus speculifer (assembly GCA_964019185.1). Classification (NCBI taxonomy): domain Eukaryota; kingdom Metazoa; phylum Arthropoda; class Arachnida; order Araneae; family Salticidae; genus Maratus; species Maratus speculifer. The sequence goes on from OZ025301.1 coordinate 75,565,181, forward strand.
AGCAAAGGTCAAGTTAATAATCAATAATGTATGATTAAATATTCATTATAAAGATGAGACGCATTTTTTTCTAAATTATTCAATGAAATTTATCTCATAAAAGTGTAATGATAATTCACATCAAAATCATAAAATAAGAAAGCTATTTTTTATTTTATGATTTCAGGTTTAGCCAGACTTAAATATCCAAAAAAGCTTGATTAACACATAAATATATTTGGTAAGAAAATTGTGATTACCTGTGATATAAGCAATATCTTGAATTATTTTAGTAATAATTTTTTTCTTCCTTCATGAAAAAACAGGAATTCAGTAATATAACAAAAATTACAAATTAAAATACATATGGAGTTAATGTGAAACTAAAAAAACTCAAATTTTGTCCCTATATCTGAATTGAATATTTAATTCTTTACCTCTGTAAATTATGTGTGGATTTTAGAGAGTTGTGGATTTCAGGGAGTCTACTGTATTAATTCTTTTAAAAAATACAAAAACAGCCTATTAAAAATTGGTGACATTTGTCACCCATGCCACTAAATGCATACGAAATATTTGGATGCCTAACACAGGGTTGATGTTTGGAACAATTTCACATTGTGAATTTAGCTTTGTTTTAGTATCTACTACCAAGTTTTGTAATGTGGATTATCATAGTTTGGACAAAATCGAGCTTGTACTCTTTACATATTTTGGCCAGGTTTTGAATAATCTTAATCTTGTAATCATAGTTGATTATAAACTGTATGATAGCTCTGTAATCATAATCATAAATTTTGTTTTTGAAATAATCACAATATAATCATAATCAAGAGATTTCACTCCAATTATAATGATAATCTAATCATAACTGCAGTATAATTTGTATCTGAAAGTGTAATCTTACATATATACATTTAAAATCTATGGCTGTGTTTCGAAAGGAAAAGTGCTCATGCTAAAGTAGTAAATGTGGTTTTTAGGGTGCCAACAATTTTAATTATTTGATTTAAATCAGCCATTAAATTGTGATATTAATCAATGATTTTTTTTAAATCAATGATTAAAATAAAAAATAAGAAAATTCTGAAAGTAATATATAAAAGAGTTAAAATTTAAGATTACAGTAGACTCCCTCAAATCCACAAAGCTTGGGACCAGGGGTTGTGCAGATTTTAGAATTTTGCGGATTTCTAGTCATTGATTTGTTTACATTTTTGAAACATTAATTTGATTATTAGTTAAGCATAATAATCAATGCATATAATAAATTGAAACATTAAAATAATTAAGTAAAATATTTAAATAAATAAATAGTTAAAAAAGCAAGTTATTATTTTAAAAAAAAGTAAAATAAAATTTTAGAAAAATATTAAAATAAAGTAAATAATTAAGATGCAATACTAAATATAAATATTGATGAGCAAAAACAAATATTTTTTATAAAGAAAAATATTTGCTTTTTTTAATAAACAAAAAAGGCTTGATTAATTAAAAAAATATTAATTTTATACAGCAAAAATTGTCCTGCCTCTTGAATTATAAACACTACCAAATAGTTATTGAAAGTTATATTATGCTGCAACTATGGTACAATAAGATTATTTCGATTAGATAATCGATCATTGTTATTAGTAAACTGCATATAGTTTGCAAATTTATTTTGTAACTAGTAGGGATATGAAAATAGTAATAGAACTATTAAAATAATTTTATATAGCAAAAATTATCCTGCCACGTGAATTGCAAACACTAAAAAATGGCCATTGAAAGCTGTATTACGCTGCAACTATGATACAATAATGATTAATTCGATTAAATATCGATCATCTTACGTCTAAGAAACATATTATTTAACTCTGCAGAATATAAATTAAAAGTCATTTAAAAAAACTTACTTTCTTCTATTAAAGATAGAAGAAAGTAAAAATAAGTCTATTTAATTGTTTAACTTAAAAGAAAGAAAATCAATGTAGTCATACTTTAATAAACAACGTCAAATTTTGTTTTACAATCTGAAAGTAAAGATACAAATTTCAAATACATGTAAAGATAAACTCTTAAATTTATTACTGAGTTCAAATATCAATATTAGGAAAGCTGACAATTCTTTAAACTTTCGAGAAATACCTTTTACACATCAATAGAGAACTTATATTTCATATTTTGCATTATAAACAAAATTTTTTCAACGTTTTGGGGGTTTAAGCGATTTTTGTTATCCATATATATTTGCTTTTGCTGTGTTCTGTCAGATATCTGATAGAGAAGGGATATTGGGTGGTTTTGATTTGGATATCCAACAGTATTTCAGATATTGAAAAATTGGCCGAATATCCATTAAATTCCTGATTTGTAATCTCAAAAGTTCCTTTAAGTAATCAAATTATTCATTAAGTTACATAAAATAAGCATAGCAAGCATAATAAATTTCTGCAAAGTAAGAGAGAAAATAACCAGAATCTTATTTTCTCATTCTACTTATGTAATAATAAATTTATACTAAATATTGGATCTAAAGAAGAATGCAAGAACAACATCTGCTCAATAGCTGTTGTAAAATAATGTATAAGAGAAAAAGAATTTATTGATATAAAAATGTTAAGAACAACAAGTTTATTTATTTATTTTTCACTTCCAAACTGAAATATATTTGGATGCAGGGTTCTCATTGCCACTCGCTATTGTTCCATATTGTGCAAACTGTTTCATTTAGAAAATAAACAAATAATCAGACTTGCCAAATTGTGAGTGCTTAATTTTTTCTCTCTCTCGCTTTTTTTTTTGTAGTGCCAATAAAATTTAAAATCTTATCAGTGTTGTTGAATGATTGATGTTGCTTTAAATGTTCAATAAGACTGTGCCATTTACAATGCTCAATTTTCAAAGATACTGACTCAACACCAATTCAGTTTTAGCAGCAACCAAAGATACAGAAAGGATTATGCAATAGATATTTTCTGTTTTATTTAATCATATTCTATGCCCCTACGTTGCATCATGCCAGTAAATACACACACAAAATTACTCGCATCAAATGCCAGATAGAGACAAGTTTTGCTAGAATGTGGTGTTGAAATTAACCAGTTTGTTGAAAGCCAACAAGAACCTGCTTGGATGGTTAGCTAAATATTTTAGCAGTAAAAGAAAGGATCTATCCATATTTTCAACTCATTAAATTGTGCCTAAAGTGGGGGTATCAAAGTCAGAGATCAAGAGGGACAAGAGATAGCTTTTAATGTGGTAAAAATGAGAGAGAATGAAGGCTGTGCACTCTATGTAGACGTATTAAGGCATAAAAATAGTATAATTTGATATGATTTTGTTAAAGATAAGGTAATTGGGAAAATAAACTTGGAATGTAGTCAATTCAAAAATCATGGTTCATTGAGTGTGAGTGATGATGGATGAAAAATAAAAAAGAAAGAGTAAAATACTGTATTTATGATTTATTATGGGCACTTATATACAAGATGCGGCCATTAATTTTCAGGACTGATCTAATAACTCCAGAAAATATCATATCAAATGCATATTTATTTAATATTACTTCAAAGTAGTTCCTGCCTGCCATAATGCACTTCTATGCTTGGCTGTATAAGTTTTGGAAACAGCTTTTAAAGCCCAATTTTGGAATGTTCTTTAATGTGGCTGTCATAATTTTCATGATGGCTTTAATATCCTCAAATTTTGTTCCAATAGGTCTTGTGCCAAAAATTGGGTAACTACCTCTTGGGAAATATTTAATTCATTGGCGAATACTTGAATAATCAATCGCCAATCTGAAGCTCACAAAATTCTCAATTGTTTCTGGCGTGCATACGGAATGCAGCTATACAGCATATCTTTCATCTTCTACTCATTTGCAACCATACCAAAAACAACTACACCATTCTAAAGTGTGTGAAGTGGATAATGCTTCCTTACCATACACTTGTTTTAACATTTTAGGGAATTTTGTAGCAGTTTTGCCCAACCAGAAGCAGAATAGAATGTTTATTCTTTGCTTCATATTGACTTCAATAACAAAAATTTAACAGCTACATTTTAATGTGTTTCAAGGTCAACCATTTGCTTGATGATAGATGCTGATGGTGTTGGACATGCAGAGATAAACGACGTATCAAATACGAGCACTACTGCCTTTTAACAATTTCTGTTTTTCATACATTTACACCATTCCTGGAAATTAATGGCCATATCATATATATCAAATGGACATTATATATTATATTCTACTATACTTTATTTCCTCCACTAAATTCTCTTTTATTAGAAGAAAGGTTTTTTTTTCCTTTTAACATTAATTATTTCAAATTTATTTTAAAAATTATTACATTTAAGATTCAGCAAAATCAGTTTAATTTTTTAGTCTGTGTTTCTTCATTTTTGTTATAAAGCAGTAATGATATGCATTGGATTATAAGCACACATAGATGAGATGGGGAATTATGTTTTACTATGACAATTGGTCAATAGAAGAAAATTTAATTTTTTATAATCGTGAATGAGAAAGTCAAAATAAAACCTCAAAACTCTTTACTGAAACATTTTCTTGATATAAAATACTAATATTGTATGAAAAAATTTGATTTTTGTAGAATTTTTCTTGACATAAGAATTTTAAGGTAAATGATCAAAACTCAGTAAAAGAGAGTGATTTAAATTGGGGATATTTTTAAAACATGATTAATTGCTTTCAAATTGTGATCATATAAATACTAATAAAGGTCTTCATTCCTAAATAATTATAAAATATGAATATTGCATATCGATAGTTAAGTAATGAATTTGAAAAAAGAATTGTTCTTAATAGAATCCTGCACAACTTGTGTTATACCTAATCCGAACCCTAACATTCATTTTAAGTCATCTCAAAACTGAACACAAACCCAACATACTTTAATGCAAAATGTAAGAAATTTGATCTTGATTTAATACAATTTTTATTAGCCTAATATCTCAAATATCACTTTATTTTTATTTATTATTATTATTATTATTATTATTTTTTTTTTTTTTATTTTTTTTTTATTTTTTGTACAAAAAGAAATACATGCACATACATAAATACATAATACTGTAATTTCTGGCGTATAATCCACAGATCAAACAGTTCTTTTTGGATCCAGAAATCTTATTTAGCGATTAAAGACAAATGTTTACAGCAATCTGATGAGTTACATTTCGTTTTAAAAAGTTTCCGATTTGAAAAAGAATTGTTTGATCCACGGATTATATGCCGTAAATTACAGTACTCATTAATATTCAAGCATTCATTTTTTTTCCAACAAAATATTTATTATTATTATTATTTTAAAAGTTGCTTGGATTTGAACCCAACCTCTTAATATCAAGTATTTAAATTTGACATGACCTGCAGTTGTAGCCACAAAAAAATCAATTCATTCTATATTCAGGAAAGGATGAGGTTGAGAGTGCTTAAAAAAGCCTAACACAGTCTTTTCACCTCTGCTGGCTTAACATGGTTGCAACATCGAATGATGAAGCACTCATTTCAGCGAAGTGATAATATTAATTTTGAATTGTGTTTGCAAAAATTTTATTTCAGATTTTTTTCCCCCGTCATTCTTTGAAAGATTAAATATAATTGGTTATTGGCAATCTATTATCAAAGCACATTTTTTAAATTAGAATAACGAACTTTTCACCTTAAAAAAGTAATCTTTAGATTTAAAATATTAAAAATAAACATATTGTTACTATTTAACATCACCTATAATTTTTTTTATTATTTTGTAAAGTAGTCGTAATTTTTTCTTTCATAAATGTGTTTTTAACAATCACGTTTAAAGTGATATGTATGTAATGTGTAACAGGTATCTAACATTACCCCATGTGCAATTTGAAGAACCACATGAATTCCATTTGTATTTTATATAAAGTTTTTTCATATTTTAAATTAAAATGAGAAAGAAGCTATTAAAACAAAAAAATTAAACTTTTAGCTTTAAATCAGCCAAAAATGAAAATCACTGGAATACCTGAATTATCAACAGTACAATACGAATTTATCTCATCAACATACGTAAACATACTGAGTAATCAATGAAAGTTGTGATAGATAAAAAATAAGCCATTTTTTAATCAAACTCTTATAAAGAATCCAAATAATAAGCAATATCAAATTATTGCACATATATATTATAAAAAATATGTAGCCTAAACTTTTAAGCTTTTTTTTTTATATATCATTGTTTTTCCTTTATTTGTAATTCAATCCCATATTCACGCTAAAAGTTCTGCATTATATTAGCACAATTAGGCAATTTTTTTCTAATATTGCCTATAACCATAAATAGCAATTTGTTAAATGGGTGCTGACAGCACATAATCTAGAGAGGAGAAAAATTTTAGAATGGATATTATTGTGGATCACTTGATCACTTTTTTTATGAAAAGGAGACTATAAAGAGCACATAAGATAAACTAGTGCACTCAACTACATACAGTAAGTTTTGGGAGGATTCAGTAGTTTGATGAAATGGGATGGGTGATTCAGGGCCGTAGCTAAGAGGATGCTATGGGCAGCCCAGCCCCCCCTAAAATATTTTGAGCCCCCCCCCCCCCCTAGAAAAGATTCCACGGTCACTAAAGGAATTTCTGTTCTGAAAATTCAAATGAAATGCCATTCAAAAATCTAATTTAGTTTCGAGATCTTTTCACAATTTTCCAGAGTTACTAAATTGTATCTAAAATAAGTGTTTCAACTCTCCCTCATCTTATTTGTACATATGAAGCTAACATGATGTTTAATTTTACACCAGTTATACACTCAAAATTTCATCATCATGTATTTTTCTTAGCATAAAATGAAGTTGTTACAACAGTGTCGGACGTTCCTCTCAGTCCGCATAACTTTGAAGAAAGTCTGTGGTAGTTATAGCTGCCACCACCGATATTATTAGGTGATATCGGTCACCCACTGTGAGGATTCTGTAAATGAACACTGACGCTGTCAATTAACTGAATTAACAGTTTATTTAGAATATATGTACACACTAAATATGCTATTGGACCTCGGTCCTACACACCTTGGTACGAAACCCAGGAAAGAACTGAACTAATCTGAGACAAGACTTGCTCTTCTCAAATCACTGCTTTCCCAATGTCAACCCACTTTGGAGCTCGCTCATTGGACACATTCCACATTCCTTTCTTGATTAGTGACATGTTCCTTGTCTGCTGATCATCCACATACCTCACTGACACATGAACATGCCTCTCAGCAATCTCCTCTTTCTCACACACCACCTGCATAGGATTACCTGTCACTTCTCCCTTCAACAAAGAAGGAATGTCACCTTGGAAATTCTAGTACACAGCCATACAATACACAAAAGATTGACAGAGAAATAACGGAAATTCCAATCTGTAGCAGGTGTGGTCTCAGAACCTGACAAACAGTTTAATAAGAAACTTAGTACCTACAATGTGAATATGCACAAATTTATCTTTCTGCCACAGAGAGAGAGAAAAAAAATATGAGCCCCCTCTATCGTTCACTTCTAGCTACGGCCCTGGGGTGATTTATTGTTTTTGTAGGTCAAAAGTAAATTTGAGTTGTACAAATGAAATAGTATTATGCAATTACTCCAGTATTTTCAACTGAAAAGAATACTTTCCTTGGCAAGTAAAGCTACTCTTTATCAGTTTATCATTCTTTATTGTTAAATAAATTATGAAGTGTTGGATTTGAAATTCATTTTATTCAAAATGGCTGTATGGGGTACATTGATATAGTCTATGCCGGGGCACATTGATGCAACCTAAATCCTTTTCTATTTCATTTTTTCATTACCTTTTGTTATTTTTTTTACCATACACTCCTTAATCCAACTATTTTTTGCCTCGTATTCTAATACGAGGCAAATTCTAATATTAGTTTTTATTGAAGTGAAATAGCTCTAATTTGTTTATATTAGAACATTTTATAGTATTTTTGCAAACAGAAGACCTACGAATTTATCCAACATCTAGTGTTAGTAGAACTAAAAAAAGAAAAAGATGACAGCCGGGCAACTCTCGAATTTATATCAATTTTCCAGAGAAAAATGTATTTTCGAGATGAAAAATGTTAAGTAAGAGGAACAAGCTGCAGAACAGCAAAGGATAATTATATCATAAACAGAATTTTTTATATAATTATCCTTTATTTTCTGTTTATAAACCGATTTATAAACAAAAAACCCGGTAATTTTTTCATCTTTCCAAAGAAAGAAGATAATGCTGGGGTTGAAGTGCCAGATATGACAATGTTACCACAGCCAACAATCAGACAAGGAACAGCTAGAACATAAAGTCATTATTCATTTAATTTGGATTGCTTTAATATTACTTACAAATAAATTGTGTGTGATTTGAATTTCTATAAATAATTATAAAATGGTTTGCTAACTGTTTTTCTACGAAAAATATGCATTGGTGTTATTTTGTGTCCATTTTCTCAGACTTCTCCATGAGGTGTATCAATCTGCCCCGGGGATGGGGCACACAAATGACTTTTTTTGATTTTTTTTTAATTACATGCAAATATATATATATATAAAATAACGATTGTACATTTTTATAACACACTACTCAAGTTTTGCTGGCACCACATGGAAAAATAACTTGAAATTTCTGCTTTTTGGACACCAAAAAATTTTTTAGAAAAAAGCTGTTTCAATGTGCCCCTGTTCCCCCTACTATTTCTAGTTTCTAAGTTTTTTCTTGTAATTGATGTTATGTTCTCGTAACTTGTGCATTGTCTTTGATTGATATTAAATGGATCAGTATAAAAAAAAAACAGCTGGATTGATTTCTAAAAACATTTCAGGTATTATTGGAAGCATTGTCCAAAATTTGTTTGCCACAAAGTTTAAATTTATGATATAGGTCACTCAATCATTCATAGACTCTCAAAAAGTTGACTGGTCTGGACATAATATTAATTGAGCCTGACATCAACACATTAATTTGAACACTTTTCAGAACAAAAAGTTGATTTCTTGTCATGCATACTAAATATCAATATATATTTGACTTTTAAAGTTAAAGCATTTATTTTATACATTTAAAAAATGTTGATGTTTAATATATGAATTGACGAAAATTATCAAAAAAGCTTCTTTCCTTTTTTGTGCAATTTTAATATTTTTTTTAAAATCAATATTTTCAATTTAAAATTAGTTATTGTTCTATTATGTTATGTTTGGATATGCAAGCAAATATTTAATTATTAACTGATAAGATAGAAAATATTTCACCTAGAAGTGCCTATCCTTGCATTGGATCTGCTGTGATGTCATTAAATGGTGAATAATCATTAAATCTTCCTCGATATTTCAGTTCTGATTCAGTGAATTAAATGTCTTCATGATTGAATGTTTTGAAAAAACAATTACCGTATATACTTGTGTAATAAGTCAATCCTCTCCCCCCCCCCTCCTCTATTCTTAATAAAAATTTTGAAAAAAATTTTTTTTTTCATGTATAAGTTTTAAATATGCAACAAGATTTCTGATAGTATGTTGAAAAAAGGTTTGTAATTGACGATAAAAAAGATTAACAGATTTTCATTAAACTAAGCATTTTTTCTATGTTTCAAATCTTTTATTATTATTATTATTATTATTATTATTGTTTTAAAATTGTATAATTGCATAAAACTAAAGAAGTTTAAACTATTTTTAAACCTATTCACATCAGTTTAATGATATTAAAAAAAACTTTTTAAACTGCCAAAATATAGTATTTCTGTATTTGTAGAAGAGATATCTAGAAGCATTCTCAAGTGAACTCTTTTTAAAAAGGGGATTAAAAGTTGAAAGGAATTCTATCTCAAGGGAAAATGAGTGCAGAATAATCACAGAAACATTATTGTTAGGCTTTTTTTTTTTTTTTGTCAGTCACAGGGAAATGACTAATGTCAGCTTAATTCATTTATAAGTCACCCCCTCCCCATTTTCAACTCCTAGTTTTTGTCTAAAATTCTTTAACTTATGCACAAAGTATATATGGGATATTAATTTAAACATTTTGCTTTTAAGTTATTTTTAAATATTAATACTATTTAAATAATTTGTCCATTAGTAATTTTTTTTCCTTTCAGATAGAAAATTCTGTTTAAAATTGACAAGTCTGTGTGTTCAAGTTACATTTGAAAGTTATTTTCTGTTCAGCATTCAAATTTTGAGTGAAAAAGTTTTTTGTCATAGGGCTATAAAATTTTGAGCTATTCAGTTATTCATGCCACAAAGTGTTTAATTAGCTAGCTAAACATTGAATAAATGTTTTTCTCTGTGCATGATTGCAAAAATTTCGACAATAAAACAAGTTTATTTAAAAAAACATTTAGAACAGACAATAATATTTAATTCTAGAACTACCATTTTATAAAATTTATCTTTACCATCTTTCCCCCCCCCCTCACTTTTGGTAAATAATTTCCAAAAATAAAATACAATGGATGATAAAAATATCGATTCTGTTGGCTCAGATGTTGTCTCTGTAGACACTATAACACTAAAACAATTTGTTTGTGAAATATGTCAGAAAAAATTCTATACAAAAATTCATTATCAGGTACATTCAATTATTCATTTGTTATCAGATCATTTTAACTGCCTAGAATGTCAAGAAGGATTTGCTCATGTCTTTAATTTGGATAAACATCTAGACTTGCATAATAATCCTATGTACATTATTGTTCATGCATATAATAAGGTGCTTTATTCCCAGAATGATCATGCTAAAAGACCCAATAGTAAAACTACCAATGCAATCATTATACAACAGGTCCATAATGAAGACTCTCAGATAAAAACAGTTAATACTGGTAAATTTAATTTGTGCCATACTGAAAACAGTGAAGACTCTGTCTTAGAAAAGAATGTGTCCAGTGACATACTACAAAATATTTTCAGATGCGATAAATGCAACAAAGAATTTCTGGAAGAGCAACAGCTCAATGATCATCATCAAAACTGTTGCATGCAAGGTCAACTGAGCTCTGATTCTTGTGAAGAATTGGTGCCTGAGACTTTTAATTCAGTTGATGATTTTTCTGCTTCTAATGATGATGATGAACCACTTGTTTCTGATGTTTTGGATTTAGCCGAAGAAGTTATCTCATCTGAAAATTCTCAAGTATATGAAAATGAAAAATTATTTACAACAAAATCAAAAGAAACACAAAATGAAAACACAAATTTATGTTCTCAAAATCCCCAAACAATAGAAAAATTCATTTGTGAAGTATGCAAAAAAGTGTTTGAAAATAAGCAGTCATTAACTATTCATTTTTCAACACACTCAGATAAAGAAATGTTTGATTGTCACTTGTGTGAAAAGAAATTCTCTTTTAAGAGTCTTTTAGATGTCCATCTTGAAGCTCATCGAATACAGGAATCATACTTTGATGAATATAAGAAAAGTTTTGCTTCAAAAGACAAACTGTTTAATCCTGTTCATTGTGAAGTATGCAAAAAAGTTTTTGAAAATGAGCACTCATTGACTCTTCATTCATCAATACACAAAGAAATATTTAGTTGTCACCTGTGTGAAAAGAAATTTTATTTTAAGAGTCTTTTATGTTCCCATCTCCGAACTCATCGTGTAAAGAAATTTTCCTGCGGTGTATGTCAAAAGAGTTTTAATTCAAAAGGCAAACTGTTTAATCATGTTCACATTCATGCTGTTGTGAAATCTTTTACTTGTAATGTTTGCCAGTTGACATTCCCTGAAAAGTCCTTATTAACTAAGCATTATCTTAGTCATCCTAAAAAAACATACACATGTGAAATATGTCAGAAAAAACTATTTAGCAAAAAAGGAATCTATATGCATAAGCGTAGTCATTCAGGAATTCTCCCCTATGTTTGTAATATTTGCTCAAAAAGATATGCTCAGCGGCAGTCTTTATATCAACATAAATTTGTCCATACTGGAGAAAAGCCATATAAATGCGAATCTTGTGGGGCAAGTTTTAAACAGAAAGGTTGTTTAAATAGACATCGACGGACACATGAACGACAACTTGAACCATGTGAACTGTGTCCAGAGGGATTTATGCTGAAAAGTTATGGCAATGCTCGATTCTGTATTCATTTGGAGAAAAAGCCTTTTAAGTGTGAAATATGTGGGGGAAGCTTTTCAACTAAACGAACATTAAGGAATCATCAATATCTACATAGTGGGCAAGCTCCTTATGTATGTGAGATATGTGATAAAAGTTTTGCCCTTCAGTGTCATTTAAACTATCATTATAGATCACATACTGGAGAGAAACCATTTTTGTGCGAGACTTGTGGGAAAAAATATAAAACTAAATCAAGTTTGAAAATCCATCCATGCAATCTTCAAGATGATGCACCCTTTAAATGTGAGGTTTGTGAAAAAAAATTTGCCTATAAAAGTGGTTTAGATATGCATGCCTGCACACACACTGGAGAAAAACCATTTATGTGTGATTTGTGTGGCCAAAAGTTCACTCAGAGTTTTAATTTAAAAAAACATTTACGAATTACACATGCTGGGGAAAAGCCACATGCGTGTGAGACATGTGGAAAAAGATTTACAACAAAAACAGCTATGAATTATCATTTTAGAAGTAAGCACACTGGGGAGAAACCATTTGTGTGTGAGACATGTGGAAAAGGATTCTTTACAAGGCCAATTTTAAATGGTCATGTACGAAAAATCCATGGTAAAGTATCACAATCTGTGTTGTGAATAGTATGGCATCATCATCCAAGAACCTTTTTGAAAGTTTCATATGTAGAACATATCTATTCTTTTAATGAATTTATTACAAATTTTTAAATGAGTTTTATGTAAAAAAAAAAAAAAAAAAATGTATGAATTACATTAAGAAATGAAATAAAACTCAACATTGTGTTTATTTAATTCTCTTTGTTTTATAATACCTAGTAAAAATAAATAAATGAAATAAAATTTACTAACATCAAATGCTATTTTACATAAAAGAATAGAATAACAAATTGGAGTCCTTCTTTTGTTCCATCAAAATTTGTTTTAGATTTATTGATGCAAACTTCCTCAAATCTACACAGTTTTGGGCCAGAAATTATGCAGATTTTAGAATTTTGTAGCGTTCTGGTCATTGCTTTGTTTGCATTTTTTAAACGGTAATTTGAATATAATAATTCTGTCAAATTATGACGAATACTTGCAATACAGTAAAATATTAAAATAGTTAAATAAAGTAATAAGGGGCTGTGCAAATATAATGTTATAATTTTAGGGAAGAGGGGTGGATATCTGGCATATGATATCATAATATATCTCTAGAGGGATGGGGGTTTGTCTTGTGCTATTGATAACATTTTTGATCCAATCAAATTTTCTCTTTTTATTCATAACATGGTCTTTGGTACAAAATAGCATGTTATATTTTTTAGCCTGTTATCTATTTTTATGAAAATACAAAGTTATCATTAAAATCACTAAATTACTATAAAATTATTTAATTCTAAAATGGGGATTACCCCAACATTTGGCATTCCTATTCTTCATATGTCTATACATGTATAATTACGATTCAAGAAACCATATGTGAAGCATATTTGAAATGAAACTTGTGTTTACTAATTAATTAGAGAGAAAAAGAAGGAATGTTGTCCACTTGTTTTGTTGATGAGGATTTCTATCTGCCTCCCACCCCTGCTCTGTTTGAAGCAAATGCAACAGGACTTTATTACTGTTGAATGCATTATGTAACAAAAACCTATTATAAAATACCTTTTAATAATAACTATTTCTTTAAAATATTTTTAATAAGTTATTTCATATACAAAGTGATATTTTATTGACTTCTCTTCATTTGAATCATAAAAGTACTTAAAAATAAAAAAGGTAGTCAATTTTGTATATCACTTCCAAAAAAAAAAAAAAAAATCAAAATCAAAATAAAGCGCTTTGATAATGATATTATTATTGGGAAGGGTTGTAGGGGAGTTCAAGGGATGATAACATAACATATCTGAAGGGAGAAGGGGAGCTCTAAAATTACCAAAAAGTTGATAATGTTATATTTGCACAGTCCCTAAACTAAAATGAGAAGAACTAAAATAATTTAAAAAATGATTAAATTATTAAAAGTAAAGAAACAGTCATTTATAATTAAACATGCATTAAAAAATGAGATACATTTTTCTTGAATTATTCAAGTAAATTTTTCTCATTAAGACAACTTATTTATATGCATCAAAATCATAAAGTAAGGATGTTTTATTTCAGGTTTGGCTTGTCTTAATAAGCAAAAAACTTGATTAAAACATAAATATATTTGATAAAAAATTATGATTATGAGTAATACGGCAATATCTTGATTTTTTCACAAATAAATTTATACTTCATAAAAAACCAACAGTTACATATTAAAATAGATACAGAATAATTTAAAACTGAAAAATTCTGTAAATTTAGCCTACATGTAAACTAAAAGTTTCATTGTTATTTTCTTCTATCTTTACAAGAAGAAAGTATTGGATTCGTGAAAATTTTTGAAATCTGGTTTTTGACAGACTTACATATTTTAGGGGTCAGGGAACCCGAAAAACATGTTTTTACAAAATGTTTGTCTGTGAATCTGTATATGAAAAAAATTTCGTGGGCACTTTATCTCAAGAACTAATGCATGGAATTTCACCAAATTTTAGATTCTGTTTGACCTTGGTATAAACTAGATCTGATTAGTTTTTGGTGTATATTGCTCAACAGGTGGTACTGCTATGCTGTATTATTTACAATTTCCACAATAGCCATATCTCAAGAACTCGTGCATGGACTTTCATAAAACTTTATATTAAGTTACTACTTGATATAATATGGTGTTGATACATTTTGGCACAAACTACTCAACAGATGGCACTGCCATTGTGCATTATTCCTGATTATCGCAATAGCTCTACCTCAAGTACTGATGCACAAAATTTTTTAAAACTTCAGATTCAGTTAGTCTCTGATATAGATTAATGTTGTTTAGTTTTTGATGTAAATCTCCCTACAGATAGCACTGCTATATTGTATTTTTCACGACTTTGCACTAGATATATCTCAAGAACTAATGCATGGATTTTCATCAAACTTCAGATTAGTTAGTACCTAATAAAAAATTGATCCTGATTAGTTTTTGGTACACATCACCAAACATGTAGCACTGTTATGCAGATTTTTTAAAAAGATTTTGCCATACAGTCCTTTCCACCAAATCGGGTAAAGGATAATTGAATATCCCGCTTTTTCGAATAGAACTCTTCTGAACCGAATTTATCGTCATTGGATCTATATTATTTTCCCCCATTTAAACTGAATACATTTCACAAACCTCCCTGCTTATTCGAATACCATCTGGGTGACCCATGTTTGAAAATAGGCGCGAAAAAAACATTTCATCTTGAATTTTTCTTTACCTTTTGTCATTTTCGGCTCATTTATACTGAAGACAAATTTTCAGTTCTTTCTGCAATGATTTCGACCGTCAGATATGTAATGGACAGGTCAAATGATCTCCCCATTCTTTTTCTGTGAATGGGTAAAATAAGTTAGCCAATGTGGATTTTTGCATTTTCTAAGTTTAGTCTCATTTTTGTTTGGAAAAAGGCATTGCTATGAATTTTAAATGGAAAGCTTTAAATCTTTCTGATAAACTACAGTTTTTGAAAAGCTAAATAAGAAAACAGAAGTCCAGGTAGTAGAAAGTTTTAAGGCTGCTCAAAATCAAAAAGAGCTATTTTATGACATAAGTTTCAATTTATTTTTGCTCAGAATTGTATGAAATTAGTAGGTATTGTTGTCCATAAACAATCAAATCGCACTCAGTTCCCTGTTTTTTTTTTATGAACACAGTAGATTTTTCAGAAAATAGTATCAAAGTGGGCATTTTAAACTAACTTTTCGCAGAAGAGAAGAAAAACCAATTCAAATTGGAGTGAAAATCACCTTGTCACGTGATCAAAAAAGCTTATAACTCAATGTGTAATGGATCAATCAAAAAGTAGAAAACTGAGTTAGATTCCAGATCTTTTACATGGTCAGGCTTTGCAATTTGATATCTTTCTGTTAAAAAATAAACTCATTAACGTGTCAAAACCTTTTCTGCTTGTTGAGCAAAGCAGTTGAGAACAGCCTTAAAATATGGCAGACGTAAATTTCCAATATGAAATGCAATACCAAAAAAATCCAAAAAGAATAGAGATAAAATGGAAATTTGGATGGAAGGAGGGAACATTATCTCAATTTTAGTAACATTGGTCAATATGTGCTGGAATGGGTTTAGCGAAAAAAGCAAAATTTCATCAAGAAATGTCGTTATGATTATGCAGAAAGCATGTTCTAATGTACAAAAAATGTTTCCACATTTTTTGTGCATAATTCCAGTAAACTCATTAATTCCACGTAAACAAACCCCTTTGAACCACGATTCTAAGCCTGTGTAAATAATGTAAATTACAAATAACAAAGTTTTAACCAAATTTTAATGAACTACATGAAGTATAATGTAAATCATACAGCTACATGTACTGATATTTAATTACAGTACAGAACCATTTATCCGGAATGGTTGGGGTCAGATGCATTCCGAATAACTGGTTTTTCCGGTTAACTGGTTGGGCATTAAAGCAGCATCCATTTGATAAGTTTTATGGAATATATGTGGTTGTGGTATTACTTCTAATCTTAAATTAATTATTAGATTACTTGAATTAAGAATAAGATTCAAGTAAGATTAAAAAATAAAATTTGATAGAATGTAATTTATGGGAATGCTTTAGAAACAAAAATTCTTGTTTCCTCTGCATGAAAATAGAAAACATCTAAAGTATAACTAAATACATTTCCATCTCAAATACTAGATGCAATCATCAAATTATACAATTGTTTCAAGCAATATTTATGCAAAATTAGATGCGTATGACACTTTTTTCTGCAAAGATTCCATCATCATAGATTAGAAATATCATTCCGGATAACTGGTTTTCCGGTTAACTGGTTTCTGGATAAATGGTTCCATACTGTATTACATACTTACTTTATATTAGTGTTAGTAGATTTTATTATGCTATTAATTAATTATGCTGTCGATGGTTGTTTTACCTTTTTATTATTAATTAAATATTACATTTCTATGTTTACTCGCTTAATCGAATATTTTTTCTGGATCCATCAATATTCGTTTAAACGGGGACGACTGTAGCTCTATCACAAAAACTAATTCACAGATTTTCATCAAACTTCATTTTCAGTTATAAGTTGACATAAGTTGTCGCTGACTAGATTTTGGTTTAAACCACCTAACAGGTGGCTCTGCTATTCTACATTTTTCAAGAAGTATTAACATTCATAAAGTAAAAGAAAGTTTTGGGATTGCCACACCTGATTAGTTTACATCTGTGATGATGTGTGGATTTGCAGGAATCTGCAGTATTAGTATCACTAACATTGCTTAGAACTTAAAATAACTTTGAATGTTTATAATTTACCATTGTGTAAAATAGTATCTGTATGTTACTGATCCATTCTTACAAGGAAGATCTCCTTACTAGGCATACTCAGAATATTTTGAAAAATATATATTAATTAAACTACTTATGTATGTAATACAGGATAGTCAAATTTAACGGCAGAATTATAGTAAAAAATCTGTAAAAAAAAAAAAAATAAAAAAAAAAAAAAAAAAAAATATTTTTTAATATTTGATGTGAAAGGACGAAAGCATTATGCAATTTGCTAATCAGTTCTTTTACTTGTCAAAAGTAAACAATTTTAATTTAACTGAAAATTGTTAATTGATTTTTTAAATGTGTATAAATGGTATCTAATAAGTTTAAACTTAAAATGTGATGGTTTATATATATTTTTTTTCTTGTTTCTGCAGTTATTATGTTATCAGTAAAAAGATATTTTCATATACAAAAAATATTTCACTCTGAATTTTTTTGTAATATATCATTTAAATGTGTTCAAGAATAAAAGCTGATCTTGTTTCCACAGTAACAAAATTGGATCGATATTGGTGGATATTGGTTAGATCAAATCAGTTGGATTTTTTGAGCTTGAAATAATTTTAGACAATTTAAATTTTTTATTTTACTTTAAATCATAATATTTAATAGTAAAATTTCAATATAAATACATTTAAATATAGATATGACAAAATTATTTTTAAAACAAACTAAAACTGACAAAATTAAAGTTATTTAAATTAATTTTATTTAAACAAGTTCATTATGATACATTTTTTCCTTAAAGTGCATTTTTTGAAATTGTATTCCATTGCCAACTGATGAAAAATAACCAATTAATGAAATTTTTGGGTCTTTCCCACTGACGCTCCATTAAGATTCCGCCAATTTATTTATTTATTTATTTTTAATAAACATATTTATCCTCACGGGAAGAACGTTCTGTAATTTTTTCAGATTTTTTGGAGTATGTTCATGAGGAGATCTTTTTTGTTATGTGTAGTCTCTTCTCATCCTTTCTAAATAGTATTGCCAGGTCCACTATAAAAAAAGGGGGGGAGGGAACAGTGGCTTCTAAAAAGTAGCATAAAAATATAGTAAACCTTGTGAAAATGGAGCTTGTCTATATCAGAATCTTGTCTTAACAGTTAAAATTTTGCTTCCTTACAATAGGAATAAGAATTTAATATATCTATTTAGGCAAAAGCCTCTTTAAACTGAAATTTTTCCCCCTAAAATAATTGTAAAGTATTCCTTTTGTATGACAAATAAAATATTATTTTTAAAAACAGAATTCCGGTATAAACAGATTTTATTTACACAAGATTTATTGAAGTACAATAAACTTACAAAAACAAAACTGTTAGGAACTGTAAAAAAAGTGCATTCTAGACAGATTTCCATCTAGAAAAAGTAGATTTTGATACATTCCTGTGGAAGGAATATAAAAATGTTTTCTTATAGGTAGATTCTGTTTTTATAGATTTTACTGTATTAAGTTCCATTAAATACTGATTAACAAATAGCATGCTAACTTCTTGAGCATCATAAAAAATCAAAACTTTAGCTATGCCTTGCAATACTAACACAAGACAGTTCTTGAAGCCCTTGAAAGTTGGGACATCTCTGGCAACACTACTCCTAAAAACGTATGAGGAGAATATTTAAAAACTTGTTTTTTATTCCTTGTGTATTTCCAGAGATTCATCATTGTGCAAAATGCCATCTCTATAACCCTGATAGATCCTAAAATCTTCCTCCCGTGGTTCAAGATACTATAGATATACAAGATGCAACCATAGATATACAAGATGCGGCCATTAATCTCCAGGTCTGATCTAATAACTCCAGAAATCTTGTGTGAAATACATATTTATTTAATATTATTTTGAAGTTAGGCCTACCTGCTGTAATTAACTTCTGTGCTCCGCTGTATAAGTTTCGAAAACAGCTTTTAAAGGCTTATTTCAGAATGTTCTTTAATATAGATGTCACCATTTTCATGATGGCTTCAGTATTCTCAAATCTTGTTCCAATAGGTTTTGTGCCAAAATTTGGGTAACCACCTCTCAAGATGTTCAATTCATTGATGAGTACCATAGACTTCCTCAAATCCACACAGCTGGGACCAGAGATTGTGCAGATTTTAGAATTTTGTGGATTTCTGGTCATGGATTTGTTTACATTTTTAAACAATGATTTGAATGCAATTAATAATATACAGTATAGAACCATTTATCCGGAATGGCTGGGACAAGATGTATTCTGGATAACTGGTTTTTCTGGTTAACTGGTTGGGCATTAAAGCAGCACCCATTTGATAAATTTTATGGAATGTATGTGGTTGTGGTATTACGAATTAATTATTAGAATACTTGAACTAAGAATCAGATAAGTAAGATCAAAATGTGAGTATGAAAGAAGGTAATTTATGGGAATTCCTTGGGAACAAAAATTCTTCTGTTTTCTCTGCTTAAAAATGAAAACATCTATAATACAACCAAATATGCTTGTATTTCAAATATTAGATGCTGTTATCAAACTATACAATTGCTTCAAGCAATATATATGTCAAACTTGCAGTGTATGGCATTTTTTTCTACATAGATTCTAACATCAGTCTGCTAGAAATATCATTCCGGATAACTGGTTTTCCGGTTAACTGGTTTCCGGATAAATGGTTCCATACTGTAATCGAAATTATAATGAATGCCTACAATGTAATAAAATATTAAACTAATTAAGTAAGATAATAAACTAAACTAAAAATTTATTTAATTTAAAATGATTAAAATATTAAAAGCTAAGGAAGTAAATAATCAATAATGTATAATTAAATATTCATTATAAAGATGAGATGGATTTTTCTTAAATTATTCAATAAAATTTGCCCCATAAAGGTGCACTACTAATTCACATCAAAATCATAAAATAAAGGAAAGTTTATTTTAGGTTTAGTCAGACTTAATAACCAAAAGCTTCATTAATGAATACATATGCTTGTTTAAAAGATTGTGATTATCAGTGATATCTGCAATATCTTAATTTTTTTCAGAAGTAAATTTATTCTTCCTTTATGAACAAACATGAATTCAGCAATATTAATGAAATTTTCAAGTTAAAAAAATGTATAGAATTGATATAAAAATAAGTCAAATTTTGTCCCTATATCTGAACTGAAAGTTTCATTATTTACATCTGTAAATGATGTGTGGATTTTAAAGAGTTGCAGATTTTAGGATTACAGATTTGAGGGAGTCTACTGTACTTGAATAATCAATTGGTGATCGGTAATCACATGTTCAAGAATTTTCTCAATTGTTTTTGGTGTATACATTTAATATGGGCATCCAGCACGTGCTTCATCTTCCACACATTCACAGCCATCCCAAAAATGGCTAAATCATTCAAAATTTCTTGAATGGGATAATGCTTCATTTTCATATGTCTGTTTCAACATTTCATGTAGTGTTATGGTTCCCTATACGAAACAGAATTTAATGTTTATTCTCTGCTCTATATCGACTTCAACAACAAAAATTAGACAGTTACATTTTAATGCGTATTTCAATGTCTTTCTTCTGAAAGGCACCGATGTCATTGAACATGCTCAGATAAACAACTTTCCAAATATTATCCTGGCGATTTTCAGTTCTTGTGCAATTATGTCATTGCTGGAAATTAATGAATGTATTAAATATGAGGAAATTAATGAACGCATGAATAATTATAAATATGCAGCTTGGTGCAGAATAATATAAATTTTAAAGCACCATTAAAAATGCCAGTCTAGGTAAACTTTGAGCAGACTTGTTTCGGTAGACTGTCCCAGTGGCACAGCCAGAATGTGGTTCTAGGGGGGATTTTGATTTTCTGATAAAGCTGTTTGCTGGTTATTTGGGTGCCGGTTAATAGAATCAGTACTAATTAGAGTATTTACTGCATAATACTTAAGCTGAAAGAGCATCGGTGTGGCAGGAAATCATCATTATTTTAGCATAATAGTCTCAGTAAAGTGATTTAGTTCAAATAACCAATTTTTATTTAACTAATCCATGCAATATGCACTTTCACAGTTTTGAGTAGAATTTTCGCTATTTAATTGAATCACTTTATTAAATGAAATCTGATTCAATAAAGCACTGGATTCCGAAATACGGCGAAACCTTTAAATATTAAGTTTGGGTTTGATTCATATAAGCGGCAATCCTAGTGATCTTTTTTTAGCTCTGGGAGGGGTTTTAACCCCAAAACCACCCCCTTGGCTGCGCCACTGGACTGTCCTCAATGCAAAAAATAATAAAACTTGCTCAGTTTACAAAAGGGAGAAGCGCATTCAAGTAAGAAGTTCATGGACCAACAGAAAAACAATAAAATATAGAAAACAGCCAATAGGAAAATAGAATAGATACTGCAACCAAAAATGAGAAAGAAAAAATCAGGTGGTAATTCAGAAAAGGCAGATTTAATATAATATTTCCACATTGAAAAACAGGAAGTCAATAAGTCCTCCACTGCTAAACATTACTGGGAGATGAACCTCTTTTGATTCTAATTCATATAAAATCATTTGTAAACCCACTTCTGTAAATGAACTGAACATTCTTGAAGCATTTCATAATTAAAAAAACCTGGACAATATTGTTAATTTTGAAACTGCTTTTCCCTCTTTCTCGGATTGTTGGAAATATTACATCAAATCCTCCTTTTATTAATTACCACCTGATTTTTTTTTATTTTTCACACATTTGGTTGCAGTACTTATTTTATCTTCCTTCTGCCTGTTTTCTGTATTTTACTGTTTTCTTATTGGTCAATGAACTTCTCACTTGAATCCTTAGTTTTCTCCCTCCCATATCCTTGGTTTAAAAAAATTCCATAAAGAAAGCCTCTTTATCTTTACTATAGCGCCTAGAAGATATATTTTTAAAACTGTCTATTGCAAATTCCAGTATTGCTTTAAAAAGTGTTAAAAAATCGAATCCCATAAATGCTGAACAATGTCGATCACAGCAGCATATGCTGGCTCTTCATTGTTCAAAATGCTTTCTCAGTCAAATCCTTATACAATATTTACATTTGAACAAACAAATATCAATGCAATCGACATTGATTATTCATTACTTATGGAATTTATTAGCCCTTTATTGGTTGGCCGATAAACCATACTATACCCAGAGCCGTCCTTAGGGGTGTGCGAAAGGTGCGGTCGCACAGGGCCTCGCGCCTAGAAAGGCCTCGCGCTGGGATAAAAAAAAAAAAGAAAAAAGAAAAACAATTAAATTTTTAAATATCTAAACATTTTTTTTAAATTTCTGCAAGTTATTTATTTTATGATTAAATTTAGATATTTAAAAATGGTTATTTATAAAATGTAAAACTTCTATCAATCAAAAGTTAGGCGCGGATATTCGAAAGCAAAAAATATTCCTTGTAGTCGTTTAGTTTCCATAGTTTAGTTTTGTGAACATGCTGCCTCATTGTTACAGAATATTTGGAATAAAATTTTCAAATTTTGTTCCACATAGTCATGCATGGGAGTCCAAGAAAATGTAAGGAGAGGGGCTCATTTCTCTCTCTTTCTCTCTCTGACAAACGCACGCACAAGCACATTTTAAGCACTATGTTTCTTATTAAACGGTTTGTAATAACTTCATTTTATGCTAATTAAAAAATAGAATGCAGAATGAAAAATTCAAGTGTTCAGTTGGTTCAAAATTATGCATCCTCTTAGTTTCATATATGCAAAAAGGATGTACAAGTGAAAAACACTAATTTGTACTTTTTGTACAAATGCTACAATTTAGTACTTCTGCAAAACATGGGCCTCAAAACTAAATTCGATTTTTTTAACAGAATTTCATTTAGATTTTTGGAACAGAAATTCCTTTAATGACTTTAAAATCTTTTCCAGAGAAGGCCCAAAATGTTTTAGGATGGGGGGCTGTGCCAACCACCCCCTGGCACCCCTCTAGTTGCAGCCCTGATTCGATATGAGACTCTAGAAGAAAAAGGCCTCGCAAAAGTTCTCGCACCCGGCCTCGCCTTTGCTAGGGACGGCTCTGACTATACCTCAGACACTGTATCTTCACTTCAGTTTACTTAAAGGAACTGTTCACTCACTTGACAACCCCTGCTCTATAATGTTGAAACTATGGTCAGATTGTTTTTGAATTTCTTGTTTTTCTTAACTTTTTTTTTTTTTCATAGAAACTTAATTTCTTATGGGGCTATTTTGTACTTTTTTAAATTTTAGTTGCAATTTTTTTTTTCATAAAGATACCTTTATTTTCAAGACTTTGAAAGTACCTTTATTTAAAAAAAATCTATAACCAAAGTTAAAAGGGTACAAAATGGCCTTATTGGAGATTGAATTCATTTAGCTAAAAAAAGGGTGAAAAAAATAAAGAATATTATAAAGAAGAAAACTAAAAAACAAAATCAATAGAGCAGGAAGCAGCTAAAATTCCAGGATTAATTGAAACTCAATCAGCATATTAAAATGTAACTGGTCTGCCATGCATAATTTGGCAGGAAAATACCTACAAACCTAATTTTAGTTCTTGAATAATAGGCTCACTATTGTTTTGCTGCTCCCAGTCCTCCATGTTTTTATACCTTCGTGTGCAGGAAAATAACGATCTTACTGATCAACCACTGAAATTGGGTCTGCATGTATATTCCTCCAAGGTATGGTTTGACAGACCAGTTATGGCAAAAGTAAATCTTTGATAACTTTTTAAAAGTTAATTATACAAGTTAATAAGAATTTTAACATTTTGATCTCAAATTATACTTTATCTGTTTTGCTCCTTTTTTTTCTTTAATTCTGATAGAACATTTTGTTGGTGTTAGTAATTAAGTTAAAAATAACATGCAATCTTTCCAATCATTTTAAGCTCTGTGTATCCTTTGTTGTGATAATGATGAGTTGAAGTATGCCACGAGGTATAAAACGTTGTACAAAACTGCTTTTTTAATGTCTTGGACGTTTTATCTGAATAATTCATCAGTAATATTCTCATAAAACTGGAATCTTACTCTTATTGTATCAAAGATTTTTGGCATTTCTTCTTTTGAATGGAAACTATTAATTAAATAATTTCGTTAATAAACACCTTATTAACTCCTTAACAAATTATTGTAGAAAGTTACGGGTACCAAACAATTGGAAATAAAGTGTATTTTAAAATAATGTATATGAAGTTTGCTTAAGGGGACAATCTACATATTAAAACTAACAACGAACCCTAAATTTGTTTTTTCTAATAGTAGTATCTAATTCTGACAGCATAAATGAACTCTAGACCCTTCAATTAGCCTAAAAACCAATTTTTATGCAATTTGTATGATAAGTTTCTGAGGAATTAATTATTTTAAAATGAGCATATTTTAGGGACTGTATCCAAATTGAAGTACAGTACTTGATTGTTGACTAAGAGAACCCTCTTCTTCATCAAGGCATCTTAGGTGCCATTCAAGCAGTCACAGATAGATTACAGGCCAAAATATCTAGTCTCTTCTATCATAGACTGCCCCTTTTAAACCATTATTTTGCCATTTCTTAAGCATAATTAAATAATCACTTGAATGAAAATTTTGGATTTTCATAAATCAAGACTTGATAAATCTAAATCTATCAAAAAAAAAAAAAAAAAAATTATGCATTGTAATTTATAATTTTATTTAATATTAATTTCATAATTCATATCATAAAACCATAAAAATTGCAATTTCAGAATAATTATCTTTGGGTATTTTAGTATTATTGGTACATAAAAAATTAGCACATTAGATTAGGATTATAATTTCAGGAGATATGTTAAATTACATTTTCATATTTTTATCAATAAGAAGTACTAAATTTTGAATGTTTATCATTCAAATGACTTGAAATTTGGTGTCTAAGCATAGTTTGAACCAAATATTTTAAATATCTTGTTAAAATTGGGTATTGTCATTGAAAAAAATGAAGTTTGGGTTTGTTTTAATATGTAAATGTCCCCTAAGCAGATTCAATGTACAGCATTTAAAAGTAAACTTTATTTCCAATAGTTCGGTACCAGTAATTTTCTTCTATGATAATTTGTTGAGGAGTAGTAGGGGGGTGTTTTTTCTTTACCACGACTGTACATGCACAGAAATGGAAGAAAATTCATTATACAGAATATGTTTTTTTTGTAATTTGGCGATTAATCTGTACATTAATGGTGTTCAAAGTCGAGGTTCAGCAAAAAATTTCATAAAGTAAAAAATTTTGTAAAATAAGGACTTCGTTAAGAGGAAGTTCAATTGTATTTCTAGAATTAAAATACTGTTATATGTGTATGCAAGCAAAGTGATGCAAAATAATACACATGACTAATGTTCAATTATAATTTTAAAAAATGATAACATAATCTCTTTTACAAATTGTTTTTTTTCTCTACCAAACATCATTTGTTTTACAAATGGTCATTTATTCCATAGAAGTCATGTAATTCAGAAAATGGTCATCAAATGCTATTGTGACAAAGATAGATTCATGTTAAAATGTAAACCTTTATTAATTAGCAAACTAAGATAAAAAAAAAAAAAAAAAGTATATATATTTTTTAATTCTAAGTGGCAGATTATTTCTTCGATTGTACAGTTGGTATGTTTGTAGTTATTTATCTTGTTATTCTTTTAGAACCCTTATGTATTGTTTTAAAAATCTTGTAGTCCTAAGCAATCTGCCACCAATAAAGAATTCTTATTTAAAAAACTTTAACATTAAAAAAGTGGTATGTGGTGTTTTATATGCTTTGCACTGCACTTTAATTTCACAAATTAAAAACTTTTATGAAAGCTCTTATATCACAAAAAATACATTTTTTTCTTTTTAAATATTATATTACACTAGCAGTCCTTGGCAACCAGTTTGGTTTCCATTTAATGCAGGGTTTACTTAAGTGGACCCCCTCCCCCTAAAAAAACCCCTGGGAGATTTTAATAGGGTAGGACTCACTTGGAAAAAGCCATTGTGTGTGTGTTTACTACAGTATCATTTTTTATTCTAAGGTGGTATAAGAATGTAAAAATAAATGTCAATTTAAATATAGTTTAAAAGAACAAGATTTAAAAGGAATTTCTAAGCATTGATAAAATGACCAAAAAATAAACTAATTGTTTAGATAGAAGATTTTCATGCCTCTATTCTAAAATGCATCCAAATGCTTTAGATCTTAATGTATGCTTAATAATAATAATCAAATGTTTTCAACTGTTTTCTGATTTAAAATGAACAAAAGAAACTATATAAATTTAGCATATTTAACTTAAGACAAGGTTGTTACATTTTGCACAACCCTAACGACCCAATTTTTTTTTTTTTTTTTTTTTTTTTTTTTTCAAAATTTCAACTTAAATTACATAAGGTTAATTTCTTAATGTTGATACTAAGATCTTAATACTGATCTTAAGATGTATTTCATTAGTAATAATATCAGTACACCACTCGTAAAATTTATTACTCGTCATCATAAGATAAAAGAAAATCTTCACTCTCCCAATGACAATTTTTAAAAGAAATAACCAACTTAATTTTCCATAAGTTATAAGACAATAGGGCAATTATGGGCTGCTGTTTTTATGAAGTATTGATGCATATTTTTATTTTCTTTTATCTTCAATAGAAGAAAGTATTGTAATTAAAATTTTTTTCAACTTCCAGTTTTCAACAAAATTACATGTTTTACAGATCAGGTATTACAAAAGACATGTTTTTATAAAATGTCTGTCTGTCCATGTATGTGTGCCCGTATGTCGCCATTGTACCATTAAAAGTGTATGAAGATATGCATAAAATTGAACTAAATTTTTTGTGTATGTTTTTGGCTATAGCTAGTATGTCCTCTTTGAATTTGAAAAAAAATCTGCCAAAAGGGAACACTGTAATAGCGATTTTTATGTGTTTTTGACTACTAAAAAGTATAATAAGTTATGCATAAAATTGAACCAAATTTTTTGTGTAAATGTTTTGCTAAGGTCCTCCCTAAATTTAAAAAAAAAAAAAAAAAAAAAAAAAAAAAAAATCTGCTGGAAATTGTGCTGCAATAGTGATTTTTGAGCCATTTTCAATATTGTACCATCAAAAAGTGCATGAAGTTATGCATAGAATTGAACCAAATTTTTTATGTAAGTGTTTGGCTATGGTCAGTAGGACTTCCTAAATTTGAAAAAAAAAAAAAATAAATAAATAAATAAAAAAATCTGTTGACGTCATCATTTTTGTTATTATACCATCAAAAAGGTGTATGAACTTATGCATAGAACTAAAGTTTTTTTGTACATGATTATTTTTGAGTATGGCAAGCAGGTCCTCCCTGAATTTGATAAATATCTGCCAGAAGGGAATGCTGTAAAAGCGGTTTCTGTGTTAGTTTCATTATTGTACCATCAAAAAGTATATAAAGTTATGTATAGAATTGACCCAAGTTTTTGTGTATGTTTTTGTCTATAGCTAGCAGATCTTCCTTGAATTCGGAAGTATTCCATGCGAAAGAATTGCGATAGTGCTTTATGTAAAATTTTCTTGATTCTTCGTAGTTCTATTGTCCATTGGCTTGTGCAGAGATGGGAACTTATGTCCTGCTAAGCCGGCTATTTGCAAACAGCTGAAGATAACAGAATAAGAGAACTATTGATTTTAATAAATACCATGATCTACATTAACTTGTTTTTACTCCAATCAATTGACTGAAGCAGAAATTTAAGATGAAAATGAAAGTTGGTATAGTATAAATATAGTTGGTATAGAATTAATAATATTAAAGTATTAACATGTGTAATCAATTCTTGAAGTATTAAGATTTAGATATGAGATAGAAGAAAGTTTTGGGATTGACACATCCAACTAGTTAAATTCAGGGCCGTAGCAAGGTGTTTTGAGGCCCCCCCCAAAAATATAACTTTGGGCCCCCCCCTCCCCTTCACTTTCAACTGATTTTTAAAAAAAAAAATTTATATTGAAGTTTCCAATGAGTTTCAAATTATATTAATGTAATAAACAAATTTAATAATTATCATAAGTATTTTAAATCATTATTAAAATTATTATAACATTCATAACTCTGAACAAATACAAAATAAATATGCATTGCTTAAAGAACCCGTGGCAGAATGCGCGCGACACTGTGGCAGGCTTCGCAGACTTTTAACCTCTTCAGACCTGATACATTTTAAGCCATCATAAAAATTATTTCACAGTTTGTTCCATCTATTTATATGTATAGAAACATAATTTTGTAATAAAAAGTAAAATAATTGTTATTAGTTAATATTTACTAGCAGGTACACATATGTGCACCTCCGGTTCATACTGCAAAAAAACACTTCATTTTTCAAAAGATCATTTAAATGAGGAATTTGGTGGACAATTGATACATATAAGCTTGTTTTAAGTGCTATTTTAGAAAAAAAAATCATTTTTATATATAGAAATATATATTCCATCTTGTACAAATTACTCTTTTTCTTGATTCAGCCTTCATACCTGCATTTTGAAGCAAAGTTATCATTTGTTGAACGAGGAAACTGTTCAATTTTGTCATATCTAATATAGTAAATTGGCTTCTAAATATCCTTACGTTGTTTTCACTGTGGTTTATTTGCTGAATCGTTTTCAGAACTATTTTCCGATGAATAAATTTTGCGTGGTCTCCATGGTTGTCGTTCTTCACTTACTTTGCTCTTATATTTCATCAGTATTTAAGCAATCTCTAAAAATATCGCAAGAGAGACAATCTGTCTTTTCGAGGAACTTTACCTGTTTTGCAATTTCTGATATACACTATCCAACAAATGGAAATAACCAAATCTATAAAGTGTACAAAAACTGTTGTTGACTATTTTTTGTGTAAGTAGAACAACGGTAGTAAGCTAAAAACCTATCATTTAAATCTGTATTATTCATATACGTTTTGTATTCACAATTGCAGGTTGTGTTACATTAATTTTACAGTTTTGATCTTTAGACCACCTAACGTAACTGCTCTTGGGATCGCTATCGATGCAAATCGAAAGCAAAGTTACACGTTTGTTATCTTTCCAGTTTAGTATACACATATCCTTCCCTTAGTCACTCATCCCACTCTCCGTGTTACAAATCTCGATCATTCTTGATTTTTTTATCTGCTCTTCCTAGTCTTTTGTTCATAATCTTTCCAGTTTGGTAGATATTGTTCCTCAATAAAAAATCGACACATTTTACACTAATAAAAAAACTGTCTTAGTAAATCACTCGTGTGTTGTCTTTTGGTATAAATTTAAAAACGATTTGACATTGCCTCCACCTAGACCTAATCATAATTACTTTGAATCATCAGCTGGTACAGTTCCTTTTCCATGATATATTTGGCAGTCAAGTCTATGGCCATACATGGAAGATGAAATAAAGTTTTTTAATTCCCACGGATTAGGTTTTAACGGCACAAACTGTCTAGATCCACAACGTCCAGTAAATGGGATCCCACAATCTCTGTTCATCTAGTGATAAAGGTTTTGGCCGGAGCAGGGACAAACATTTTATTCTTACTGCATTAAAAATAAGATTTACTTTCCATAATTTGTCATCTGCTTAAAGATCATTTGATTTATTTGCAAAATGAAGAAATTTTCTAATCTCAAAAACTGGATCACGTGACACAGTAGCTGCAATTCTAAGTATTGACAAGTCTTTTTGTCAGTAGAACCTTGATTGTAGATATTTTAAAGTTCCCACGATTATGTGTACGTCTGCAACTTTTATAACTTCATATTTCGATGCATTTATTCAGCGAGGGTTTCCTGTTTGAACGGAATATAGCGGAATTGGAATTGTTTGAATGGAATTGGTTTCACATGAAACTTTTCCAAAAATCTTCATTTACCTAATCTAGAAATGATTGACAAGGATTTATGATGTTGTAAAATCTGCTTTTAGATAATCCTCATCAATCAATGATCCTTGAAATACTATTAGAAGAAAAAAAGATTAAATAAATATTTGCGAAAACTTAAGATTTTATTACTCTAGTGTGCTATAACACAAGTTTTAAAAATTTACTTATTTTTGGCTTTCTATAACAAAGGCCTTTTAGGTTAAACTTTATTGTTACATGGATTCGGAATTGGTACTGGAGCAATATACTTAGTTATATTTGTGTCATCTAAATTTTCATTGTCAGAAGACACACCATCACCGTTGGCCTCACCAGTTTATTTACTTTTATAAAGATATAATAATTATGATTTTCAAAAATTATTTTTTAATTTAAAACATCAACAAAATGAATCTTATCTATAATTAAGTATATTTTTTTAATAATTCAACAACTTTAGCACTGCACTAATTAGATACTATTCAGTACAAATTTTTTGTGTGAGATGACTTCTTTCCAAAAACACCGAATTGAAACCGGAGGTGCACATATGTGTACCTTACAAATTTCACCTAATTTAAATAGATATTATGATCTAGCTAAAAAATTTAAATGAGTTATGCAATATAGAAGAGTTTATAAGTATTCTTAAACAATATTATAAATAAATATTAATTTTCAAATTATAAAAATGTACTTACTTTTTCGAAGTTTTATATTTTTTTCAATTGCTCGTTTATTTTCTCCAAAATCATATGAATTAAGACAGCTAGCGCAATTTCTTGCTGAAACTAGAAAAGACTAATGTACACAAATAACATCCTCTCGTCTCAATAAAAAATTTTCAAATATTAAGTGAGATACGCAGTTGAAATCAGAGGTACACATATGTGCACCTCAGGTCTGAAGAGGTTAAGGACACCTGCAGACTCAGCAATGCCATGGACGCGCTATTGCGCTTAAATTATGCAAAAAATAGCTCTTTCCTGTGGGACGCGTAATTTCGTCAAAATTTCGTCGCAAAATAAGAGTGATTTCATCCAAAGATCGCGAGAATAAACGCAAATATTATCAAAGCATCGCGAAAAAACGGCAAATTTCGTCAGAAAATCCCACAAAAGCAGATTTCATCAAAAACTTGGGGAAAAAAGGGCAAATTTTGTTTAAAAAAATACCCCATAATAAAATTTTATCAAAAAATCTTGAAAAAAAAAAGACAGATAACGTCAAAAAATTGCGAAAAAACGACAAATTTTGTCAAAAAATCTCGAAAATAAAGACGGATTTCGTCAAAAGATCGCGAAGAAAACGAAAATTTCGTCAAAGGCACAAGGAAAAAAAAAAGAAAGATATTGCTGTAAGTGGATTTTTCTGTTTTATTATTATTATTATTTTGTAAGTGATGGAAATAATTTACACATACACATGCATATTACCATAATTAATTAGCACTACAATAGCAGAAAAAATATATTTATGTAATACGTTGCATTTTGCAGACTATTTTTGAAAATATTATTAGCGTTGCAGACATTTGAAGATAGTTCTGCCACCGGGCTTAAAGATAAATTAACAATGTTAAAATAAAATTTGTCTAAAACAATTTTACAAATAAGCACATAATGCTAAGATTTTATT
This sequence comes from Maratus speculifer, assembly GCA_964019185.1. NCBI lineage: Eukaryota > Metazoa > Arthropoda > Arachnida > Araneae > Salticidae > Maratus > Maratus speculifer. The sequence continues at coordinate 75,597,168 of OZ025301.1, forward strand.
ATAAAGTATAGAAAATAAATAAATTATATAAACACATAATTTTAACAGTTCGCTACTTAAGAGGCTACTTCAGTTACGCGAAAAGACCCATTCTCTAATGCATGGAAGAATGGAATGGAATACTATGTAAGAAATTTATATCTCAGTTACATTTCAATATTTTTAAATGATTTTTTTTCACTGGATAGCTGAGATCAATCTGCATGCAGATTTTTTTTCACCTTTTTTTAATTTTGTTTGCAAAGTTTTTTTTTTAAGAGGATGCTTTAATTTTCGAAACCGGTTTTAAAAATGAAAGTGACCTCATTAAAATTATCTGTAAACAAAATTGAAAAAGCAAAAAACAGCCCGTATACAGATCGATCTCAGCTATCCTCAAAGAGCACCGATTAACCAAATTCATTGCATAACTAAGTATTGAATGACAAAGAATTTACAGAAACTGACTTATAAAAATTTTACAAGTTTCTTTTTAATATTCATATTTTTTAAAGGAACAATTTATATACATTCCCCCCCCCCCTTTTAAAATATGAAATGCTAGTAACTACAGGTTAATAATAAACTCTAGTTCATGCCGACTTTTTCTTAAAATAAATAAACAAAAATATTTTTAAAATAAGAACTTAAATGATAAAGTGAAAGCAAAATTGTTATTATTTTGAAAAGAGGCAAAAGATTTCGAATTGTGCGTAAAGACATAGACCCCGCAACACTAACAGGCTCGAGGACTGTGCCATTTCTTGTCAGTTTTAGAGCCCATTAAGAATTAGAAGTAGAGGAAGCCCGACATCACAGAGGGGGGGGGGGTGTCCCTATTATCCTATCAGTTGTTTTTTCATTTACTAAATCCATTTTTCGTATGTTTAAATTATTCGAAATTTTACCATGCAAATTTCGATTAAATAACATTTTTACTATTAAATTAAAACTGACTATCTACATATTATACACATTAAAAAATATTTTATTAAATACATAATTATACGTAACCAATTAATTTTGTAAAAGACATATATGGAACTACAGTTGAGAATATTTGAACTTCAAAATATTTCTTATGTTTTACAAATTGCAGCATAGTAAGAAAAAATATTTCATAATAAAAAAACTATATATGTTTTACTCTGATTGAATTTATTGAATTGAAAATTAGCTTTGAAAAGTAAATTTGCGGGGGCCCTTTGTACTTTGTTGGTAAGAATGGGCTTTATGGGTCTGTGAGATTATTGAGCATCACGGAAAAAAAGAAAGAAAGAACGAAAGAGCATAGAAAAATTTAAAATAGCACAATTTCTTATTGTGACATGAATTTAGAACTCTAGATTTTCAAGGAAATAAGAGTATAAATTTATTAAGAATTTACTTATTACTTGTTAACAAACGAAATAGTAGTTTAACATATGAATGAAATGGAATCGGAAGTTGACGCAGGGATTTTTTCTTGCATCCCATTTTGTGAAAAATAAAGTTATTTTTATTAAATGTATTGTATTTTGTAATGAAATTTGAATTCCAGTTATTGAAATTAGCATCAAACATTTATTAATAATAACTTATTTAAGTCCATATGCTAAATTTCTCATTTCAGGTGAACTTGTTTCCTTTGCAAAACACATATTTTAAAACCTAACAGTATAAAATTAATTAGATTATATTTTTATGGAATAGAATTTTGTGAATGGTGTGATTTATTAAAAATAATTTTGTGAAGGAGCCCTAATAAACGCTTAAATGAAAAACATGTAAATGAGAAATGTGTGTTATTAAAACGTACTCTATTAGAATACATATATTTTTCCAAGCTGAGCAAAATTTTCTAATACTTAAAATTTTTGATAACTGCTATATAAATTACATAAAGTAATAAATATGACTTACCAGATTAGTATAGGAGTAGATCTTTTTTCCTCCAGATATACACTTAATTTTATAAATACTATACTATGCGTATTACTAAAATAAATCAGAAAAAAAACATACGAAAATTCACATCTGAAGTGCTGTGTTGTCTACAAACATGTACTTGTATGCATTAGCGTGCTGCTAAAGTACTTGAATAGGCCAGTACTCCCTTCAAGGTCAAGGAATCCGGTTACTATTAAGTAATTAAGCTGTTAACTTTTAAGGGGATTCTCTAGATGTTATTTGTGTCACCCACGTCATGAAATCTGTGTGTAAAATGACCTATCTTCTAAGAACATAATATTCCGGTATTTCAAAAGAAAACACCCTCTTGTCGCTAGCAGCTTTATACAAGAACCCGGCTTTCTTCAGAGTCGATCTGATGACCGGTACTTTTTCCTTATCTTTCTTAGTTCCATGCAAAAACCCATGGTCAAAAAGCGAGGGGGGAAAAACGAGTAAAAAAAATAAGGATTTTCAGTTTCTTGGTTTCTGCGTTTTTGAAATCTAAACAAGGTTTTTGATAAAAACAGGGCCCCGTTAAGGCTACGGGGGGCCCCGGAACAAACATCATTATGGACCCCCCCTCCCTCTATCTATCTATTTTTTTTCTTTTTTCTTTTGTTTTAAATAATGTAGAAGTGGCAAACACTAAAAATAAAAAACATATTGCACACATGCATAAATTTTGTTCTCACATCTATATACAAGATATCCCAAAAAATTGGTCACAACTTTATTTAAAAAGATTAATTTGATAATTATAGAAAAAATGATATTTTGATTGAGATAAGTATTTCTTTGCAAATTTTTGCTTTGCTTACCTACGTACATTACAAGATGTCTAAAAAAGAAGGCTCAAAATTGGACATAACAGTTTTAACTTATCACGTTACGAGGAAACATTAATAAAAAATTTCTTTTAAAAGCTATAGGATACTATGTTGTTGTAATCAGGGCCTGGCTAAGTCACGGGCATGCAGGACAACTGCATCGGACGTGGGGCCCCCTCAATCGTGGGCCCTCAATGGCAAATATAATTTTTTTGTTAAGGCTAATAAAAAATGGCCAAAAATGACAAAAGTTCCTTCTTTCTTTCTTTCTTTATTTTTAGCTTTATTGGGGCTCTTTTCTCATCTCTCCTCTGTTTTGGAACCCCATGCCCTTTCCCCCTCCCCTCCTCTGGATCTAACAGTTACATCCCACTTGTATTTACATTTTAATGGCTCACATTTAGTCTTATATTTCTATAACAGAAGAAAAAAATGTATTCGATAATTTCTTAAAGTTATCTTTTTTGTGCTATTCTGTATACAAATGCGAATAGACAACTATTATAAAGGTTAGTTTTAGACACTTTAGCATAATTCAAGAAAAAATCCAAAAGTTAGAAAGGGGCTCCCCACAATCTAAGTCGGGCCCTGGTTGTAATAAAATTTTAATGATTTGTTTTCTAATGATATAGTTTGTTTTCTGCGTATGTGGAGGGAACACTGGAAGCAGAGAGGAAAAGGAGAACAACATTCCCTTCCTAAATGTTTGAAAACGTATGAATTTCGGTCACTTTTGGCACATTTCAAGCATTTGGCACCCTTTAATGGAAATCCTCATTATTGGGGGGGGGGGGGAGCTTTAAAAAGGTGCACCTGGGAAAATTACCTGGCGGGCCCCTGAATAAGAAAAGGAGAATTTGAAAAAATAAAAACATTAAAAGAAGTGTTTTCTTACATTTTCAAAACAAATAAACTTCGGTAAAAAGGTCGATAGAATCGATTAGGGGGCCCCCTGACTTCGTCGCCCCCCCCCCAAATGGGGGGTATGGGGGGCGGTCGCTACGGCCCTGGTTAAATTACCTCTAAAGTAGAAATTTGATAAAAGTTTAAAAAATACATAAAAAGTAAATAATAATGTCATTTATTTCTATGGGATGTTTACGAAAATCACATTTTTCTGTTGTACATAAATTTAGCAAAGAGAGCTGAGGGACACTTGAAGTGTGTAATGATGCAGAGTTTTTTAAGAATAGTCGATAATAATTGGGGAAAAAAATCATTTGTTTCTTATTATCCAAGATATTAATCTAGCAAAATGTGTTGTTGCAATCTGCTTTTGAAGAGTGCTTGGCACAAAGGTGAGTTTAAAATTTGGTCACGGTTTCTGTTACAGGTAATGTGAATCATACTGGTAAATAGTCATTATATGTAACACTTAGTGTAGGGATGCACAACCTGTGGCCCGCGATGGGTTAACGTGTGGCCCGCGGGTTCTGCCAATTTACAACTGTAAAAAATTGTAAATTTCGTCAATATTCTGCAAGAAAATATCAAATTTTGCCACTTAAGAATCGCAAATTTCATTGATTGCGGAAAAAAGCGAATTTTGTCGATGAGGCTTGCAAAAAACGCAAGTTTCACTCAACAGATATTGAAAAATCGTGAATTTTGTCCATGAAGTTAGGAAAAAATAGCAAATTTCCCTGATCGGGCACAGAAAAATCGTGAGTTTTGTCGATTAAGCATAGAAAAATTGTGAATTTTGTCGGTCTTATGCAAAAAATCGCACATTTCGTTGATCAGGCAAAAAAATCGTCAATTCTGGAAATGATGCTCGAAAAAATTGCAAATTAAATTCATCGTTTGCAAAAATAATTGTTGATTTCTTGGTTTATCGCAAGAAAAAGAACGCGATCATCGTTGATCAGGCACGAACGAAAAAAATTGCAAATTTCATTGATAAGGAGCGGGAAAATCACGAATTTATCGATGATGTGAGGAAAAAATGAAAATTTTGTTAATCGGCTGCGAAACAATCGTGAATTTCATCTATTTTTTCAGAGAAAAAAATCACGAGTTTCATTTTACCGCATAAAAAAATGCATATTTCGTCAGTGAGGTACAAAAATCCCGAATTTCATTGATCTGGCACAGAAAATGCTTATTTCGTGAATTAAGGGTGAAAAGTGCACATTTCATCGATCGGACACTAAAAAATCATGTGTGTTGTAGATCGGATTCCAAAAAATTGCAAATTTTGTTGATGGAAGATGGGAATACTGCGAATTTTATTGATCACATGCTCTAAAATTGCTAATTATGTTGATTAGGTTCTAATAAAATCTCAGATTTCCTCGATCGGGAGAGGAAAAATCGCTAATTACGTCGATCAGCTTCGTAAAATTTTCGAATTTTGTTGATCAGGAGCGGAAAGGCCCTAAATTTTGTCGATCGGCCTCGTAAAAATTGCGAATTTTGTCAATCAAGCTTGGAAAAATTGCGAATTTTGCCGATCATGCGAAGAAAAGTCGCCTATTTCGTCGATCCTGCGAAAGAAAATTTAAACTTTTGGCGATCATGCGAAGAAAAATCATGAATTTCATCGATCGGTTTAGTAAAAATCGCGAATTCCGTCGATTGGCTTCGTAAAAATCGCGAATTTCTTCGACCAATTTCTGAAAAATAGCTAATTTTGTCGATTAGGAGCAGTAAAATAGCTAATTTCGTCGATCGGCTTCAGAAACAGCGTGAATTTTGTCGACGAGGTTCGGAAAATCGCGAATTTTGTCGATCATGCGCGGAAAAATGACGAATTTCGTCGATCAGGTTCGGCAAAATCGTGAATTTCGCCGATCAGTATCGAAAAAATCGCGAATTTTGCCGATCAGTTTCGAAAAAATCGCGAATTTCGCCAATCAAATTCGGAAAAATTGCGAATTTCGCCGATCAGATTCGGAAAAATCGCGAATTTCTCTAATCATGTGAAGAAAAATCGAGAATTTCGTATATTTGCTTAATAATAATCGTGAATTTTGTTGATCAAGCTCACAAAAATCGCGAATTTCGTTGTTCAGGTGCGGAAAAATCGCGAATCTCGTCGATCATGTGCGGGAAAAAAATCGGAAATTTCGTTGATCATGTATCGAAAAATCACTAATTCGTCAATCAGTTGTGTAAAAATAGCGAATTTTGTTGATCAGGTGCAGAAAAATCCTGCATTTTCTCGATCGATTTCATAAGAATTGCGAATTTTGTAGATCAGGCGAGGAAATGATGCAAATTTTCTCGATCAGCTTCATAGAAATTGCAAATTTTGTCTATTGGTTTTGTAAAATGTACAAATTTGGTCAACCAGGCGTGGAAGAATTACAAATTTCATTGATCAGGCACAGAAAATCGGGAATTTTGTTGAATAGGCACGAAAATTCTTGTTGTTCAGCTCCTTCTCTCTCTTTCGTTCACATTTTTTTTCGGTACCAGCAATTTATGCTTTTTTAAAGCACTTTTAATAAAACAAAACTTACTCTCCTGAAAAAAGTCAAGGAATATTTTTACATCTTGAAAATAATCCTTGCTACATCTGTTATCTATAAACTAAAATCTGCTGATATATCCTTACCATGTGAATTGGATATTTTGACTGGGTAAGCAAACTTAAAGGGGTAACACCCCCACCAACACCCTCTGCAATCATATTTTTTTATCCTATTACAGCAGGCCACGCATCACCTCCTTTAAATCGAATTATCTCCTTGTTATTGATGTGGCCCTCGACCATCCAGGCATATTTGTAAGTGGCCCTTCACTTGAAAAGGTTGTGCACCCCTAACTTAGTGCACAAGTAAAATATGCATTTGACTGACTTATTTAGGTTTATAGCTGTTTTCAAATTAACGGCTCAACATTATAAAAATATGAAGTTAACTCAAGTGTTTCACCATGTTTCTAACAATTAGGCCTAAAAATTGACATTCAAACAATTACAGTTACCCTAAATAGCTTAATATGGATAAAGTTACAAGGAAAAGAATGCTTAAAAACATTTTACTCATTAATTTAAAAAAAATAATTTTGATTTACGATAAAATACTTCTTTGTTTTTTTAAGCAACAAGAATCTTTTTCAGGTTTATATTTTCTTAATGTTTTGTATTGAATTAACTACTTCACACTGTAAAAAATATGAATTTAGCACTTGTGTTTTACCACGTGTTTTCAGTTAACAGTAAAAGTTTAAAAAAAGAGATGATTACAAAAATATTTTATTTGGCTTACTTCAAAAGTTACTTTAAGTTTACAATACTGTATGTTTATTTTTTAATGTTTTTGAAAACCCTTAAATCATAAATTAACAATTGCATTGCATGCTTAAAATTTTAAAAATGTCATAAAGAATTGAAAAAACATACTGACCTAGAATTGCCCTGGTGACCCATAATTACCTCAGGTATTTGGGACACAATTGGATACACCTCTAGAATCTATTTGAATCAAAAATAGGAATAAAAAGAGCTTGTGTTTAAAGACCTTATAGTATCTATATTTAAAATAAGCATAAAAAGAGAAAAAAATCTAAATACTTATGTTAATGTGGCATGGATCTCAGTAAAAAGTTCAGTTTTTAAAAGGCAATCTTTTTAAAAGATGATTTTGTAATATGTTACAAAAAATCTCAACTCACATTATGCAGCAAAATTAAAATAAAACTTATTTATGCATTACAGAGCAGACTAATTGGAAAGCCTATCCACTATGTTAGAATTTTTTTAGTAGATTTCATAACGATAAACAAAAGGTGACCAATAATTGCTCTAGGATAAGAGTGACCTACATTTACATTTGCCCTGTGCTATCCTACATGTTAGAATATTTAAACACTCTTCTATAAGATGAAAGTATTAAATTCATCTTAAAGTTATATAACAGAGTTCTTGCACTATTGGAAAAAAACAAGGAATTTAAAATTACTTTCAAAAACCCTTGAAAAACATGGGATTTATTTCATTTGTTTGTTTGTTTCTGTTATTTTTAAACAAATTAATTTTTGATGGCTTAGAAAAAAAAAAAAAAAAAAAAGTAGAAGAAGAAGTTCCACAGAAAAAAAAAGGAAAAAGTGGCACAAAAATTCATATTCAATGATACTTCGTAAAAACATGTTTCTCCCTACACCCCTTTTCTTGCGTATGACTGAATCTACAAATGCCTGCTTTCATCCCATCCATCTGCAGCTGCGTGTAATCTACTTTCTCTTCATTTTCTCCTTTCAGTACAAAATCTTTTTAACATGCATGCACCTGGTACTGCTAGAACAAAACAATGTTGATGCAACTGGCACATGCATGATTCATGAATGTTTGGAGTTCCATTTTGTTTTATTTGACTAAATAAGAGGTGTGATTTAATCAATTAATTTTCCTATAAAAAGTCAAATTTTGTCCCTGCTTCTGAACTGAAAGTTTCATTGTTTACATCTGTAAATTATGTGTGGATTTTAAAGAGTTGTGGATTTTAGGATTGCAGAATTCAGGGAGTTTGCTATATTATCTTATAATTTTGTCCCTAAACTGAAAATTTCATTATTTACATCTGTGATGATGTGTGAATTTTAGGTATTTGCAGATTTCAAGAATGTGCATTTGAGGGAGTCTACTGTATTTACTAATTTGAATGAATGAGTTTAAATTAATATGGTTTATTCCCTTAGATTTTATAACCAAAATTTCCTCCTAAAATTGTCCTTATTGCTAGATTCTCTTGAGGAGTATTAACTCTATTAATGTAAATAAAATTCATTTTAAAACTTATTCATAATGATAAACTTTATTTCATAACTCCAGTTGAAATACAGAAAATTTAAAAAATGTTCATTTAATAACATTAATACACTATTCACAATAATGATGATAATTCTTTTTTATGGACAAGTTTTAAATGCGTTTTCAAATGAGGTTTTTGAGCAAACTTCCGCTTGCACAAATCACATGCAAATGGTTTTTCATTAGTGTGTGTGCGGAGGTGCTTAGTTAACATACTCTTCTTAACAAATCCTTTCTGACATATCTCACAATTATATGGTCGCTGTTCTTCATGAATACAAGAATGAGTTTTCAAAGTAGATATGGATGCAAATTTTTTTCCACATGACTTGCACATAAATGATTTTTCTCCTGAATGTGAAGGCAGATGATCCCTTAATTGAAATTTTCTTGCAAAACCTTTATTACATATCTCGCACACATATGGATTTTCACCCGTATGTTGAAACTGATGAGCAGTTAATCTTACTTTCTGACTAAAACTTGCACCACAAGTTTCACATTTATATGGTTTATCTCCAGTGTGTGTTAGATTATGTCGACGTAAATGGGATGCACTAATAAAACTTTTTGAACAAACCTCACACACATAGGGAGTTTCACCAGTATGTTGGAATTGGTGAGCTGTTAGGCTTACTTCCAGACTAAAACTTTCACCACAAGTTTCACACTTAAATGGTTTTTCTTTAGTATGGGTTAGATAATGTTGCTCTAAATGACTTGAGCTAGTAAATCTCTTCGGACAAATGTCACATGCAAAAAGGGATGGTCCAGAATGAACTCGTTTATGATTGTATAATGCTTGCTTACTAGAATATTTCTCCTGGCATATTTCACATGTGAATTCTTTTTCAGCAGTATGACTTCGATGATGCTCCTCCAATAAGGATTTTTCTGAAAATGTCATCTTACAAATATTACAAGAAAAAGATTCGACTAGAGCATGGATATAAACATGATTACACAGTTTGTCTTTCGAAGGAAAACCTTCCCGACATACACCACAGAAAAATTTCTTTACATTGTGAGTTCGCATGTGAGCATTTAAAAGACACTTTAAAGAAAATTTTTTTTCACACAGGTTACAAGAAAACATTTTTTCATCTGAATGTGTTAAAAAATGTACAGTTAAGGAATGCTTGTTTTGAAACACTTCCTGGCATGCTTCACAAACAAATTGTTTTGATTTTGGAGGATTTTGAGAATATAGATTTATATTTTTATCTTTTGCTTTAGTTGAGAATGATTTTATACTTTCAGAAACTTGAGAGTTTTCAGGTGAGAAAATACAATCAATTGTATCTAATGAATCAGGAAGAATATATTCATCATCATCAGCATGAAAACTATCTGCCGAAGTAAAAGTCACAAACTCTAATTCCTCAAATTCATCAGAATCAAACTCTTTTCCGATGCAATGCTTTTGATAATGCTCATCAAGATGATGCCTTTCTGAAAATTCTTTTTTGCATCTGTCACACCTAAAAAGATTTTCTAATCTCTCACTTGAAACATGATTTCCTAAGACATATTTTTCACTGTTTTTACTGGGGTATGAAGTACATTTTCGATTGTCTTGGGCTTTTACTGGAATATTTCTATCATTTGTGTCCCATTGTACAATTGATGTAGTCCTAGATTCACTACTGCGTTTTTTAGCATGCTCACTCAGAGCACTAGCATCAGAAAATTCCTTCTTACACACATGACTACTAACACATTTAGAATTATTGTGTATTTCTAAATGTTTATCTAAACTCAAGATGTGAGAAAAATCTTCTTGGCATTCATGACAATCAGACTGCTCTGAGAACAAATGTATAAATGTATGAACCTGATAATGAACTTCTGTTAAAAATTCTTTTTGGCATATGTCACAAGTAAATTGTTTCTGATCCATACAGATTTCTGAATCAACAGAATCTGTATTTAAATTATTCATTGTAAAATTTTATAAAATTATTCTCAAAGTCCATTAATAAATGCTAATAAATTGAAAACTGACTATTCTAAATATTTTTCTTCACTAAATTTGTTTCACTGTCAAAATTTCTTGTAAGAATTGTAAAACATAATTGTTGGAAGAAGAGATTTATTCCTTGTTAAATCAGCTGATTTAATAATTTCTGATATGATTAAATTAATATCTGACCATATTATAACTCTCCTTCACTTGTGATGTGATTTAAACAAGATTTTTCATTCAAGCTGATAATGCAGAAATTATGCCAGTTAAACTCAAATTTAAGAAGATTTTTGAAATAACTCCTAAATAAAAGTGTAATAGCTTGATCACATTGATTTATTAACTTTAAACAAGAGTTTTATCTGAAAAGAAAAGAAAAAAAGATCAATTATTTGAAAATAGTAGAAAACTTCTTAAATTATTTTTCATTGATCTAACATTCTTTTTGAAAGTGTACAATCTTTAACCCTTCACTGCACACCTGGCACATACCTAAAAGCAGCACTATCATTTCTCATTATGTGCCATAAATTTGGCCAATATCATCTTTATCTCTGATCAAGAACAGCCCAAAGAATGGAATAGCATTTATTTTATGTATGTCAGACAATTGCATTTAACAAAAAATTAAAATTTGTTTTTCAGAAAAAAAAAAAAAAAAAAAAAAAAATCAAACTGTTAAGGCAAAATTTACTTTCATTATTTTTATTGAATTACTTAAAAATATTTAATATAAAATAAGTTGCAACGCATCAAGCTGATAAAATTAACTTAATATCATTTATTTGCAAAATATAACAATTACAATATTTTAAAACTATATTTTTGTACGCATGGGCATACGCCATAAAATGTCAAATTTCAGCTGAAAATTTGAAATTTAACGTTTTTTACTATATTTACCAATATTAGATTGATATATAGATTTAAAGTAATTTTTCTCATAAAAATAGAAAAAATTGTGCAGTGAAGGGTTAAGCAAAATGCAGAAAAATTTATTTTTGCACAGATGCTTGTTATTGTGCATAAATAAAACTGTTTTGATGAAAGTATTAATACTACAGCATAAAATCCATTATCCAGAATACTTAGGATCTGAAATATTCTGGATAAGGGATTTTTCTGTAATTTGGAGTACTTTCTTTAAGTATTAATAGCACAAATTAACTGAAGAACTGTATGAAATATGAATAATATATGTATAAATACATAATTTTAAATTTCTTAATTTAATAACTTATTTATACAAATTAAAAACAGATAAGTAAAATATTTTTTTTTTAAATGATGAAGCTATTAAATATAAACATCAAGTATATAATTTAATAATGAATAATTAAATATGCATAATAAAGTGGAGATATATTTTCCTTGAATTATTCCATGATTTTTTCCCCATAAAAATACTTTATTAATTCTTATCAAAATTTTCAAGTTAAGCCAGTTTTAATAATAAAAAAAGCTTAATACATATGTTTTGTCAAAAGATTGTGATTACCAGTGACTTCAACAATATCTTAAAATTTTTTCTGAAATAAATTTATTATATTTTCATAAAAAACAACAAATTCAGTCATATTAAAGAAAGTAACATATTTAAATCACATAGAATGACATAAAACTAAAATATTCTGTAATTTAAATAATGCTAAATCTAAACTGAAAGTTTCATTGTTTACATCTATAATGATATGCCAATTTTAGAGTTGCAGGTTTGAAGGATTCTACTGTATTCAGAGGTGCCAAGTATTACGATTTATTCGTAATTATTATAGATATGCACAGTAGTGCCAACTTATACGGGCCCAAGCCCACCCAATAATTTTCTCTTCCAGCCTATCCAAATTCATTATTCAATTTTTGTTCTCTTTATTTTTTAATTGCTGAAAAAAATGTTATTCCATTGACGTTTGCAAAATTAATTTATTTGAAAGAAACACAACCTCCTCCTTACCTTCATCTTAACAGATACAATCAATTTGACATAAAAGCAGAAATTTCCTGCAATTTTTTTTTCCCCTTTAGCATAATAAATTTGCAATTGTTGTTATCCAAAGATCTTTTGGATAACCTTGTCCAAACTAATGTGGAAAAAGCATTGAAACTGCGGATTATGATTAAGTAGCTTATTGTAATAAACTGTGTTTATTTTTATGAGAATATCATATATACTCAGAAAGAAATTAAGATTTTTATAAAAACTGTCCCAAATTTTGGCAAATTGTTTGCTTATAATTTGCTGATTTCTTAATAAAAACAATGTTCTTTTCAGAAAATATGACACACACTATTATACATAATACCCTGTAATCAGAATTAAATAATAATAATTGTATGAAAAATGAACAGGTTTAGTAAATAATGTTTCACTGTGCATGCTGAATACAGTCAAAATATAATTTGCATAATGTGCTAGCTAAATGTAAAGAGCAACTTTTGTGAAAGTCTCAAAAACATTTCTTGAAAATTCTGAAAATTATCTTCAATAGAATAAGCTTAAAATCTAAAATATTCCCAAACTGAGGCAAAAAAAGATGAGGGGTTGTATCCATATTTCATTGATTAGTATCAATATCACATTACACATATTTTGATACAGCTCCTCATCTTTTTGCTTCCTTTTGAGAATATCAGATTTTAAGCTTATTCTATTGATGATAATTTTCCAAATTTTTGAGACTTTTACAAAATTTGCTCTATATATTTAGCTAACTCAGTATTTAAATTATATTTTCATTGCGTTCATGCATGCACAGTGAAAAATTATTTCATAAACCTGATCATTTTTGTACAATTATTATTTATTATTTAATTTTGATTGCAGGTTATTACATACAATGTTGTTTGTCATATTTTCTGAAAAGAACATAGTTTTTTATTAAGAACTCTGCAAATTATAAGTAAAAAACTTGGCAAAATTTGAGACCGTTTTTATAAAAATTTTAATTTCTCTATGAGTATACATGCTATCCTCATAAAAATGAGCACAGTTTATTACAATAAGCTTGAACATTTTGAAATACAGTATGAACGTTTTTGCTACATTAATTTTGAAAGGGTTGTCCAAAAGATACTCGTTCTTTTTTAATTTGTTGACGGTCTTCTATAGAGTTTCAGGAAAAAATCTTCACAGAAATGGATGACCTGTACTATTTTGTTTACACACATAGTTTCATAATAATTTTTCAAGTATATTTCCAGATATTTAACAAAATGTCTAAAATCGCAAATTTTAAGTTTACTTTTTCTGGCAATGTATTATTTTTTAGGATAACTTTAAGTGAATAGTTTGATTTATAAACATTAAGTATTATATAAGGGAAGCATATAAATGAAGAATTCATAAGAAGTAATGTTTGTTTGTAAGGCGTTTAACTACTGTACAAATTTTAAAAATAATGATGGCAAAATGCCGGTCGAAATCTGTAACATAAAGCAATCTTTTATCTCGGTAGAATAACTGGGTGCAGAAGCAAAAGATGGTCTAAAATTACGATTTCTTATGAATTATTGGGGTTAAAAATTTAAAATTTGGTTAGTGGTTTATTTTTAGATGTATTTATTTTCTATGTACAGTTTCTAAAAAGTTCGAAGTTTAAAAAGATGAAATGAGTGGTAAACGTTTTACAAATTATGATTTATTTGGAACTGTAATAGGACCAGAAACTTAAAATTTGGCATGGCTGTTTCTTTTGAGATGTAAATGCTCGCACAGAACAGGTTTAAAAAAGTCCAAATTTAAAAAGGTGCACAAGCAAAAAATTGCCTACAAAATTAATTGGGATTTATATAGTATAGTTTCAAAATATGCTTGAAAATTGATATGGTGGTTTCCTTTAACTTTCCTACTGTGAATGTGTCTAATTGACCCATTTCTATAATTCATTTTATTTGATTTGCTCCAGAAATTTCTTTATAAAGTAAAATAAATGCCGAAGAGAGAATGAATGATATGAGTATAATGATACGAGTATAATGATATGAGTATAAATATTAAAGTAAATATTTTAAATAAAAATTCTGATGTAAAATAAATTTGTGAATTTTGAGTAAACTTTCAACAGGGTAGGAAGGTTAAGATGCAATGGTGGAAAACCATAAAAATTATCATAACTCAGTATGCAAAAAAGACTCAGTAAATATGTTTTTTTAACTATTAAAAGAAATTTTCTTAACTTTTTTAAAAATAACTGTGCACAATTAGATACAAATTTAATTATATAATGCTTATTTGAGTGTAGAAGATAACATGTATCATTATTGTTTGCATTTCTCTTAAAAAGAGGCAACAGATCTTTCGAAAAAGACATTTTTGTTGAGTTGGGTATTTTTTGTCTAATGAATGGATGCTTTCAGGAGTCACAATCACTCAGAAAGATTTGGAGCAGGAAAATTAATTTTGGTACAGAAAAATTCACGTATGCCAATAGCTTTTTTTTTTTTTTTTTTTGTACTTTTATGAAGAAGCTTGTTTTTTGGCTATTGCTTGATGAAATCTGCGGTTTTATGGGGATTTTTGGAGGAGGAAAAAAGCACGCGCGAATTTGGTGCATACATGACATCTGTGCCATAACAAAAAGGATGCTCAGATTTAAACGCAATAAGTCGATTTATTTTCTCGGCATAAATAATAAATAAGTACCGATGTTGTCAAATAATGATGTCTAATATGTTACTCACATATTTAAAACACCATTGAATTTTATTCTTGTTATGCAGTTTGCTAGGCGACACAAAACTAAATATTATATACTTAAATAGGCGTAATATAATGATGGTTGTTAGAAGATTAGGAAAATACAATAATTAATACTTAATTAAACACAAGAAACTTATATTTCAATAGCAATCTCAATGTTTACATTTTTGAACATTAAATTTTGGTTGGCTGGTTACTACTACTTGTACTTTGCCGACTTGAAGTCGAGATTATAAAATTCGTCTGCTAGGCTACTTTCAAACGTAGCACAGGTCTCAAGCTATGACAACCATCCAACCAACTAACTACTATCCATTATGAGTCATTCTTGTGGTTGTTTACTTTTATTTTAATTGAAAATTAAGATTTTATTTATACTTAACTGATGATTGAAGATACATGTAGTTTTTCAGATTTCGTTTCAAAGCATTTTTTTTACAGTCTACAACTAAAAACAGTAACTTTAGTTTTTCATAAGAAAAAATGTCATTCATATTCATGAAAGTAAGTGTATAATCAATAATATTTTGTAACATTATGTTCTTAAGTTGAACTTAGATAGTGTAAATCAGTTTCTCTATTTCACAATATGTTGCCTCTTAATTTTAATGAAATTTTATGCAATCAGCATCAAGTTTAAGAGTATTGCTGTCTAATAATCTGAAAGTACAACATGGTTAGTATAATGTGATTTTGAAGTGTTTGTTTATTTATTCTCAATTTAATCATGAGAACAAAACTCGATTTTCAAGCATCTCATTTATATGATTATCTAAGGCATATAAATAGTGTAGAATGTGACTATAAATTAACTATTAAAAGTGGAAATACTGTATATATACTTTTAAGTAACCTTTTTTTATTTTATAATTTCTTTATGAACTAAATATGCAGTATAATTTCTTAATGTAGTGTATTGACTTTGTTCTTTATAGAAATTACTTTTGTTTAGGTCACCCGAGGTAATTCCTGAACAAAAATCATCAATCTTATTTAAACATTTACACACTTGTAATTGAAATAATTTTTAAGTGACCAAAAATTACCCTGGAAACAAGGTAATTTTTAGTCTATTCTAGGATAATTATTGGTCAGCATTTTTTTTTCTTAATGAAAATAAAGTACTAAAGCTAATTTTCTTAAGACTGAGTATTAAAATAAGTAAAATCAATGTTGTAAAAGTTTTAGATATCTCATAATTCTAGAATCCACAGACTTTGTTTTAAATATAAATACAAGTTTATTTGATGTGCAAAAGACTTAACATTTTACTAAACATTAATTAGCAAACGAAATTTTGAGCATTTTTATGATATTTATAAGCATTATTAATTGCTTCTGTATTCACTGTGAATGGATTAATTAATACCTTGCAAATTATTGGAACAAGAAATACTGACTGTTTATGCTTTTAATTTTTTCTTGCTTAGGCCAACCGAAGTTTCCGACTCCTTTTTCAAAAAAATTTACACAAATTTCAAGCGGGGTGGGATGCTAGGATTTGCACTCAATATTTTGAAATCTCGCCCAATAGAATAACGTGGGCGTGAGGCTCCTGCCCGAAAATTTTCACCATTTTCAAAAAAATTTTGCATTTTGAAACTACAATCAACTTCCACAACCGTTTGGTGAATTTTTTAATATTTTTGTGTGACTGATTGACACAATTTGTGAGGGGGTTTTTTTTATTGCAGAAGATCGTTGAAATTCATGATTTTTTTTTATGCAACAAATTCCTCAATTTTTTCCTGCAATCGATTGACAAGTTTCGTACTGTTTTCCACAGCGAAAAAGAAATGATTCTATTCAAAATTTTTCAAAAAAGTTAACACATTGAATCAAAAAATGTATGAAAATGGAAATGTCCAGAAATTTGGACTTACATATATTGCAAATTTCGACAAATGATTGCTGAAAAAATCAATTTTGTCATTCATTCGCAGAAAATGGCCAATTTCGTCAAAGGATCATAAAAGAATAGTCAATTTTGTCAAAGGGACGCAAAAAAGTGCAAATTTGGCCAAAGGATCGTCAAAGGGTCACTTCAGAGATGGAAAAATCTTCTATGTGGGGGGGGGGGGGGAAAATTTAAATTCACAGCAAATTTTATGATAGTTTCAGCAGAGTGTGTGTGGGAAGGGAAGGGGAATCAATGAGTGTGTTTTTTTCCACAGCCCTTTCACAAAATTTGTAGATTTTTCACAATTTTTTGTTGAAATTTTTGTATTTGTAGCGATTTTTTTGACGAAATTTGAATTTTTCTCAATCTTGTGACAAAATTTGTAATTTTTTTTCATGATTTTTTTGATGAAATTTGCAGGGTTTTTTGAGATTCTTTGTCGAAATTAGCATTTTTTTATGACTCTTTGTGTTTTTCCATGAATCTTTAATGATTTTTGCATTTTTTCTGTGATTTCTGAACAAAATTCGGTACTTCTAGGTTATCCTGTCGACCAATTTTGCCAAATAATACCAATCTCCAAACTAATAGCCAAATTATACATGTTGACATAACTTTTATTTTAAATAACGAAAAAACAAATAATTAGTAGAATATTAATAAAAATATTAATAAAAAGTCAAAATAAAAATCACTTAACGACATTTTAAACACGTGAATCGTATTTAATGTCATTGAATGTGACCTTCCTGATCATCCATTATTGGCATTTAATCTTATAGTTTGGCGATAATTTTTTGGTCGACGGGATAACCTAGAAGTACCCAGAATCCATGTTTACCCAGATCGTTTTATGAAATTTGTATTCATTTCACTATTCTTTTATGAAACTGGTGTTTTTTCCGCAATCTTCTGATGAAATTTGCAATTTTATCACGATCTTTTGACAAAATTTGCATTTTTTTCCTTTCTTGAACTTCTGACAAGATTTATGTTTTTCCAGCAATCCTCTGACAAAATTTCACATTTTTCCTGCAATCCTCTGATGAAACTTGTGATTTTTCTACGGGCAATTTACAAAATTGATTTTTTTCGGAAACCATTTATGGAAATTTGCAATATTTTTTTATTCAAATTTTCACAATTTTTTTTTTTCCCTTGGAAACCTTACAATTTTGGGAAATTCAGAACAGAATCACCCTTGGGTCTCTTAATGAATGTGAATTTGTCTCAATATCGTGGGAAAAATGCAAATTTTGGCAGAGTATCATTGCAAAATAAATAGTGAATTCTGTGAAATCTGCACACATAGGGACTGAGGGTTTTGCAGATTATAGACCATCGATTTTGTTTACAACTTATTTTTTAAAGTCTGACTATAAATTAAATTAGGAACAACAAAACAAAAATTATAATGGAAAGAAAAACATAATGCAACATTGGTATGATGTATTTAATAACTAAGACTAAAAAAAATTAAATTATGTATAATACTCGTTTTATTGATTATTCATTATTTTAAACATTGGCATAATACAATAGTAGTTTCAGTTTTGGTTTGTTGTCAGTAATTTTTTTCTGTAGTCTATGAACACTCATTGCTTCTTCAAGGAAATTTATATCTAATTTATACTGAAATATTTATTCACTGAAAAAAAAATTGACCAAATTTAACTTTAAGTGTTTATATGTTAATGATCATTTTCATTTTTTCCATTTCAACATGTAGTGCAGATTATACATCAGCAGATTTCACAAAGCTGACTGTATGTGAATTTTATCAAAAACATTAATTTCATCAAGGGATTCTAAAATAAATGTGAATTTAATGACAGAGTCACTAAAATTGAGAATTTCGTCAAAGGAACGCAAAAAAGACATGAATTTTGTCAGAGTTATGAAATAAATGCAAATTTAGTCAAAAAACTACTTAAAAAAATGCAAATTTCATCAAAATGCCATTAAAAAAAGTAAATTTCGTCAAAAAATCGCAAAAAGATGTGAATTTTATTAGAGCATTTCGTCGACACAGTATGTTTTTTTCCACGGTCCTCTGGCAAAATTTGCAGATTTTTCACAATTTTTTGTTGAAATTTTCGTATTTCTAGCTATTATATAAAGATATACAGATTTCAGTATTGAAGATTTGAGGGAGTCTACTGATTTTGATTAAAAAAATAACTGCCTTTTATTATCTTCTTAAATTTTTAATTATTGCTACTACAATCCAGGGGTGCAGAAAATGTTTCTACTCTCAACATTTCCTCCAATCCACATGAAAATTTCCCGAACATTCTACGGTACGTTATAGGGAAATGCGGTATTACCGTAGGTATAGAAAATTTATTTTTCGTAAATGTATCAACTTATATGAGAGTAAATATTGTAGAAGTGATTCTGAATGAAAAAGAAAATCTTATTTTATGCTTTTTAGCGATTTTTTTGATGAAATCAGTTATTTCGTGATCTTTTGTCGAGTTGTGCTGTTGTTTTGCCCTCTTTTGACAAAATTTATGGTTATTTAGCGGTTATTTGACAAAATTAGTTGTTTTGACCTCATATAATGAAATTCGCAGTTCCTTTGATGAAATTTTCAGTTACTTCACCCCTTTTAACAAAATAAGTTGTTGTTTTGTGATAATTTGAGAAATTTTGCGGTCGTTTCCTGATATTTTGAAGAAATTTGGGGGTTTTTTGTGGTAACAGGGATGAGATTCATCCACGGTTTTCAACTTTTTTGTCATTTTTAAATTTCAGCTTTTTTCCCAATTTTCCGATTTTTTTTTAAATTTTCGCTTTTTTTACCTTTTTTTTTTTTTACTTTCTGAGTTTTTAAGAATTTATTTCGTGCAGACTTCCGTTTTTTATTCGTTTAAATAAAAAAATAATTATAAAATAATTTTAATCCACATCAAAATATGCCTCTTTTTCAATTCTTCAACTACGAGAGGTTCTTTATCGCATGTGGTGGTTCTTATTTCATCGCGATCGCCGAATGCTCATTGAAAAACATATCAGCATTGTCTTAAAACAGAAAACTTCAACATGGGCGATTGTGTTCCTTGTATACCTCGGATTTCCAGACTTTTCGATCGATTTTTCTGGGTTTATGAGATCATTATATTTAGTGGAAAATTGAAATTTTAAAATATCACGAATTTCGACACATGGTCGCCGAAAAAAAATCAATTTGTCAATTGTTCGCAGAAAGAAATTGACAATTTCATCGAACGATTGCGAAAAAAAAAAAAAAAGGCGGAAATTTCACAAAGGATTGTGGAAAAAAAATTCTTTAAATGTTAAATGTGATTTTTGTCCAAAAATCGCCGAAAAATGGATATTTTGACAAAGGATCACGGGTAAAATGGAAATATCGTCAAAGAAAGAGTCATGGAAAAACGTAAATTTGTTAACATGTTACGCAAAAAAAAACACTGCGAATTTAATTAAAGAATTGTGCAAAAAGTGATTTTTGTCCAAAAATCGCCGGAAAATGGATATTTTGACAAAACAATACAGATAAATGGAAATATCGTCAAAGAGTTATGGAAAAATGTAAATTTGTTAACGGGACACGCAAAAAACACCCCACGAATTTAATTAAAGAATCTCGCAAAAAACTAATTTCTTTATAGAATCGCGGGGTAAAAACACAAATTTCGTAATAAAAAGATTTAAATTCCCTCAAAAAATTGTGACAAA
This sequence comes from Maratus speculifer, assembly GCA_964019185.1. Classification (NCBI taxonomy): domain Eukaryota; kingdom Metazoa; phylum Arthropoda; class Arachnida; order Araneae; family Salticidae; genus Maratus; species Maratus speculifer. The sequence goes on from OZ025301.1 coordinate 75,617,928, forward strand.
ATGATCAAATTAGTAAAAAAATTGCGGAAAAGCGATCAATTTTGTCACAAAAATCTCGGAAAACTGATCAATTTTGTTTAAAAGTATCTCGAAAAAACGATAAATTTTGTCAAAAAATCGTGAAAAAACAATATTTCATAAAAAAAAAATCACAATAAAACGATCAATTTCATCAAATAAACATGAAAAACTGCAATTTTCGTCATATAAGCGTGGAAAAACGACAAATTTTGTGAAAAAACTTTACATTTCATTTTAAAAAATCGTGTAAAAACAATAATTAAGTGCGAAAAAACGCCCAATTTCCTAAAAATATCGTGAAAAAACCACTGATTTCGTCAAAAGATCGCGAAAAAGCCGCAAATTCCGTCAAAAGATTGTGAAAAAAAAAAGAAGGGTTATTGCTGGATTGGAACTTTCTGTTCCAAAAACTGTTTTTGCTGCTTTAAAAACTAATTTTGTTGCGACATTTTTTTTTTTTTGATCTTTTGTTTTTCTTAAAAACTTTTTTTTTTCTGCTCCAAATCTTCTTGATCGAATGGGACTTTTGAAATTGGTATATTTTACAAATTTATAATTTTCAGGGTTTTCTACTATGTATCACTTAATTTTCAAGATTTTTCATTCTGAGTCACAATCACCCCTGATATTAGTAAAATAAATTTTCATTATTGTAATCAAATACTTTCTGCCTATTTCATGTTAATAATTCCTTTTTAATTTATGCAAAGCTAAGTTGTATGTAATTTATATTTATTGATAGCAATTATATTTGTTGCGATTGAAATTCCTGTCATTGCTCAAACGTCGTTCACGCAGTTTTCAGCTTTTTTGCTTTTTGGTCAATCTCATCCCTGTGTTAATTCAATGACATTCACGATTATTTTGCCATGTTTTAATGAAAATTGCGATTGTTTCGCCCCTTTTGACGATATTCACAGTTATTGAGCGATCTTTAGGTGAAATTTATAGTTGTTACATGATCATATGGTGAATTTTTCAATTTTTTCGCAATCTTTTGACAAAATTTGCGCTTTTTTCGAGATCTTTTTTGTGAAGAAATTTGCATTTTTTCTGTGATTCTTGGACAAATTTCGCGGCATTTTTAGTCCGAATAATTTGTTTTATATTTTTGGAACTAATTGCTTTAAATTTTCAGAAAATTTTGAACAGAATCAATGATGATATACTGTACATATTATACTGAGATCGATTTTGTGAGGTTCACCATACGAATTTTTTTATTTGTAGTGAAATTTTTCTATCTTAGAAAATTATGGAATTCATTGTTAAAATCGAAATCAATTTCATATTTTCAGAAAAATTTCCCCAAGTGATTAAAATTTCCCCTGATCCTAGATCGCCGGATTGGACATATTCTGCACCCCTGCTATAATCTATGCAAGGATTTAATAACTATAAATTAATGATTTAAATTAATAAATTAAAAAGTAAAATATTTTTAAATAAATATTAAATGAAACTCTCTTTGCAATCTGTGATCACATTTACCCACTTGTTAATAATTTTTCATTCCTGTGGTATTAATCATCCGTCTGGAAGTCGGTGACATCAAAAGTTCTGTCACTGCAAAATTGAAATTTTTTTTATGTAAATCTATGATACAAAGTCATACAAATAAAATGAACTATGTACAAATAAGTTTTGTTTAAATTAATTATCATTAAAAAGCTTTGATGTTTTTCTTTTATTGTGCATATTAACCACTCTTAGATCATTTTATAGAAAATTTTGTGCTCTTTCAGAATAAATTGTTATAGCAAACTTTATTCTGCAGAAAAAGACTGTCATGCCTATTTTAATTAGGGAGGCAGTGATAAAATTGTACATTTATTTTACTTTGAATTTTTACCAGTGGCTACTTTATTTTGCATCTGTGAGCTGACCAAATGTTGACTTTCTGCGAAAACAGTAACTCATTAACAGCTTTTAAATAATTATTAATTTAATTAAGCTTATTTTCAGCATGTCAAACCTAGTCGTACCTAACTCATTTTGTTTGTATGACTTTTTACTTACAATTTACTAATTTTTTTCAATTCCATAATTGCTATGAATGAGTTTAAATCAGGCATGTCAAACATGGGGCCTGCCAACATTTATTTGTGACCTGCCAACAATTTTGACATTTTCCCTATGCTTGATTTAGTTCATAATTGATGCAGAAAATACATTTTGTATAAACACACTTTTGCTAGTCGTGGCTGCAATGTTGCCAACTTGTCATTTTTTTTTTTTTTTTTTTTTTTTTCAAAATCTGTACAATTAAGGCAGAATAGTGATATTGTTGTCACAATCAGCATAATTTATATTTGTTTACTTGATTCTGAAAAGCTTGACCGAATAAAGTTTGATTTTTAAAAAATAAGTTTACAATGCAAATAATTGTGCTCCTACAACGATTGGCTTTTATAAAATGAAGCAATCATAAAATTAAAAGAATAAAGATAAAGATCAATGTAATAGTTCTAGAAAGAAAAAGGGCAGGATGGTAGTTGCTAAAAAGGGCACTACTGCAGTAGAAAAGGGCACTTTTGCAAGATAATTTATTATTGCCTTTGGTTAAAGGGTAAAAAAAATGGGGGGAAAAGTAATTTTTATGTATTATAAATAAAATAACATTAATTTTAAATGATTTTATGGTATAAAAATAAAAAATACAATTAAATTACAACATGATTGAATAATTTCTTTTTCATTACTTTTAAAAAGGACAGGGTGCATTTTGTAGATTTGTAAAAGGGGGGCACCTTTCAATAGTGACCAAGAATGAACACTAAATGTAATAAACTTAATATTGCATTTTTGCACTATTATGATTTTACTTATTAAGCAGGGATGCCGCTGGACTTGAAAAATCCTGGGTCCCCAGGACTTCTAAAATTCTGGGTCCCTTTTTACCAAAAGTGGGTCCCCACTAATAAGTCATATTTTTTTATGCAAAAATTTTATTTGTTCATTTGCAAAAGAAAAATGAAATGCAATAATTTTTGTTTTAATAATAAATAAATAATTCAAACCAATATTAATTTTTTACAGAAATTTTCTTTACTTGTTTAAAAATGAATGTGCAAAATACAAATTTAATTATAAAATATTGAAGATTTTAATGTAGAAGATAACAAGTATCACTATTGTTCGCATTTCTTTTTAAAAAAAAAAAGGCAAGACTGATTTATTTAAAAAGACATTTTTGCTGAAAAAAAAGAATACTTTTGTTGAGTAAACTGATTAGACTTTTTGTTTCATGAATGGGTGTTTTTTCCTGAGTTACATTTGCTCAGAAAAACTTCGAACAGTCAAAAACAGATTGTGAAGCAGGAAAATCCATTTTTGGAGCAGAAAAAAACAATAATTTTGAAGCAAGAAAATTAGCTTTTGGAACAGTAAAATTCACTCCCGGCATTAACTTTTTTTTTTTCGCAAATTTTTTGAATAAATCTGTCATTTTTTTGATGAAATCTGTCGTTTTATTGCAAAATTTGACAAAATTTTTTTTTTTTTTTTGCAATTTTTTGAGGAAATTTGCCATTTTTTCATGATTTTTGACAAAATTGTCGTTTTATCGGAATTTCAAAAAAAATTTGTCGCTTTTCCCAAATTTTTTTGACAAAATTTGTTGCTTTTCCACAATTTTTTGAGGAATTTTTTTTTTTTTTTTTTTTGAGGAAATCTGCCATTTTTTAGAAATTTTTTGAGGAAATTAACCATTTTTTGAGAATTCTTTGACGAAATTCACCGAAAAACAGTCGTTATTTTGCAATTTTTTAAAAAAAGTCGTAATTTCTTTTGTGATCTTTTAACGAAAGAGCTATTTTTCTGCATCCCGTTGCCGATTTTTTTTGCATATTTTACATGCTATATCGCTTTCGTGGCATCCCTGTTAAGTATTGCATTTAAATTTTTATGGTGACTTATTTAATTTTTTCCAGTTTTTCACTTTATTACTTATATATTTATTTATTTTACAAGATTCCTTTAAATTTGTATGTTTAGTTTCATTCAGTATGAAAAAAAATAAAATTCATTAACATTTTTTTAATGTGGCCTGCGACTCTGTATACAATGCTGAATTTGCTCTGCAATGGTCATCGAGTTTGACATGCCTAGTTTAAATGATATATTTTTCTTAACCTGTTTTTAACTATTAATACTAAGATTAGGACCTCAAATGAAGATTATGCCCATAGAGTCTAAACATTAAAATGCACGCAATGATCTCACTAATAAACATAATATTATATTTAGAAATATGTTTATTAATAAGCTATTTCATGTTAATATAACTTTAAAAGTCCAGAAATGCACATGGATCTGGAATTGAAGAAATGTGTATAAAATTTTTCCATTGGTGTAAATAATATTATATATAGTTTTCATTTATGAAACTTGAAAATTTCTATTAATAAAGTATAATTATAAGGTACTGTAAATTAAATTACTATGATAGTGTCTAAATGATTCGATGATTGTTCATTACATAATTTCAAAGATTAGACTCTTAAACTCTATCATGGTTGCATGTTACTTCTTAGTTAAAATTTTAATTTTTAATAATTTGGAAAGCTAAAATTGACATACTTTTTTTTTTGCTAACATTGGTTCAAAGAAAGTTTTTTTAGTTTGGCTAGACAGTTTAAAATTCATTTTTTATCATAGTTTTTTTTTTTTTTTTTTTTTTTTTTTTTTTTTTTTTTTTATTATAATTTCAATATAACAATTCTTGATTAAACTCTTTTAATTTGTTGAATTTAGATGAGTTCCACCTCACTGTTATTATTTTTCTTTTATTTATATATTCTAACATTTTTTTTTAATTATTATTTAATGATTCTGTTTAATAGATTTACTTATGCACAATGAAGAATTTCCATGAACTTTGCATATAATACAGAAATGACATCTGTGAATAAAATGTTGAAATTTCCAGGAAAATTAAAACAGAATTGACTGACAAAACATTGATGGAAGTCGAAGTTTCCCTAGTTGTTAACAAAAATAATCCTCATCAACCTCAAGTTGATGTCCCTAAAAATGACCAGTCATTTGAGTGCAACATTTGCAAGAAAAAATATCTCACTAAGAGGCTGCTTACTAGACATTCTTATACTCATAACAAAAAGAAAATATTCATGTGTGATAAATGTCCAAAAATATATACCAACAGAACTAAACTTAATATGCACTATCGTAATCATACTGGAGATAGACCATTTAGTTGTGATGTTTGTGGTTTATGTGTTATTAGTCTTGATCATTTAAAAATTCATAAACGTATACATACTGGAGATAAGAAATTTAAGTGTGATGTCTGCGGAAAAGCATTTACTCAAATAGGTAATCTTAGCAGGCATAAGTTAATTCATACTGGTGAAAAACCTTTCTTTTGCGATTTATGTGAAGAAAGATTTACTGAAAAATCTAAATTAAAAATGCATAAACATCGTGTTCATACAGGAGAAAGGCCTTATTCTTGTCCATTGTGTGAGAGAAAATTTTTAACTGCATATGAAGTGAAAATACATTCACGTTACAAACATACATTCGAAAAACCATTTGCTTGTGATACTTGTCCAAAACAATTTCGGATTAGAAGAGAGCTAAATACACACCGGAATAAATGTTCAAAACCAGATAATTCTTATAATAGAAATCAGATCAATGCTCCATTCACTGCGGCACAAGATAAGCACTCAAAAACTGATCGTTCTTTTGACAGAAGTCAATTAAATACTAAAATTGCTATGGTGGAAAGTAGTCAAGGTTGCTCCAAAACTGATAAGTCTTGTAATCATGCTCAAAAGAATACTTCAACTGTTGCATTGCAAGATTGTCAGAATAAATGTTTGAAAACTGAAAACTCTAGAAATCAGATGAATATTTCAAGCAATGTGATGCAAGATAGTCAAGATTGCTCAAAAATGGATAATTTTTCTGACAAGAGTCGAGTGAACATTTCAACCATCACGGTGCAAGATAGTCATTCTTGTTCTCGATATCTTAAATCAAATAAAGACTTTAAATGCTGGTTGTGCAAAGAAAGATTTGTTTCTGAAAGTTTATTGGAAAAACATTTTTTAGATTTTCACAAATGTTGTGTATGTGGTGAATTGTTAACTTGTCCAAATGCACTTCATGAACATTTTCATAAATGTGACGTGTGTGATGAAATATTTATTTCAAAAAATCTGTTAACTAGACATTATCAGAATTCTCATAAGTATATTTGTAAATTCTGTAGCAAAATATTTCCCTCCCAAAACTTGCTTCTTGGACATCATAGTACTTCTCATAATTTTAGATGTACATTATGTGGTAAAACATTTGTTTTTGAAAATTTGCTTGCAGCACATTATATTTACTTTCATAAATATAAGTGTAGCATCTGTGGTAAAATATTTGCTTCCCAAAATTTGCTTCATCAGCATCATAATATTTTTCATAATTACAGATGTAGAATATGTGGGGCAATATTTGCTTTTGAAAATTTGCTTACTGCACATTATAATCATTTTCATAACTTTGAATGAAGAATATGTAGTAAAGTATTTGTCTTCAAAAATATGTTAGATGCACATTTTGATAATTTTCATTCTTATCATTGTGATATGTGCAAGACAGAGCAGGTATTTCCTTCAAACAGTGAATTGCAAAAACACAAGCTTACTCACCATGCTACTAATAAAGTGAATATATCCATCAGTGGACACCATAATTTTTATAGAAATAAACATTCTTTGACTCAACATTCTACTTTGAACCTTGCAACGAAAAATAACTGTCCAAAATCATTTACAGCAGATTTTGATCTACAGTCATATTCATATAAATATGCTACTGCTAAACCTTTTGTTTGTAACATTCTAAATCCAAAGCCATTCCAAGCAAATTTTCAAATGAAAATGTATTTACGTAAATATTTCATATCAAAGAATTTTGCTTGTGGTTTATGTCAAAAAAGATTTTCTCACTATAACTTGTATAAAGTACACTGCATATTACATTTTTCTAAATGGAAACGTTAGGGCTATGTAATATGCCTGATATAAAACATCCTATATGAAAATGAGCTTAAATATGCATCATAATGTTAGTATATAGGTTTTACTAGATAGCTTTATATATTTATTGAGACATTTAATAAAACTTTTGTCAGTCTTTTATGCTTTGTATGTAGCAAGAAAAAAAAAAATACTTTACTAATGGCCTTTACTTGTTATTGAATTCTATTTTTGTAATGAATGAAAATGTTATAGCTAGAAATTAACAACAGTTTAATAGAAAATCTTGAGACTGTCCCTAATTTATAACCTATTAAGCTGAAAATGTATTTTATATTCAGTGTTTGCTCAGGACAAAAAATAATTTGAATGTTTATTTCATAAAATTGTCATTTAATTTTCAAAGTTGAAATTTTTAGTTAGTTGCCAGTGGCTAGCAAAACTTTTTAGCTTAGTTGTCACTTTTATGTAATCTTAATCATTATTGGATTAAATTAAATAATTTAAAAATTCTTTTCATAGGATTATCACAGTTACCAAAGCTAAAACTTGGTCATTAAAAAATGTGTGGCCTATAATAAAAAAAAAAAAAAAAAAAAAAAAAAAAAAAAAAAAAGTTGGTCCATGAGTAAAATTTTTTATTTATGGAAAAAAAGTGTTGGTCCATGAATAAAAATTTTTAATTATAAATCACATTTTTTTAAGGTTCAGTAGTAGTACTCTGATAATTTTTGTAATCTGTATAAAGAAATTTTAATATATTCAATTCAATGATACGTAAGATTATGTAAAAATGGCTACTAAGCAAAAATGTTTTGCTGGCCACTGACAACTAACTGAAATTTTCAGTTTTTCATATGTATCATGGAACAAATATATTAAAATTTCGGTACTACTATGTTATCCTGTCGACCAGAAAATTATCGCCAAACTATAAGATTAAATGCCAATAATGGATGATCGTGAATGTCACATTCAATGACATTAAATACGATTCACGTGTTTAAAATGTCATTAAGTGATTTTTATTTCGACTTTTTATTTATATTTTTATTAATATTCAACTTATTATTTATTTTTTCGTTATTTAAAATAAAAATTATGTCATTATGTATAATTTGGCTATTAGTTTGGCGACTTGTATAATTTGGCGAAATTGGTCAACGGGATAACAGAGAAGTACCAAAATTTCTTTATGTAGATGACAGCAGTTACCAGAATACAGTTACCAGTTAACAGAGCTTCTGTTAAAACAAATTCTTTAAAAAAGTATCCAAACACTTTAAAACTTATACGCTTTTTAAAAATAGTTGAGAAAAACAGACTGGTTGTTTATTTTATTTAGCCATCATGTGATAAGGAATATTTTCAGGTCTATTCTGTAATTTTACTGCTACATTAATAAAAAAAATCTTAGTGTAATTATTTTTCCTTCAAATTTTACCCATGCACAATAGATTCCATACAACAAAGACCTTCTACAAAATTTAAACTTGCCATTGTGCCAAGTGCATTTTGAAATTTGTGCTGCTGCCTGATCTATGCTGTTGTTATTTTTATATAGAAATTTTAACTTAAAAGAAATTGCACAAGTGTCAAATTTTTTTATTATTATTAATTTAGAATATTGTCCTTGAAAATTTAATCATTATTTCATATGAATGAACTATTACATTAACATAACAGCAGTAATTTATTCCATTTTTCAATATTGGGTGAAAAAAGTTCAGGCCAGGATTCGAACCAGGGATGTATTGGCTGAAGCCGCCAATGCTTTACCAACTGAGCTATCCCGGACACGAACACTTTAGGACTATTTCACCCAATTAACCTCAACGATCACTTTATCTGGTCTGATACTCTGGATCAGTTCAACAGAATAAATCGAAGGTCAGTATATGGAACTGCAGAAAATCGCTGCATACAAAATTACATTAGATTAATTTTAAACATGATTATTCAATCGGTAAATTAATTATAACAGAAGTAATTTATTCCATTTTTCACCCAATATTGAAAACTGGAATAAATTACTTCTATTATAATTAATTTACTGATTGAATAATCATGTTTAAAATTAATCTAATAAATTAACATAGTTTGAGCAATTAGATTAAGTTCCTTTTTTGAAAAATATTAACTAATAATTTATTTACTCTTCCCATCATTCAAAAGCTTTTAAATTAAGAGCTGTTTTAAGTTTTTAAGGTGACTTTTCTTTTAAATTTATAAAATACAGTAAATTAATAATAAGTTATAAATTAGAATAGAATTACATTAATGATATTTTATTGTAATGTACATTCTCATAATAGTTATAATAATTTTAAGGCTTAATAATAATAAATATACAATAATATCTTTAAAACTTTGAATTCTTGTAAGAAGAAAACACAGATGAATTTTCTGGTCTTTTTATATTCGTTTAAAATACCACTATTTTCATATAATATTTTTTCCTTACCTAATCTGAAACTAAATTAATGAATATTGTTATATGGAATTATAGTATTTATTAAATACTCTGAAAAGTTTCACCGTTCAGAAAATGAGAACTTTGTAGATAAATTTTCATAAAAGTGACAAAAACAGTCAAACTAATAAATTTTTTCATAAGTGATAAAAACTGCGATAAAAACATGTTTTTCCAAAGACAATAAAAACCATCATATGGTAAATACTATACAACACTGGTTTTATTCTAGAAAATTTTAGCCATTTTCACATAAGGATTTTCAAACAAAATTTTGTTATATTAAACCTTCATTTGATTGTAATCTAACATTTGTGAAGCTTTTTTATTGTCATTGCATTTTAATCAAGATAAAAAAACCTTTTCTAAAATTCTATATTCATTTTTATTGTTTGCATCAGTACAGAATGCTTTAATTTAACAACTTCTTTGATCTCAGTATATGCACTCTATTGCAGGAAAAATTGGTTGTTCAAGGACAAATATCCTCTTTTCATTTTCCCTTCGTTACTAAAGTTAAGATAAAGTTTGAGAAGTGATCAAGGAAGGGATAATGAAAAAAGGATATTTGTCCTTGGGGAAAAAAAAAAATCCTACAGGGAGTATAGTGGATACATGCTATAATGTAATTCTATCTCCGAGTGAAGGTGTTATAATTATGCTTGTGAATAGTGATATAATTAAACAGGTATAAGTGTCATAAATATATTATGACCTATAAAGGGCAAAATTAGCACTAGCCACCGGCCGCATGGCCAGTACATGAGAAAAAGTGGCCAGTGAAAAATTGTCCATCAGTGGCCACCTTGTGGCCACTTTTTTACAAGGAGATAATACAATTTACTTTTATTTTATCAGAGATTCTACTTTTTTAGGTTTCAATAGATTTATATTATCATATTTATTTGGGCTGTTCAGTTTTAGATTAATACTTATAAAAATTTTACTGCTTATTATTTTTAAATAAAAAAGTGGCCACTAGTTTAAACAAAGTGGCCACTTCAAAAACTAGTCTTACTGGCCAGTGGCCGGGAACGAAATTTCCCAATTTTGCCCTATAATGACCTAATATTTGCAAAACAAAGAAAAAATATATATGTATATTGCATTCTAATAATAATAATAATAATAATAAAAAGAATTTGTTCTTAGAATTTTGTATTAATTTTTACTGTCTGTATCAGCATAGAATGCTTTAACAACTTCTTTGCTTTTAATATATTCATTAGTGAATGTGTGCTACATAGTAAATCTGTCCGGTAGCAAAACCATTAATAACTGTGCTGGTAAATAATGATATAATTAAATGGGTATAAGTGTCATAAATACATTATAACCTGATATTTGTGAGGCGGAAAGTTGTCATTGCATTCTAATAAAGAAAAAATTAATTTGTTCTTGGAATTCTGTATTCATTTTTACTGTCTGTATTAGTACAGAATGCTTTAATTTAACAACCTCTTTGCTCCCAATGTATCCACTAGTGGATATATGCTGCATAGTAATTCTGCCTGGTAGTGAAATGATTAATAATTATACTTGTGAATAGTGATATAGTTAAATGGGTATAAGTGCCATAAATATGTTTGACCATAAATATATTATGACTTAATTCCTAATATTTTCAAAACAAAAAAAAAATAAAATGTACTACATTCTAGTCAAGAAAAAATAATTTGTTCTTGGAATTTTGTATTCATTTTTATTGTCTGTATTAGTACGGAATGCTTTAACAACCTCTTTGCTTCTAATATATCCATTAGAGGATATGTGCGACATAGTAATTCTGATTAATAATTGTGCTGGTGAATAGTGATATAATTAAATGGGTATAAGTGCTATAAATATATTATAATCTGATATTTGTGAGGGGGGAAAATTGTCATTGCATTCTTATCAAGAGAAAAATAATTTGTTCTTAGAATTCTATATTCATTTTTACTGTCTGTATCAGTACTGAATGCTTTGATTTCAAAACCTCTTTGCTCCCAATATATCCACTAATGGATATCTGCTACATAGTAATTCTGTCTGATAGCAAAGAGATTAATAATTGTGCTTGTGAATTGTGATATAGTCAAACGGGTACATTTGCCATAAATACATTTCTTTGTCAGTTTTTTATTTTATTTTTATCTGTATTTAATTATTACTTTCCTTATTGTCAGTTTTAAATTTCATTTGTACTTAATTCTGTTTTATTTTTACTTATGCAGAACAAATAAAAATATTTTTTTCTAATTATTTTGTTACGGTTTTATGTATTTTCTCTCTATAAGAAATTGAGGAGGAAAATGATTAATAAAATTAACTACTTTGTTAGTTCATATATTACTTGGTTTTCTTTTTGGGAATATGGAGTAGGAAGAACAATTTTATTAATAATGCTATTATAAAAGCAGTCCTGTTTATAAATTATTTTTAAAATCTGAACCTTTAGCAAGCACTACTAACCAAAATTAAAATCATAAAAATATAAGTCATCTATCCTCTTCTTTGGCTGAAGTTGGAAAATGGGAGATATTGATTCTTAAACATGATATATTTTATAATCATTTATATGCTATTTTGATTATATGTACATATTTTTCCTGTTTAGAAACTTTTAAAATGTTTGAAAAGTGACAATTAAGGAATGGAAAAGTCAATACATACAATACAGTTGAACAGTCAATTCAATTGAAATTATAATGAAAACTTGCAATATAGTAAACTATTAAAATAAGGGTACTACTAGGTTATCCCGTCGACCAAAAAATTATCGCCAAACTATAAAATTAAATGCCAATAACAGATGATCGTGAATGTCACATTCAATGACATTAAATGCAATTCACATGTTTAAAATGTCATTAAGTGATTTTTATTTCAGCTTTTTATTAATATTTTTATTAATATTCTACTAATTATTTGTTTCTTTCATTATTTAAAATAAATATTATGTCAATATGTATAAATTGGTTATTAGTTTGGCGATTTGTATAATTTTTGCGAAATTGGTCGACGGGATAACAAAGTAGTACCAAAATAATTAATTAAAGTAAAATAATGCAAAGTAATAAACTAAAATAATAAAAAGTAAGATAATTTAAGAAATGATTTAATTATTAAATGTAAAGGTAAATAAATAATTAATAATGTATAATTAAATATGCAGTATAAATATGAGATATATTTTGCTTCAATAAATCAATGAAACTTTCTCATAAAGGTACATTATTAATTCACATCAAAATCATAAAGTAAGGAAGTTTTATTTCAGATCTAGCCAATCTTAATAATAAAAAAATTTGATTGATACATAAATATATTTGATAAAAAGATTATAATTACAGTAATGTCCGCAATATCTAAATTTTTTGCAAAGATCAATTTATAATCATTTCCTTAAAAACCACAAGTTCAGTCACCTAATCAAAAAATATGCATTGAAATATATATGCAATGACATAAAACTGAAGTTCATCTCTACATTTTCTGAAAGTTTCATTGTTTATATCTGTGATGATGTGCAGATTTTAGATGTTGCAGATTTGAAGGAGTCTACTGTATATGCATTTACCATGATTTTAATATTTTTAACATAAACACTGTTAACACAAAATATTGTTTATCATGAACTGAAAAGGGAATGGATGTTGAAATATTTTTTACTCATAGCATGAATGAAGCAAGTTTTCCAAACTTATCAATGCAGTTGCATTGAGTTCTTTATTTTTCAAACTCCAAATTTTCAAAAGAGTGTCATTCTCGAAAGAGAAATGTCTAGTTTGATAGTTGCAGATGACAAATTGTAAAAATGTCAGGCGATAGCTTCAAAAGATAAAATCCCATTATAAGAATTGCATTGAGGGTTGAGAAAAAAATATGTAAAACTAATTAATCTTATAGTATTAGTGTTGCCAAGTGTGAAATCTTTGCTCAAATGTGACAATGGTCTGCTAATTTGCTTAAAGCTAGAAATTTATTAAAATTTCTTGTGTTTCATTAACCAAAACAATTAACATTAGACTGTTGTCTTTTGCCGACAAATGAAGTTGTTATGAAGTTGTTACTTATGGGTTCAATTTAACTTAGTCTGACAGCTGGAATCTGAAACACACGTTTTTTCAAATGGTGTTGCTGTTCCAATTAAAAATATATGACTGACAGCTTCACTTCCAAATGTTTCTGATCCATGATTATAAAAATGATTACAGATTATCATTATAAATGTCAAAATTGGAAAGAAAAAAAAAGTTAAAGAATAAAAAGATTAATCCCACATCCAATATGAAATTGCAAAATTTTAGGCATTGATCCAAAAACCTTTTCTTTGTGTAACTGAACAAATTTTGCTGTGATCAGACAAAGAATGTAATTTTCTCAAAGACAAATAAGAAGAAAGGATGATGTTAATCAGATCAATAAATACAAAAATTAATAAGAAAATTATGTGCTGTATAGCAAAACTGGAAGAAGAAATATTAAAGAAAAGAAAATTATTTTAAAACAAAAAAGTGATGTTTTGATGAATAATTCACCAACTGAAGAAGATATTTCAGAATGTTAGCTCTACCAAACCTGAAATTGACAGTCAATCAGTTTGAAATAATTAGAATGTTAGCAAAATCTTCCAGTATTATTGCAAATTGCACCTTAGAAGGTATGGGTATTTCTGTTGATAATAAAGGAAAAGCAATTGACAGAATGACTTCAAGAAGACAAAGCGAAAGGAAAAGGAGGAAATTGAAAGAACAAGAAGGACAAAATGAGTTAGTTTTAAAAAGTTTGTATTTTGAGATGGAAGAAAGGATTGATAACTGAAGCAAAAGGAGAAAAGGTATGCTGAAAAATCATTGAAGAAGAACACATCATCTTAGTTCAACAAACTGGATCAAAATAATTGTTATATTTCATTGACATCGTCATCTGCCATTAATAGGTTAATGGAATTATGGTGTATTTTAAAATAAGGATATATCAAAATTTCAATTTTGAAATTTATTAAGTGCCTAAAAACTACTGTTAATGCAGGATACAAATCTGGAGTTACCGTAATTTCTGGAAAAAACTCTGCATCGCGAAAAATCACTCAAAAAGATTTAGAAAATGGTCGTAAACGCCGCAGGTGAAATTTTCGCGGTTTACGTGTTAAACATAAACACATTAATAAGCTGTATTAAGAAATCATAAAAAGTGAAATTATTAATCAGAAATTAATAAATAAATACAAAATTAATAATATTATTTAAATACCATATTTTCGGGAATAAGCGCTATGACGCATACGAGTTTAAAAGTAAAAATTGCTTAGTGCGGCGCAGGAGATACGGTGATTTTTTTTTCCTAACAGTACCGTAAAATACTGTTAATCCGTCCCCCCCCCTCAAATGTGATGAAAAATCGTAAAATAATTAAAGGGGGCACTTGCACAGGATTTTTCCGCGATCGTTTCACAAAATTTGCAGGAATGAATCGTGAATCTTTGAATGAATCATGAATTTTGATAATTGAAGTAATACTTGAAAAAAATTGGGTTAAAAAAAAAAACATAAATTCTGTTGAAAAATGCAGAAAAAAGGAGAAATTTGTAAAAAAAAAACCCCAAAAAAGCATGAAATCAATTAAAAAAAGCACATTTCATCAAAGATTCATGATTCATTCATTTCACCATGATTCATCCCTGAATCTTTGGAATAGGGGGAAAAAATCGGATTCAGAACAAATTTTCTGAAAGTTATAAAAGAAGGGGAGGGAGAGATAAGAGGAAAATTCATTCGAAAATGCAATTTTCATTTATTCGTAACCTAATGCGAAATTTGCGTAACTTTTTGCGGTCTTTTAATGAAAATTGCCATTTTTTTGCGATATTTTGACAAAATCAAAATTAATTTGTTTTTACGACCATTTGTCGGAATTCGCGATACATTTTATGTCCGAAATTTTGGAATTATAATCGATTTTTTTTTTTTTTTTTAAATTTTCGGAAAAATTCAGAAAAATATCATGCTTGTTTAAAAAAAAAAAAAAAATGCACGTAAACGCCGCATCGCTTGAAATTTCAGTTTAAAACACGTAAACGCTGCAGCGTTTCTTCTGAAAATTACGGCATTAAAACATTGGAAACAAGACAGAAAAAAGAATTTACAATGGATAATGTGCTTATTACATGCAAATGAACTTTCTTTTAGACACTTATTTCAATATCTCGATAGAAAAACAAGTGGCTCTAAAAGATTTTCTGGACAATAGGAAATCAACTTGAAAATTTTGAATACATGAAAGTTATAGATGATAAAAAAAAAAAAAAAAAAAGAACCATGGCTAACAGAAGTTAATTTTGGGGACTTAAGTACAGACCTAGAAATGTATCAAGCATTATGGAACAGCATATTTCCTCAAGTTTTAACAGAAAAAAACCCTTCGGAAAACTTGATCCTTCTTGTTGGTTAACTGCAGGCAACAAAATTTTGCTTTATATCTGTCCTACGAGACTCTTTTTGTAAAAAGATATCTCACTGAATATATGTTAATTAAACGAATAGCCATATGTGGTTCAACATTAAATTAAAAGCCTCTTGCAATGATGAATCTGTTCATTTATGATAAATTATTAAATGTTGACCATGTACCTCAAAAAACAGTATAAAGGTATCATCGATCAAGTTATTCCAAGAAACACATATTTAGTAATTTTGAAACTATGCTTTTTGTAATGTTAATTAAATATATAAGAGTTCTTGGACTTAAGGAGGATACTAACATTTAAATCTAAGTCTAATAAACATATGAGAAGTTTGGATGTACCTCTTCGTAACTTCGATAATTATGAATATATAGATATAATTAATTGCAATCAATGTAATCTAAAAGAACCTCCTGTCTTGATAGATTTATCAGATGCAAAATTTAATAAAAGAGTACAAGCAGAAGAAACTCTTGGTTTTTAGATTTTCTTTATCTTACTTAAACTTAGAAAAGATATGCCAAAATTGTCATGGAAACTGCATCAACTCAATCAGGATATGAAGAATTAAATTGTCTTATCTTGGAAAAGTTGAAGTCTGTATGTATTGCCAAAGTGTATTACTAAGAATGGTTATAAGCCACTAAGTTGTATAGCTAATATAGCAAAGGCAGGAAGTGAGGGTAGAGGTCAATATGTAGTCGCAACTTTGTGGTGACTGCTGTGAAGTATTTTAAGGGGGCTCAGGAGTTGAAAACTTTTCAAAAAATCGATTTTTTTTTATGATCTAGTTTGATTATTCAATTAATTCTTAACTCAGTGCAAAAAAACACATAAAAATATTAGCATTTATGTATCAATACTTACATAGCCGCATCCATATAATTTCAACTTTAAGTCGTGTTTTCTCAAAACTTGATTTTTGACGACTAACACCAAGATTTAAAAAAAACTATTAGATGGAATGGCTTAATTTTTTTTTTTTTTTTGCATGCATGCATGCATGCATATAACATCATAATCTAGATTATGAATTAAGGATATAAGTATCACTTAATAAAAACAGCATTAAAAAATCTCTCAAAGTTGAAAATTTAAAAAAACCCTAAAAAATACAATTTTTTTTTCCATTAAAAATACTCAAAATATTAAACTATCTAAAATATATTAATTCATAATCTAGATAATAATGTTATATGCATGCAAAAAAAAAAAAAAAAAAGCCATTCCATCAAATAGATTTTTTTTTTATTTTGGTGTTAGTCGTCAAAAATCAAATTTTGAGAAAACGCAACTTAAAGTTGAAATTATATGGATGCGGCTATGAAAGTGTTGATACATAAATGCTTATAACTCTGTTAAAAATGCAAATATTTTTATGCGGTTTTTTGCATTGAGTTAAGAATTAAATGAATAATCAAATTAGATCATTAAAAAAAATCGATTTTTTGAAAAGTTTTCAACCCCTGTGCCCCTTTAAGCAGATAGAAGCTAACAGGTATGCTGTTTAGTTTAAGTTACTTTATACTGAAATTGTAAAATTTTGATGTCCTTGAGGAACCGGAAAACAAATTAATTTTAAAAAACCTTTTCAGCTGAAAAGTTAGACATCTAAAAAGGAAAAAAGTTTTCACTTTTTTAATTTTTTTTTAATGCACACATTTATTTAAAAGGTTTATAAGTAATTTTAATTATTATGGAAGCATTTAAATTCATGTAAAAGATGTTATTTAATGTCTCCTTCAGGCAATATCAGGACTGAGGAAGTTATTTGTTTATTGGCTTGACTCAACAGACCCGTTCAGTTTTTTCTGCTGGCCCAGTCCCATTGAAAAAATACTGTCCTAATTCTGCAGGGTCAGACCCATGCAGATTTAATACCCTTTAGCATGGACAGTGAACAAGAAAAATGAGGCCTTTTCCAAAGTTTATTCACCCAAAAAAAAGAAGAAAAAATCGGACTTTGTTATTGGTTTGGTTAACTGTAACCTCAGTTAATTGGGGTCTTATTGTATATTTCAAACATAAAAAAATAAATATTTTCTTTTTTTCAATATATTACATTATTGTCTAATTAACAAAGCTAAAATGATGAAATTAAATTTGTCAATTAAATATGCCGGTGATATGCTCACTTGTGGAATATTATTCACAATTATTGCTCTGAAGTACTTTAAGAAGACCTTCAATTTAAAATTACAAATTAACATTATCCATTTATTGCCCCTAGACATTTGCAAATAATAATAATAATAATCTTTAAATTTTTTTGATATTTTCACACAAATTGAAGTTATTTTACAAAATGCAAAAACAAAACCTAAACAATTGCAGTTTAAAAGAGAGGGTTAAAGTTATCATATTTTTCAATATATTTAAAGTAACATTTGCATAAACTGGCATTTTAATAAAGTATTGAAAAATAAATATAAATAAAACTATCTCATAATTTTAAACCTATATTTATATTACTAACATTTAATGTATTCTTTTGCAATTCTTTTCAGGTATGCACAGTTCATGTGGTACACTGAACCAAGTTTGGAACTTGCGCTGAATGATCCAAAATCGTAGATAAGAAATATCTTCTGTACAACCTCAAAAATTTAATACACCAGATATCTGGGGAAAAAAAAAAAACTGATTTGTTTTACACTATTTAAAACATATTTTGATTGATGAGGACTAAAGTCAAAGTATTTTCATTGTACACAAGTTTATCAGTTGAACAAATATAATGTTTGATTAATAAGAAGACGAATCATTAAAATAATTTTCTATTTATTGGAAAATAATGAAGTTCTGGTTATAGTGTTAGCAAAGAAAAAGAAACTGTGCTAATATTTTCAGGATCATGAGTTAGTTATTCTATTGAAAATTTTATACTTCTGAATTTGTAATATTGTAAATATATAAATTTGGATTTAGATAAACAATTTTGTTTTGAAAATTCAAGACAGCATTATTTCTTTAACCAGCTTTTCTGTTTTAGATATTTCTATTGTGAATGATTTCCGACATATTGTCATTTGAAAAACAAATTTAAGAAGGGTTTCCTCTTTAATTTAATGCAATAAAAATCTTTTGAGTGGTTTAATCAATCATTTTTTTTTTCAATTAAAAATATCTAAATCAAGTATTTCATCATTACCTTTGAATATAAAAGTTTGTTTTAGATATTGAATTTTATTTCTGTTAAAAATCGATAAATCAAATTCTTATTTAAAAAAGAAAATTAGATTAAAAAGGATGTTGTTGTCAGAGTACAAATTTATTCACAGAGTTAACTATAAAAGAAAATTGGAAAAATTAATCGTGTATGATAATTTTTAATATTACTGTCACTTAAATTTTTAAAGTGGAACAAAAGTAAATTAAAAAGAAAACATTACTTCAGAAACAGAGTTATTTTAAAGTGTAATCAACATGAGTGATAATCTATCACTAGATTTTTCACATTTGAATGAAATCATAAATCATAATCAGTCAGGTGATGAACAATCAAGTCATAAAAAACCCAATTCTGCTGAACCGAAGTATGTTTGCAATATATGTCAGAAAGTTTATGCAACTATGAGTGGTTTAAAAAGTCACTTGATAATGTCCCACAATGGAGAGAGGCCTTTTGAATGTGATGTCTGCAAAAGAAGATTTCCTGTTAAAAGGAAGTTAATTTTGCACCAGTACACCCATACTGGTGAAAAACCCCATAAATGTAGTATTTGTCAAAAAGGCTTCTGTGAGATTAGTCGATTGAAGACACATCTCCGAGTCCATACTGGAGAAAAGCCATTTATATGTGATATATGCCAGAAAGGATTTTATGTCCATGGCCATTTAAAGGCACACAAGCTCACTCACGAAGAAAAGAAATTTGCATGCAATATCTGTGATAGAAAATATTCCAACTCATCATCCTTGAAAGAGCATTTTTATGTACACACTGGAGAAAGACCTTTTGTATGTGATATTTGTGAGAAAAGTTTCAGCCAGAAAAAATGCCTTCAAAGGCATGCTGGTACTCATTCTTCAGAGAAAAGGTTTGTTTGTGACATATGTCAAAAGGCATTTGTTGACAAAAGTCGTCTTACTGGTCATAAAGTCATCCACACTAAAAGTAAGCCATATGTTTGTGAAATCTGCCAAAAAAGATTTTCAAAAGAAAGCAGGCTAGAATCACATAAAATGACTCATGATAAAACACCACGCTTTAACTGTGATAAATGTTCCAAAGGGTTTTTTTTTAGATGTGACCTAAAAAGGCACAGATGTCGCAAGGTTAAAAAGAAATTTGTATGTCATACATGTTTAAAAGAGTTTCCTGATAGAACTCTATTAACAGACCATTGTCGCACCCATGCTGAAGGTAGACCTTTTGCCTGCCATGTTTGTAAAGAAAAATTTTCCTCGAAAATGTTTTTAGAAAAACATCTTCAATATCATACTCTTGAAGAAGTTACAGTAATAAATAAAATATATACAAACAAAGAATCTTCTTTTTGCGATTCAAATGAAAAAACTATTTCTTCTTCAAATATACCTATAGAAGAAATTTATCTAAGCAGAACAGTTGCTTCTGACATTTCCGATAAAGTTTCTTTATCAAGCAGCGAATTAAATGAAAATAATTATCTGAAATCTGAGGAGAAAGATTGTTATAGTAGTGAACAAAGTAGCATTTCTAGTGATAGTTTCGAAGATATACTGGTTGTTTTGGAAGAATCTTTTACTACCTCTGTTGATGAAGAAAACCTTCCTTCAGACCATGAAAGTAAAGATGTTAATTATAAATCTTCCGATACCTCTGTTCTTGATAAAAGCTCTACTGATCTGAACGAAGAAATTCTTGGACTTGTAGTAAAAAAAGAATCTCTTAATACTAATAGTGAGGGTAAAAAGGATAAAGTTATAAACATAAATCTAGAAAATGTTAAACATAATGTAAAAAAAACTACTATTAATGACATTGACCAAGTAAATTCTGTTCTAAATGATCTTTTTCATAACAGCAGTCTTTATCCACCGCTTCCTATCACTAAAGCCACCAAGAAAGATGTCACAAAGAAAAAGCGCATGAGAAAACAAATGTCAGATCCTCTTGCCGAAAAACCTTTTTCGTGTGATGTTTGTCTTAAGGTGTTTACTCAGAAACATCTCCTTGTGAGCCACTATCGAATACATTCTGGAGAAAAGCCATATACTTGTGACATTTGTTTCAAGAAATTTTCTCACAAAAGTAATTTTAACCGACACCAACAAACACACTCAGGTGAGAAACCTTTTGAATGTGATGTATGTGAAGCCAAATTCACTCAAAAATATCACTTAAAGCAACATATTCTTGATCACCAAGGGGAAAAACCTTTTCTGTGTCATGTTTGCCATGAATCCTTTTCAAAGAGATATTGCTTAAAAATGCACTTCCGTATGCACACTGGTGAAAAACCTTTCGCATGTGACATTTGTCAAAAATGTTTTTCGAGGCGTAGTGTTTTAACTAAGCATATGGAAGTCCATACAAAAGATACAACCAAGTAAAAGTCATAGCACTACTTAAATGTATTTTAATCAGTCACCTGTATGATCTATACAGAAGTTTTATGTGATATTTTGTTCTACTGAGTTGTTTGTAAAACTTGATAAGCTCGAGAAAGTAATAACGATTTCAGATGAAATTTTTCAACTTGATGTCTGAACTTTTTATGCAATTTGAATTCTGTTTCTAAATGTTTATTTAGCATCTAAATAAATTATTTAGACATTAAATCTCAATTTATACTTTGTAAGTAGTTTCAGTGACTAAATGAAGTATTCAGACTCTGAAATTACTTACAAAGTATAAACTGGGATTTAAAGATTCTACTGATGTTATGTAAGATATTGTCCAATACTCACACAGAAAAATTTATTGTTTTTGTTTGAAGGATTTATTTTGTTATTATTTTAATTATTTTAGCTTTTGTTGATTACAATATTTTATAAGACTATTCTTCAGTTATAAATATTGATTAAATGCACTTTTTTTATTTAAATAAACATAATTAGATGAAGATATTATTTCAGTAAAATTAAAATTCTGCATATCAATTTATAGTTTAATTGCATTACTTTTTTTAATATATAAAATAATAATAATTTTACTGTGCAATATTTATTGTTATTCACTAATTCTTATAAGGTTTTTTAATTTTATCATTCTATTAATGTGACACAGCAAAAATTTCTCAATTGTTATGCTCCCAATTTATTTTCATATAAATTTATTTTATTTAAAATAAACTATTATCTCAACAGTTATTAAACATTTTTGTGTAAAGTTAAGCTAAAATTTTTAATTTTTTACCCATTCTTTGGTACAATTTTGTAAATTGATGTGCAATTTAAATTAAAATGGGTTGTATTATACTTACTTAATTTGTATAAATGTGGCTGTTTTTAAATTATTATTATTATTATTGCCATAACTGTTTATGATGATAGTATATAGTCATTTTTTAATCCAATGATGCCATTGATGTTTTACAGTCAGAAATTATGCACATTTTAGATAATTAAGTGCATAAAAGAAATTGTAATAGCTTCTTTAGAATGTATAATTGTAATTACTTAAAAGTAATAATAAAAACTGGCAATTAATCATAAGCAGAGTATTTTGTATTGATATTGAAATTGTCTTAATGCTAAAAAAAGAGGGCATTTTCTTGTGGAAATAAAAAGACCTGGGTTTTGGAAGTGCGAGAATCTTTAGAATACATATTTACAAACATTTTTAAGTTAACTTTCTTAACTATTGATTGATAGTAAAGAATGATTATAAGACATTTGTTTATTTTGATAGCTTTATTGATTACAACAAATTTCATTAGAATTTTTAAATATATATGGTATGTTTTTTCCAGTTTTGCTAAACAATTCAAATTTGTTGCAAAAAAAGACAGGGGTAAAATTCCCATCACGAGTCTTTTATTAAGCATAATTTTGAATGTTAAAAAATTCTGATCTTTCTTATTCAAGTACTTATACAATTAAAGACTTAACTAATGAATTTCCTACTGATCTAGACCAGTATATTTTTACCTTTTTATTTTGACTATGCCATAGCATGTTTAAGCTTAAAATTTAAGTTTTATAGTACTTTTAAAATATATTATGATCAATTCTACCTCATAATTAAATTGTGTGGATACACAATGATATATTTGTATAAGGAATATAAAAATATTTAACATTAACATACAGTACATTGTTGTATCTCCACTTAAAATGTACTGCAAGTTAATGTGGAGAGTTCCATTTCTTCCCATCATAATTAATATTGGTTAATGTGGATTTTGGTTAGCACAAATGAAAAAGGGAATTACCTTGGAAGTTAGCTTTAATGGGAATTTGCTGTGTTTACTTAATGTAATTTTCAGATTTGTTTAGAAATAGTTTTAATAATGATCATTAAAAATATTTGCGACACATGTAAAATATTGTTATAACTTGTTTGCTTTTATGGTTCAAAATAGTGATTTTGAAAATTTCATATTTTAGAATATTAATTGTACATTCTCTTCATGTCTAAAAACTGTATTGAATTTTGCAGTTTACTTTCTTAATTTTGCCCTGCAATTGAAATGTTTATCATGTTTTAAGAAAATATTGCTGCAATAAAAATATTTAAGAAAGGTTTATATAATTATTTTTACTTGAAAGAAGAGTGCAACTTCATTTTTCTTCGTGTAATACAAAACATCTCTTTATAAAAAAAAAAAAAAAAAAAAAAAAAAAAAAAAAGTTTTAAAATTACTTGTCATATGCATATGATTAAAAAAGACTGAGTAAAACTTCAGACAGGTTTCATAATTTTAAAAAATGTAATGTACTTGTAATACCAGCCATAACAACTGCACATTTTTCTTTAAGTGTCAAGATTTTTTTTTTCTTTCTTTTCCAGGCACTATATAGTGATGTTAGAATGTCTAAATGACAGGAAGATAAAACTGCAGTTTTAATATAATGGTGTAAACATCTCTTTCCCCCTCCCTCGCTTTTGAATATTCTCATATCTTCTACATCTAAATGTCTTCACCTAATGTTTGGATGATGAATCTGCCAATTTTTAATTACATAATTACTTTTTCAAATGACCACTTTATTTGCCATATTTATAAAAAAAAAAAAAATGCTTATTAAACCAATTATATGAAATGAAATAAAGGTTTAATCTGTCACTTCATTTTATTTATGTTCAAAACTGAACCGTGTCTTCATGTTAAAAAAAAATATATATATATTCAATATTTTTGCTGGTGCTGTTTGTTTGTATGGTTAGTTAATTAATACAAGTAATTTTTATTTCATCAGTATTTTAATCTGGCATTAAAAACTTGACTAGTTTGATTTCTTAAATCTATCTCTAAATTTGATATTTAATTTAGCAAAATAGCATATCTTACTTTTTTGGAAACTATCATTAAAATTTTGGCTTGTGTATTTCACATACATATCTTTTGTGTGTGTGATTTTTCTTTTAATTTGAACTTTTCCAGTGATACAGTTTTTCACCACACATATCACAAATCCCATACAAACCTGCAGAGAAATTTAAAAATAAAATCATATATTGTCCAATACAATTATCAAAATTTGGCTTTTATTATCAGGAAATGTACATTTTATATGTATGTATTACGGAACAAATAAATATAAATAATAAAATTTAAAAAAAAATTATCTCAACAAATTTTTTTGAAAAATATTTGCCTTTTTTTTAAATTTTTGGAAAATAATTTTTTGAAAACCTTAGGCATGTATAGCATATAATTTGAAAATCTACCTGTTTGAAGTAAATTATTAATGAAACCAAATTTTGATAATTCTATTAAGTAATAAGTAATTTAAATAGAAAGATAAGGCTAACTATTCACATTCTGCACTTGTAAAAATGAGTTTTATCTTATTGCATCTTATCACAAAAGTATAAATGCAACCCAGTTTTGCCTTGTAATCTGGTATTTTAAGTTTTTTTTTTTTTTTTTTCCCCTACTGATCAGTGAAATTTTGTCTATTTAATTGATCAACTTTATCAAAAAAATTTTGTTTTTTAAATCAACTTTGTGTTGTACTGATTAAAACTGCTTATAATTTACTTCATTTTTATATTTCTACATGAGATTTCTTTTCTTATATGTCAAAATGTGTTTAATAAAATGTTAAATATGAGTTTTTGATCTCTCTTACTTTTTGTCTTGATATACTTTTCTCTTAAACAAAAAGGGAAACTGTTAGTATTCTAAGTTAATCTTTATTTTTATTGGTTTTATATTATCTTTTTTTTATTATCATCCAATAGCTAATGACACCAACCAACAGCCATTTTGTATCCAATTTGTAACAAACATTTGTTAATGCATTTCTGCATAGGGAATACAAATCCGCTATCAGAAATTTTCAATCACGTAAGGGTTTTTAAAAAAAAATTCGAATTTAATTTTTATATATATATGATAAAATGTAAATTATAATTTATATTTATGTAAATTAAATTATAAAATGTAAAATGTAACTAGTAAGTGAAATGTAAATTATAATTTACATTTCGTGGTCAAATAATAAGGAAATGAATGACTATTGTATGTTAGAATTTTTATTTGGATGCATTCTGCTGTAAAAATAACTATCAAATCATAACATTCAGCACTGTGATCAAGAAAGACAACATCCTGTTTTGAAAATTAACTTTTTTTAATACAGTAGACTCCCTGAAATCCACAAGCCTGAAATCTGCAAATTCCTGAAATCCATGCATCAGTACAGATGCAAACAATAAAACTTTCAGTTTAGATGGTCAAAATTAGAAACCTTTTTTAAATTTTTATATCATTCTGTATGTATTTTAAGCATAGTTCTCATTAATATGACTGAATTCAAACATTTTCATGCCAGGAATGTATAAATTTATATCTGAAAAAATTCAAGATATTATTGATATTTTTGGTAGCCGCAATCATTTTATCAAATATGTTTATGTATTAATAAAGTTTTTTGGCATTGAAACTAACTGCATTGAAAAATTCAGGAAAAATATATCTTTATGGTGCATACTTGATTATACATTATTATTTATTTACTTGATATATACTAATAAGAATTTAACCACTTTTAAATTCATCTTAATTTTTAATATTTTAGTTTCTTACTTTACTTAATTATTTTGATATTTTATTATATTATAAGCATTCATTACAATTTTGATTGCATTATTATATTCAAATTATATATAAAAAATGAAAATAATGAAATTTGCAAAATTCTAAAATCCACACAACCTCTTGTCCCACGCAATGTGGATTTCAGACAGTCTACTGTATTAACAATGTGTGCTTTTGTGTAACTGTTTGGTGTTGGTAATTAGTTCATAGTTTGTTTTAAGTAACAAAAGAAAAAAAACATTTTTACTGATGGGTATTATGTTTGTTTTTATTTCAGATAGTGGTTTTTGTCGAATATTTAACTTTTCTTTTCATCTATTTATAAACCAGATATAGAAAATGGGGGTTTGGCTTATACATTAGTTAGTAAAAAATAAATAAGTAAATTTTTCACAGATAGTTGGTGAATGGGTAAGTCTTTTAATTAATCACATATGGATCTAGGTTTTTAGGTTCACATATGGGTTGGGTTTTTAGGTGTTTTACACTAAGACATGACTTTGCAGACTGATTGCATTGTAATATGTGAATCAAGTTTCAACTAATTCTACTAATTTTAGTCATAAACTTTATGAGGTGATTGACTGTACCTTTTGGTCTAAAATGCTTTTTTAAAAAATCTATGGCAAAACTTCATGATCTCTAACAAATAAATGGAATTTTCTCTCCTGTTATTTAGTTTTTCTTGATTTTTAAATTAAAATTAAACACTTTTAAAATTTCAAAATACACACAGAATGTTTAATGAATAGAATTTATTTCTGTTTTAG
Organism: Maratus speculifer; assembly: GCA_964019185.1. Classification (NCBI taxonomy): domain Eukaryota; kingdom Metazoa; phylum Arthropoda; class Arachnida; order Araneae; family Salticidae; genus Maratus; species Maratus speculifer. The sequence goes on from OZ025301.1 coordinate 75,644,837, forward strand.
CATTTTATCAAATTTGGGACACCTGTCACAAAGGGGGGGAGGGGGTTACAGTATTTTTAAAAACCCAACCCTCTGGGCCCACTAGTCAAAAACTTTTTTTTTCCCAGGTTTTATCAAGTTGGTTTGGAAAACACTTTAAACTTCTAATTTTCATATACATAATATTAAAATTCTCTATGTATCTGTGAAACTTGTTTATAATTTTGCATTAAGTATGAATTAACAAAATATATATATTAAAAAAATCAAGTTAATTTAAAAAGTATATTTGTATTCATGGGACTAGTTTCTTGCCTAAAGGATATATTAAGCCAGCTATAAATGGAATTTCCAGAAAAGGTCTTATAAATGGCACTTTTTCAAAACAGGAAAAATTCACATATGTAAGGTCGGGGATGAAATGAAGGTAGGTACTTTCAGTTCTTACCCCACTTTAAGCAAAAGAAAAAAAATTCCCGACCCCCCTAATAAGGGTATATAAGAGTATGGAAATTGTATGATTTCTATAAGCTATTGGCACGAAAAAGACAAATTTTCATATGAAGGATACACTATCAACAAAAACAAGAATTGGTAATCCCAATGTCTGTAAATAGAATAATAATAATTTAAATCACACACAAAAAACTACAAAAATAATTAAAATATGTTTAATTATTATCAAAACATAACTTTAAAATCAGTGAAATTTCTGTCACAGGTATTTACCAATAAGGGCATCTATATCAGGGTTAAAACTGGTTAATTTTAACCTTAAGTCACTTTCTGCATGCTATTTGTTTCTCAATTTTTGTCCAGGAAACAAGGATTCAGGGTTACTACTCATATTGGATAATAAAATTCCCTGACTTTTCCAGGTGTACTTCAAGAAAATTCTAGTCTAGCAGTGTAGCGCATAGTGGACATACTGAGGGGGGAAAAATGTTATATACTCAAATAACACTAAACTTTCTTAAATAGAGTTGCTAATAATATCTAATTAAAGCTCTTTATTCCAATTTCCCTCCCAAATCAATAACAATCTTTCTCTGAGGTTTACAATCAAAATCACTCTCTTTAATAATTTATGATTGCAAGCTTTCAAATAAAGTTTCCTACAAACTGTACAAACTTGCTACAAAATATTTGTGCACTAAATTCACAAACATTCATTTTGTTAACTATATCCAAAAATCATTGTCTAGTTAAAATATATTTTTAACAAGGGAAGAGGAAACAGAGTGGTAAGAGGGAAGCTTGTGAGAATTACTTATTATTACATGAAAATTGCTGGAAAAAGTTTTAAAATCTGTAATAATGAGTATTAAAAATATAAAGTGTAGAGGATGAAAGAGGAAATTTTTGAAAAAAAAAGATATATGATTTTTTTTTCTATTTTTAAGCATGCAGTTTGCCAAATCATGGAAGATTCTCACTTCTGGACACACAACAATCAAACTCTCTTAGAGATCACAATGAAATTTTATCAAATTTCCTGACTTTTCCAGGTTTTAGGAAAAAATATTGAAATTCCCTGATTATTTGGCTAATTTCCCAATTCCCTGACTTTTCCAGGTTCTCCAGGTTGTGTAGTAACCCGAGGATTGCAACCCACTTATTCCATCACAAATACAGTGTACCTCATCTCATCTCAGGTCAAACTTAGATTTTCATTTGTTGTTTTAACAAATGAAGATATACAGGACTTGAAAAATAGCGTTCCAGGAATCACGGAGAACCCAAAAATCATTTCTGGAAAAATATATTTTTTCACTCAGGTTCCCAATTGGAAACCTAGCAAGTCACCGTGGCCATTAGTGAAGCTGCAGATACATTATAACGTGCAAATTACACAAAATATCAGAGGCAAGATCAGGCATGAAAGTGGGAAATGAGAAAAAAGGTGGAAAATTTTTTCCATCTATAGAGCAATGCCAAACTCTTATAATTTAAGCATCATTTTAACAACTACTTATACAACAAAACTAAATATAACTGCATGTATGATTGCTTTTTAATTTAAAAAGTACTAATAATGCTAAAGATACAAATCCACTTATATCTGATCAACTTATGAGAAGTACAGTCATTAATTTACCAAAAGAAATATTATTCTGAATGACTGATTTACAGCTATTGAATCTCCCCTCTTTTTTTTTTTTTCCAAAAGAAAACAATCTTCCTGATAACTGATCTTTGCATCAGAAATACATCTCGAAAAAGGTATCACAGAAATAATCCAAAAGTGTTGTATAAATAGTACAAAACATTCTATTCCAAAAAGAAACTTCCTTTCACTTTAAATTTTTGAAGTCTTTAAAAAAAAAAAAAAAAAAAAAAAAAAAAATCATTTTTGAAAGACACTTTGAAAAACTTCATTTGCTTGACTTTCAGATGCTTATAGGATATAAGCTCACTTTTTATTTTGTCTCTTTTGCACAACAATTCAAGAACAAACTCGAAGGGTTTCGGTAGGCAATATGTCAGATTACTAAATTTTCTAACAGCCCTCCCCCCCCCTATTATCCTTCTAAAATTTTCTTTGCATTTTTGCATTCATCCAGAGAATGTCCAAAATTTCTTTAAAAAAGGTGGAAAAGAAGATGCAAAAAAAAATAGTTCTTAAGTGGCCCATGGGATGTGTAATTTCAAAATATTATGGGGAAAAAAAGAAATTTCATTGAAAAATCACAAAAAATGCCAAATTTTGTTAAAAAATGGCAAAAAAACGGGTAATATCTTTTTTTAAAAATATAGTTTAAAAAAACTAAAAAACACGCTTTTTAAGTATATCAAACTAAAAAGTGAAAAATAATTCGTACTATAAGCTAAAAACGAAAATAGATGAAAAATACTATATTACTATAAAATCATTGTTATTATAGGAATCAATTAATAAGCAATAAATAAAATTATCATGGAAAAAAAGTGTGGGGTACTCCATCTATCAGTTCTTAAGAAGCACCCCACGCTTTTTTTCCACGATAATTTTATTTATTGCTTATTAATTGATTTCTATAATAACAATGATTTTATAGTAATATAGTATTTTTCACCTATTTTCGTTTTCAGCTTATAGTACGAATTATTTTTCATTTTTTAGTTTGATTACTTTAAGAGCGTGGTTTTTAGTTTTTTAAAACTATATTTATATTTAATACAAAAACCAAATTAATCGGTTGGATAGTTTCAGAGTAATTGGTGAACATACATAGAAAAAAAAATACATACGCGTTGAATTGATAACTTTCTCTTCCTTTTCTGAAGCCAGTTAAAAATAAAAATTGTAATATGGAAATTTTTTTTTAAATTTTACATACATGTAAATAATGTCAGGAGTGGGGTTCGAACCCACAATCTCTTTCGAAAAACAGAGCTTCAATCCGGCGCCTTAGACTGCTTGGCTATGCTGTCTACACTCCATTCTGTGAACATATTCAACACTTTTAATTAGCGAAAAATCACTAATTTTATTAGTTTTTGCCTAATTACTAAAAAAGTACTGAACCAATTTCGATGAAACTGAAGTTTGTTTGCCGAAAATTGCTGTCTTATTTCGTGATCGTGCGACAAAAGTTCTTACATTTCGCGATTGTTTGATGAAAATCCCTGTTTTATTTCGCAATCTTTTGATGAAAGTCGTCCATTTTTTGCGATTGTTCGATGAAAATCGCCCTTTTATTTAGCGGTTGCTTAAAGAAAACTGCTTTATATCGCAATTGTTTAATGAAATTTCTCTTTTTATTTTGCGATTGCTTGACAAAAATCGCAGCTTTAATTCGCGATCATTTGGTGAAAATCGCTGTTTTATTTCGCGATCGTTTGACGAAAATGGCCCTTTTATTTAGCGATTGCTTGAAGAAAACCGCTGCTGTAATTCGCGATCGTTTGATGAAAATCGTCTTTTCATTTCGCGATTGCTTGACAGAAATAGCTGCTTTAAATTGCGATTGTTTGTCGAACATCGCCGTTTTAATTTGCGATCGTTTGCCGAAAATCGCCGTTATATTTAGCGATAGATTGACGAAAAAAGCCATTATATTTCGTAATAGATTGGCGAAAATCGCCGTTATATTTCGTAATTTCGCGACCATTCGATTATATTTGCCATATAGAGATATATAGATTCATAGCCATTATAGATTCGCCATTATATTTCGCTATTGTTTTCGAAAATTGCCGTATATTTCGCGATCGTTTATCGAAAATCGCTGAGTTATTTCAAAATTGTTTGACGAAAATTGCTGTCTTATTTCGCGATCGTTCGACAAAAAATGTTGCATTTCGCGATCGTTTCACGAAAATCACTTTTATTTCGCAACTGTTTGGCGAAAATCGCTGTTTTATTTCGCGATCGTTTGATGAAAATCGCACTTTTATTTCGCGATCGTTTGATGAAAATCATCCTTTTATTTCGCGATTGCTTGAAAAAAACCGCTTTAATTGGGAACTAAAATGGCCTATAGAGGCGCTGCTCGCAGCCTTCGATACAGGATAACTGTCTTTTTAATTTCCCTTTAACTAATGTTAAAGTCCCATTGAAACAATTCTTTATTGTAAATGTATTTAAAAGTTATAGATATTCAAATTCGTATAGTATTTACTTCGTCATATAAAACAGAAAACAAATGTCACAGGAAATTTGAAATTGTGCAAAAGAATAATTATTCTGAACAAATTTAAAACGCATATATTGCAATGAGCTTACACAGCGTTATCCTGAATGGAGAAGTTACATCTTTTCTCCACCAGATGGCGTATTTGAGCGCTTGAATCGCCAATTGGCGATCGTTTAATGAAAACCATCTTTTTAATTTGCGATTGCTTGACGAAAATCGCCGTTATATTTCGCAATAATTTGGAGAAAATCGCCGTCATATTTCTCGATCGTTTGACAAAAATTGCGTTATATTTCACGATCGTACGAAGAAAATTGCAGTTATATTTCGCTTTTCTTTGACGAAAATTGCCGCTTTTTTCGCAATTGTCTGACGAAAATCGCCGTTATATCTCGCAATTTGACGAAAAACTCTTATTTCGCAAACGTTTGACAAAAGAAGTTGTGTTTCATGATCGTTTGACGAAAAACACTATTTTATTTCGCAATCGTTCAGTGCAAACCGTTGTTTTATTTTGTGGTTGTTCGGTGAAAATCGTTGTTTTATTTTGCGATCGTTCGGTGAAAATCGGTCTTTTATTTCGTAATCGCTTAACGAAAATCAGATTCTTATTTTTTTTTAAGCGTAAATCTGTCATTTGGTGGTTCTTTAGAGATTGTTTGGCGAAAATTGCGGTTTTATTCTGCGATCGTTTGGCGAAAAAATTTGCGTTTGATTTTACGATTGTTTGATAAAAACCGCTGTTTTATTTCACAATCATTTGACAAAAATCGCGGGGTATTTTTCGCGATCGTTTGACGAAAATCGCGATTTTATTTTACGATCGTTTGGCAAAAATTGGGGTTTGATTTCATGATCGTTTTATAAAGATCGCTGTTTTATTGCACGATCGTTTGACAAGAATCGCTGTTATATTTTTCCATCGTTCGACAAAAAGTCACTGTTTTATTTCGCATTTGTTTGGGAAGATAGTTTTTTGATTTTACGACGATTTAACAAAGATAGCAGTTTTATTTCGGTATCGTTCATGAAAATCGCGGTTTTGTTTCGGGATAATTGGACGGAATTCGCAGTTTTGTTTTGCGACCGTTTGCTGAAAATTGGAGTTTGATTTTATGGTTGTTTGATGAAAACCGCTGCTTTTTCGCGATCATTTGACAAATATCAAGGGGAATTTTGGCGATTGTTTGACGAAAATCGGGGTTTTTTTAGCAAGCGTTCGGAGAAAATCGCGGTTTTGTTTCGCGATCGCCTGACGAAAATCGCAGTATTGTTTCGGGATAGTTTGGCAAAAAACGCAATTTTTTGCGATCGTTTGGCAAAAATTGCGGTTTGATTTCATGACAATCTAATGAAAATCGCTGTTTTATTTCGTGATCGTTTGACAAAAATCGGTGTTATATTTTTGCCATCGTGTGACTAAAGTCGCTGAGAATTCGTTGGAGGAAGATATCTTTTTGATTTTACGACCATTTGACAAAAATAGCGGTTTTATTTCTGTATCGTTGGCAAAAATCGCGGTTTTCTTTGGAGATTGTTTGGTGAAAATTGCGGTTTTGTTCTGCGATCGTTTGGCGAAAATTGGTGTTTGATTTTATGTTCATTTGGTGAAAACAGCTGTTTAATTTCGCGAGCATTTTACAAAAATCGTGGGGGTATTTTTCGTGATCGTTTGACGGAAATCGGGTTTTTTTTTTTTCATAATCGTTCGGCAAAAGTCGCAGTTTTGTTTCGCGATCGTTTGGCGAAAATTGGCGTTTGATTCAATGATCGTTTGATGAATACTGATTTTATTTCGTGATCATTTGACAAAAATTGTGGGGTATTCGTCGCGATCGTTTGACGAAGATCGCGGTTAAGTTATGGGATAATTTGGCAAAAATCGCAAAATTTTATTTTGCGATAAAAAGGAAAATTAAGAACAACATTTATTTGTTTGAAAATCTTAATATTTAATTATTATAGTGAATTATTACTTTACATTGAAGAATTCTGAAGATAAGTTTTGGGTTTATGCACATTTTAGAACATATCATTCTACTATTGTTTATATGAAACAGTATTTTTAAGTGATTGAGTATTTTACAGCAGTTCTGTTTTTTAATTTAATTTAGTTCTGATTTTGAACTTGTTTATTATTGTTTTGAAGAAATTCTAATTATATTTGTCTTTGGAGTATTTTTGATTAGTTTTGTTTTGAAAGTAATTTGGTTAATTTTATTTTGGAAATCATTCTGCTTTTAAATTATTATATAAAATAAAAATTATGAAAAAAAGAAGAAAAAAAAAAGCTGTTCAAATTAAAATAGAGAGAGGTAGAGTTAAAGGCTCTGTAACTAGATTATAGTTTTGAAAATGTGAATTTAAAAAAAAGGAAATTCTTATTAGATTACAAAGATTAGATAATTGACTTAAGGAGCTCTTATGATTATATTCTAGTTTAAATGATGATGATTCAGAATTAGTAGAATTTGAAGGCAGGTGTTTTTAGTTAAAAACTAAATAAAAAGAGAATTTGGATTCTATGAATTCTCCAGAAGTTGTTAATATTAATACTGTAACACACAATCTTGTGCAAGATTCTATTAATATTCTTAAGGGGCTACTTCAGTCAAATGAAAATACCCATTCGTTAATGCTATTCCTAGTTGTTAATACTAATACTAATCCTATTTATAAAGATATCATGGTTGCATTTCAATATTTTTAAATGATTTTTTTTTCATTGGATAGCTGAGATTGATCTGAATGAAGGTCATTTTTCATTTTTTCGATTTTTTTTGCAAATATTTTTTATGAGGGTGCTTTTGTTTTCCAAACCAGTTCCGAAAATGAAAAGGTCCTTGTATAAAATATCTGTAAACAAAATCAAAAAAGTAAAAAACGACCTGCATACAGATCGATCTCAGCTATCCAGTAAAGAATCGTTTTAGAATATTAAAATGCAACCGAGATATCTTTATAAATTTCTTCCATGGGATTAGAATTAGTGGACGGGTGTTTTCATTTGATGAAGCAGTCTCTTAATCAGTGTAATATTCAACTACTACAGTTGAACATTCCACTACTTTCTGGAAAATTTTCCAAATGGGCAAATTTTAAAGATATGTTTGTTTCCACTGTTCATTCACAAGTAGGTTTAATTAATATTAAAAAAATTCAGCATCTAAATGGGTTACTTTCTGAAGAACCAGCTACACTGATTAAGCACATTCCTCTTTCTAATGATTCTTATCAAAATCTATGGATAAAATGTTAAAGCAATATGATAAAAAAAAAAAAAATTTTTGATTAAAATATTTTTAGAACAAAAATCAGTTTTTCATCCAAATAGCATAAATATCAGGAATTTGCTGAATATCAGTAACGAAGTTAATAGCGGTTTGAGAGTTGTTGGTGATGAAGCTACATACACCCATTGTTAATATGTTTGTTATTCCGAAAACTTGATCTTGAATGTCAAAGACTTTGGTCTATTGAAAGTACAGAAAATGAATTTTCCACTTTGCCAGATTTTTTTGATTTTTTAAAGAGTAAGATGTTCTTTAGATCTTATCTCTAATAATGAAAACAATATTAAACATTACAAAGGTTCAAATTTTGTTGGCTCAAAGTACAATTTAAAATTATAAATCAAAGGTATGTTTAAAGTGTCAAGAAACACACCCGCTGTATAAGGCTGAATATCATATAGTGCATTTTAGTGTTTCAGACCTTTATTATTGATTTTAAGCAAATAAAATGTAAAATTTTATTATTATTCTTTAGAACTATTGTTTTAAAAATCAATAAATCAAAAAATATGATTTTATTGCAATTTCATTATTTTTTAGAAAATTTTAAACCTTAAAAATGTCATTTTTGTGACAGTATCCAGGACCAAATGTGTATATATAAAGTATGTATATATAAAATATGTTTTCTTTTAACAAAAAGAATATTTATAAAAATTGCTAATTATTGTAAAAAACATTTTGTTTTTAAAGAAAAATATTTTTTTAATTAATATTAAGTTAGTTATCATGCATGAGTAAATAAATTGTATGTATGCAAGCCTAGGCATCATTTTCATGACACATGAAAATAACTTCATAAACGGTCAAAGGATGGCACTACTATTCATTTTAACAGTATTTTGGTTTTGGAAACCTACATTAAGCACTTGTGGCAGAAAATAAAAAATAGGTAAGTGGTAACATTTTTATTACTTATATGCTATGAATATGTTTATCGCTTGTCATTTTCGAGATGCTTAAAAAATAAAAATTATTATTTTAAAATTTAAAATAAAGTTTTATTTTAATATAGAATGTGAAATCAGAAGAGGGAAACGTCCCAAAGTCCCGCTTAACTAAAGCATGCTTTTAATAATAGAACGAATTATTGGTGATGCGTCATTTTCGCGACGTCACGGCAATGACTAACGTTGCCTGGAAAGACAACATTATAGCGAAAATGACATATCTCCAAGATTTATTGTTATGAGGTCTGGAGTTAATGAAGTTTTTATTTTTTGTTTAGAATTAAAAGATTTGTCGGGGTAGGATAAGCATTATATAAGTTTTCTACACAATTTTTTTAAGCTTAGTTCTGTTATTTATTTAAATATTTCTGTTATGTTTATTTTAAAGGAGAAGATGATAACCACTTGTAAAAAATAATTTTTTCTGCAAATAATTATATCTTTTATAGAAAATCAAAGTACCGTATTTTTGGCCATAAATTAAATTAATTCTGCCGCAAATTAAATTAAAACACATGCACAAACTATACTAAATTATTAATTTGGGAGGATCAAAAAAGGAATTAAAAATATTTTTTAACGTTAAAAATTTAGACAGATTGTAAAATATTACATAGCATGAATCTGAATCTGATTCTACATAAAGGCATGGGTGCAAGTTTGAAATTTTGCCAAGACTGAAAATATTTTGACCTCCCCCCCCCCCCGACTGAGTGAGAACATAAGCATGTAACTCGTGTTTTTTCCACGACCATATGACGAAATTAGTTTTTTTCCTTGATGTTTCAACAAAATTTGCGACTTTTCTATGATATTTTGCCAAAATTTTTTTTTTTCTAAGATTTTAAACCGAAACTTGCGATTTTCAACTTATTTTTCACCGAAATTTGCGATTTTTCTACGGCTTTTAGTCAAAATTTGCGTTTTATCTACAGTTTTCAACAGAAATCTGTGATTTTTCTACGGCTTTTAGTCAAAATTTGCGTTTTATCTACAGTTTTCAACAGAAATCTGCGATTTTTCAATGAAATCCAAGTAATGTATACGATCTTTTGACGAAATTCACGTCTTTTTCGTGATCCTTGGGCAGAAATCACGTCTTTTTCGCGATCCTTGGACAAAAATCACGTTTTCTCTGCTATCATTTGATGAAAATCGTGGGGTTTTTTGCGATAATTTCACGGAAATCGCGTTTATTTCTCGATCTTCTGGCAAAATTCGCGTCTTTTCTACGATTCTTCGATTAAATTCACATCTTTATTGCGATCCTTTGACAAAAATGGTACCTGTTTGTATTCTTTGACCGGAAATAGCGTCTTTTTCGCAATTATTTGACAAAAATAGCGTCTTTTTCGTGATCTTTTAACAGAAATCGCGTCTTTTCACAATGTTTTGGCAAAATTCGCATCTTTTCCACGATCCTCAGGGTTGTTATGATTTTGCCCAGCCCAAAAAACCCGGGTGGGTTTTTTCTGAAAAAACCCAGGAAAAAACCCAAGTGGGTTTTTTCAAAATTTCAACTTTAAATTACATATATAATGTATTTATATTACATATATAATATATTGTAATATATTTATTAATATCAGTACACCACTCATAAAGTTTATAAAAATCACCCCCCACCCCAAAGAAAAGAAATGTCCTAATTATACAATTTTTTAAAGAAATAATTGTTAGTTAAACTCTGTAGCATATGTAAGTAACACAAACAAACTTTTTCCCATTAAAAAAATACTTTGGTGTGTAATCAGTTCTATGTTATACAATAGAAACTCTTAACAAAATACCATATATGCTTAGAATCCTAATTTAATTATGTAGACATGTAGAATTACTTGGCTTATTCTATTATTCAGTAATAAAAAATAATTTTATAAATTATTACTAATAATCAGTTTATCTAAAAGCAAAGCATAATTTTGATTACTGTCATTGATTTATATATATTTGTAATCAATTAGCTACTTTAAATTTAGTAATAAGTACATTTTTTTTTTTTTTCAAGCATTCTGAACCACTTCCCATAACCCCCCAAAACATGAAAAAACCCTGTAAAAACCTGAAAAACCCTGATAAAACCCCCAAAACCCTGAAAAAACCCCAAAAACGCTGAAAAAACTCAGTGGGTTGGGTTTTTTCTGAAAAAACCCGGGTATTTAACAACCCTGACGATCCTTTGACAAAAATCGTGTTTTGTCCTGCAATCATTTGATGAAAATCGTGGAGTTTTTTGCGATTATTTGATGGAAATCGCGTCTTTTTCTTTATCTTTTGGCAAAATTCGCGTCTTTTCCGCGATCCTTTGACAAAGTTCACGTCTTTTCCACGATCCTTCAATTAAATTCACGTCTTTTTTGCTATCCTTTGACAAAAATTGCATCTATTTAGTATTCCTTGACCGGCAATAGCATCTTTTTCGCGATTCTCCGACAGGAATTTCGTTTTTTCTCTATCCTTTTGACAGAAAACTCATCTTTTTTGGGATCCTTTGACAGAGACCGCGTCTATTTTGCATTCTCTGACCGAGATGACGTCTTTTCCGCGTTCTTTTAATAGGAATCTCGTTTTCTTCCCAAGCTTTTGACAAAAATCGCGCCTTTTTTTCGCAGTTCTTTGATGATATTGGAGTGTTTTTCACGATCTTTCGACAGAAATAGCATGTTTTTCGCGATTATTTCACAAAAATCATGTTTTTTCCGCAATCCTTTGACGAAAGTAATGTTTTTTTCCCGCAATCCTTTGACGAAAAGCGCGTGTTTTTCGCGATCTGCTTCCGCCCTCGGAGATTTTTCCGTTTCGCTTCCGTCCTTGGAAATTTTTTAAAAGACGGAATTCCATCTCAGGACGGAAGAACTTGCACCCATGCATAAAGGATATAAAAATAGTTTTAGAATATTGCAATGTGATTATAAATCTTTCTCAAAATTTTATTCATATATTTAAGAAAACAAAATCTCAAAAAAATTTAATTTTATGTTTAAAATATTTTATTTAATAATTCCTTAAATAAGAGGCTTTTTCTGTTATTTTTCATTTCTCTGCACCTTGAACTTTTCATTTTAAGCATAGTAACTGTATTTTGTTCAAGCATGCTCAGATTTCAATTTCAGTTAAATTATATAGATATTAGTACACGCATATGTAAACAGATTTTAGGGATGTATTAGTATATTTTTTTTAACTTAAAAAATGTATTATGAAAATTAACTGATCATTTCTGAAAAGTATGTGTGATTATTACTGAAGCAATTTGGCCAAGGTTGGTATCTCTGAGAGAGGATTGATTACCCCCCCCCCCCATTTTCCCAGAGATATTAAGAGTATTTTAAGTTTTATTGTTGTGTTGATTGGACTGCTGCTTAAGGTTTTTTTTTTTTTTTTTTTTTTTTTTTTTTAAGGACGGGAAAAACAAAACCAGAAAGATCAATGAAGAAAACATCACAACAATATAAGTTGCACCCGCAAAAATTAATGGGAAATCAGAAACATATATCAAATTTATAAGAGGCAAAAAAAGAAATAATGAGAGCAAAAGTTTGAGAGTGATATAGAAAAAAAAGGAGCTTGGTTTAATACAGCCAATATCAGAAGGATCGGGAAGAGAAAAACGTAGACAAAGAAAAATTTGGAAAATGCTATTGCCAAACATAGAAAAAAGATTTCAGATAACATTAATTCTGAAATCTAAAGAGTCATTTCAATGTTAAACAGTCATTTCAGTGACAACATTTTTAAGGTATCTGCCTACGTGCGGAGCACTTTTTTTTTTTTTTTTTTTTTTTTTTTTTTTAAAGGACAGTTTTGAAAATATATATTAATTTTTAGTTCGATTGCATTACAGAATGATAAGAAAACATAAAATCCTAGCAATATCTTTTTAATATTTTAAGAAAATATGTTTTTTACTCTTTTTTAAGCAAAATTTCACACTTACGCCAGACAGCGTACACTCAATTCAAATCAATATATTTCCATTTTCTTTATGCTGCATACTTCTATTACACTTATTCGTGGACTGAACTAGGAGTTTTACAATATCTTCAAAAATAGCCGAAAATTTTCCAAATATGTAAAATAGTTCACATTTTAGTAAAAATTACCATTTTTTCATTTTTGAGTGCCTATAAAATAATTAAATTATCATATATAGCTTAGATTCTACTTCAGTGCATAGTGTGTGACTTTGAAAGCATTACAAAATTTTACTGAAATATCTTTAAAACTTTTTCTTAATGAAGCTTATTGAACATAGAAATAACGGAAAAAATAATTTTCCAGAAATTGCATACATGTCTTTTCTTGTAAAGATCTAATATATTTAATTAATACTAGGGATGCACCGAATATTCGGTATCTATTTGGTATTCGGCCATGTTACCGAATATTCAGTTAGGCCGAATATTAAACTATTCGGTTGAGCCGAATATTCGGCTTGGCCAAATATTAAACTATTCGGTTGAGCCGAATATAAAACTATTCGGCATGCGGAATATCAAAGTATTCGGCCGAATCCAATACTTAATAAAACCTTTTAAAAACTTTTAACTATCAATTTTTTAATTTATATTTAAAATAATTAGAAACAAAATCATTTTTAAATAAAATAGAATGTTTTTACATTATTTATTTGCTGTTTGTAAAGTATAACTTACGAAAATTAACCATGAGAAGGATTAAAATGGTGATTTATTAGGATTCTCCTTAGGAATAAATTATGTGCTGATACAAGTTTCTAACTTTTGTTTATTAAACAATCTGTTTCTTGCTTTTCCCCAAATAAAAGTGCTTTAAAAGAAAAAAAAAAAAAAACTTTTAAGATTAGTAATAGCTATCAAGGGAGACAATTTTTGTTCATGAAACCATAATCATAATCAACTTATTGAGTCATAAGTACACTGTATTTCATCTCACTCTAGGTCAAAACTTGTGTGTTTATTACATTAACAATAAATAAGATAACATATTTTCAACTCACATGCTTTGATTTCTGTAAAATATATGATATGATGGGAAGGGTGGAAAATACCACCATTCATAAGAAAAGAACTATGAGCTAAACATACCTTTATTCAAAATTAAGTTGAAAGTATTTGTACTTTACATTGACAAAAATCTGCCTTGAGTTATTTAAAAAGGACAATTATCAGACTGTAAAATTTTTCTTCGGCCATTTTTTCTTTATTTGATTTTAAAATGTTTGTTTTGATTCCTAGAAAATTTTATTAAAGTTTCATAATTGCGCTTCTTAAATAACTCAAGGCAGATTTTTTTCAATACTAAATGCTCTTATAAAAAGCTCTTGTTTATCAAAATGTAAGTTTCTTTTATTAAATATTATGTAAAACTGTTTTAAAAAGTAATATTTTAATAACTTTAAATTTTGAAATATAAAAAGTATTTGGAAAGCCGAATATTCAGTATTCGGCCCAACAATTACTATTCGGCTAGTCGAATATTTGGTATTCGGTTCACCTGTCAGCCGAATATTCGGCATTCGGCCAAAATCACTATTCGGTGCATCATTAATTAATACACTTAAAATACACCACATTTATATTCAAACTCATTTTTAACTTCATATTTAACCAGTTATAACTTCTTCATGGCTCTGTTCGTTTTTCTGGTAAGTTTTGCAGAGGATAGCGAGTGACTTTTTAAATTTTTATTCGCTCACCATCAATTTAAAAATAGCTTGTGATCATATTTTGTTCAACTGATACTCCTATTTGTTCGAATACAGGTAAAAGTCCTAAATATCCTGAATTATAAATTAAAACTAATAAATTAAAGTGATTTAGAATCGTAATAGATTGTTCTTTCATAAAAAAACAATTTAAAAAAAAATAGAAAATTTTCACTAAAATGGCCATTTTGATGTTTATTAAAATTGCCGTAACTCCTCTTCCTCTTCTAATAATAGTAGGAATAAAATTAAAACAAATTTGGAATCATAAAAGATTGATCTTTCATATAAAACAATAAAAAAAATTTCGAAAATTTTCACCAAACAGCCAATTTGATGTAAGCAGATACCTTAATATCTTTTAAATGCTATAGTTGAAAATTGAATACAAATAAACTAACTACTACCTCTGACAATAAAGTTTGGTGAATGAATTCAGAACTACCGATCTGGCAACACTAGTGAAACAAAACGCTGCACCTGCATGGAGGAAAGTGTTGACCATCTTCCCCCACCGTTGTTCAGTTGAGCGTCATTTATGTTGTGTGTAAGATGTGAATTACTAAGTGCTTGTTCAGTATGTTGGTTCTTAACTGATAACAGGAAAATAAACGAACAAATGATCAGTTTAAAGTTTGGGTTTAAACTTTGCAAGACACCGAAAGAAATTCATGAGGGATGGTGCAAATTGAACATCCGCCATTTTTTATATCTCAATCCTCCAGACCTCTTCCTATTTTCACTACTCAAACTCTCTTATCTTTGAAAGAGATTTGACCGTATTGCTCATATTCAACGAAATGTGACGAAGCTTATAACTGCATCTCAAAAGACTTCTTGCAAATTTCCCAGGACATATATAACAGATCTCAGTGGTGCATAGTTATGAAAGATGACCATTTCGAAGGATGGTACGGTAACTTTCGTTGATATTTCATCTACATTAATGTTACAGGACTATTCACTGAACTTTATTGTCAGAGGTAGTATTTTCAATGTACAATTAAGAGGTATGAGGTATGCAGTCAATGATATTTACCAATAATATAATTCATATTTAAAAAAAAATTAAAACTTTTTAATTTTTTACAAAAAATTAAAAAATTTTGCTTTTTATATTTATTTATTTTTTAAAATGAGAAGTACTTTTTAGAAAAGCTTCAAGTCATGTTTCTTAATGAATCTGAACCAAAAATAATTGTTTTTCTACAATAATTTAGTTTTTACAAAGTAAATAAAATTATGAAATTTTATTGAGAAATTTTAATAAAATTTTTAAAATTTATGATTGATCTCTGTTAAACTCAGAATGTCTAAGATAGACTTATTTTAAAAAAAAATGAAACTCATATATAGAGTTTGAAAATAAATAAATTCCAAAATGCACGTTTATATGATATTTAGCTATAAGTGTATTAAATTTACATCCATGGATGTCACTGTGTGAAAACACTTTATAAAGCATAATAAGTGCTGTCTTATGTTAATAATTCTATGCTTAAATTTACATAAAGTTAAGGAATGTCCAAATTGTTATATAAAATGTTTTAAGTGTGAAAGTAAGCAAAATACACTCTCATATGAAGAGAATAAAAGTAATAATGCTTGCTCTGTTAAATTTGAACATAAAGTATTTCCTATTTTATCTGAGAATAAGGGCTATCAATTAAATCAAGATACTGTATATGAGTCAACATGTCATGAATTACAAAATAATTCTAGAGCTTTTTTTCAACGATTCAAAATATGTTTTTTTTCTACCTTCTCTTAAAGATCTACTATATAATAATGAAAACAAAGCTAACTCTTTTAGAGCTTTGCTCGATTCTGAATCAGAATGTTTGTCTGTCGGTGAAAATGTCATAAAGGTTAAAAAGGAAAAATGACAAAATTCTTCTGAATGGAATTACTGGTGTATTATCCGGACAAATTTGCAGTTCAGTAACTCTCAAAGTAGGATTGAAGCTTTCAAATGAATTTTTAAAGGTTTAGACATACATTCTTGTAAAGTGACATCTCAATCACCAGCGGAATTACTTGATACAAAAAATATAAATTATCTTAAGAATATTACATTAACAGTTGAAAATTTCATGAAACCACGAGAATATAGCATTATTTTAAGTTCTGGCTGTTTCTTTACCATTTTAAGATATGGTAGAATTGTTAGCCCTGAGAACGAGCCAATTGCCAAAACACTGTGTTCAATTGGGTGATAGCTGTGAAATTGGAATCTAAATGTATTCTTCTAATATCAAATCTCATTTTCTTAATGTGAAAAGCAAATTAAATGTTGATTTATCATTACAAAAATTTTGACAGATTGAAGAAATATGCATCAAAAATCCACATTAGTCTGAAGAAAAAATTTGTGAACAATGCTTTTACTCAACTTCTCCATAGGATAGATTTCAAGTTAAATTGCTAGTTCTTAAAGATATGATGACATTGAAGATTCTAAATCCATGGCAGTGTCACGTTTGTTTGCTATGGAGAAAAATTTTCAGTTTAATAAAAATTTTGAAAGAAAAAATTTCAGAAAATTTATGAATGAGTATGAAAGGCCTTGGTCATATGACACCTGTTGACAAACTTCAAATCTTACACGCAATAAAGTATATTACCTTCCATATCATTCTGTTATAAAAAGTAACTATTTCTACAAAGTTACATGTGGTGTTTCATGGTTCGCACAGAGCATCAAATGATAATTCCATTTTAGCAGTTGGAGAAATTCCACAATCAAATCTTTTTACTATATTGATAAAATTTAGAACAAATCCTGTTGATTTTACCACAGTGTTGGGTTTCTTCCGGGGGAAAAAAAATAGTTTCTTTCAGGCGAATGGAAGAAAAAAAAAAAGAAACCTGGAGAAATGGAAGAAACTACCAAAAAAAAATACATGCTCAAAATTAAAGAGCAACTATGTAAAAGAATTAAACTAAAAGTATAATTATATAAAATTAATTTAAAAAATTTACAGGCCATGGATTTTATAACTTTAGAGGTAAGGGATGTTTTTTATTTACTAATATTCCATTTATGTAGAAAAGAGAAAAAAGAACTACTTACAAAATGTTTATTTTTCATATAAAAATACATTATTTTCATATAAAAATGCATTATTGGAAATTACAACACAGTTAATACAGAAATTTGCAGTTATTTATATTAACATCTAGCATGTATATCTCATTGCTGATCTTAAAAGACTATTTTTCTAAAAAACATCGATGAGCAAGGGTATAAAAAAATATAGGTGCCAGTGGGCCAGCTTTAAAGGAATATCAGCTGCAAACTGTCACTTATGTTACAGTTTCAGCTCCATTTTTAGCTACTCGTTGCTTATTTCAAATTGACAAGGACACAGAAAATGACGATACTTTAAACATAATGAATGTTACCACAAATAATTTCTAAAATATTTTTGCAATATTTAAAAGACATTTTCAAATGGAATTTTTCTTACTATTTCATAAAGATAATTTTATATACAAAGAGAACTTGAGCAACACACTGCGCTAAAAAGTTATAAATGCTACATTATTATGAACAGGTAATCAGTTTTTAGCAGCAAAATTTTCGTAAGTAGTTATGTTGTGAAGCTTGTAATCAAATAATTAACAACATGGGTTTTTAAATACAGCAAATAATCAATTGTCTATCAAGAAATGTTAGCAAATTTGCAGAATGATTATAAAAATATTTAAGTTCGTAAAAATAATTAACTTTACCAAAATAAAAGAATCTTTTCTTACTGTTTAAAAATATTGCATGTACACTCAACTCTGTGAAATACACTAATGCAGGGCTGTCCAATGCGGTGCCCTTTTAAAGGCTGCAAGTTATGAGCATTTTTTAAGAATTAAATTCCTATTTAAAGCATGCTTTGTTAAAATTTCCTGAAATATGCTTGCGATATTTTTAAAACTTCTTTCCCGCATCAAAAATTATTGTTGTTTCGATGGTCTATTGTCTGTTTTAAAGACGGGAAAAGGTATTGTCACTTCCTCCCTCCAAACTTTCAGATATTAGGTCATTTTTTTAATCTATAAAATTGGGCGAAATTATTTCCATTCTCTTTCAGGTTCTCTTTAGAGCCACCCATTGATTGGTTACTATGTGAAGCCTGTCTTTGTTTCTGTACTTTTTATACTAGCAAATTTACTCCTTCAAAATAAATCAAGGAATATTTTTGCGTCCTCAAAAAACCTAACAATATCGCTGGTTATCATTTTATTTTGATATAATAGGCAAGATTTCATTTTCTGGATCCTTCCAATAACTTTACATATATATATCCCCTCACCGAAAAACGCATAATTCGAAATTTACAACAATTTACAATTATTTAGAAGAGTAGTACGTAGTAGTACTTCAGACCCATAGGGGATCTTATGCTTCTATAGCGAAGTTAATTTGCATATGAGTATCGCTAGTAATGCTCTTGGATAACTTTGTTGCATGTTTTGAGCAATGTTGATATTGGCGCCCTCCGCTGTTTGTCAAAAGTTGAGATGCGCCTCTGCTGAGTAAAAGGTTGGACAGGCCTGCACTAATGTATAATGCAGACTAGATGTTGTAATGTAAACAATTAAAATTGTCATTACAGTTAAACTCACATGTATACATTTTTTCCCAATTTTCCGATGAATAAATATTTACATTTCCTTGAGCAACAAAGTTTTATCTTGGAGCAAGAAGCAATGCATGTTCATAAATTACAGAAAGAAATTATTAACAACAAATCAAAACTAAACCTACCATTGTGTTGGGTGAATGTTTAAAATTTGTACTGTATGTAGTTTCAATTTTCTTTACAGGGGCTCAGGGGTTAAAAACTTTTCAAAAAATCGATTTTTTTTATGATCTACTTTGATTATTCAGTTAATTCTTAACTCAATGCAAAAAACCGCATAAAAATACTTGCATTTTTAATGGAGTTATAAGATAAGTATTTATGTATCAACACTTTCATAGCCCCACCCATATAATTTCAACTTTAAATCGCGTTTTTTCAAAACTTAATTTTTGATGACTAACACCAAGATTAAAAAAAAACTATTTGATGGAATGGCTTAAATTTTTTTTGCATGCATATAACATCATTATCTATAGAACGAATTAATATTTTATGACAATTAAGATTTAATAATATAATAAGATTTATTAAATATTTTATGCGGTTTCAACTCCTGAGCCCTCTTAACCTCTTCAGACCTGAGCATAAAAAAACTCTACGAATATATATTTATTGTTTTTGCCTAATCGAAATGACACCATAGATGACAGAACGAATCATTTTATGAAATCAGTACTTTAGGGGACTGGTAATTTAGATTTACAAATATGAGTATAAAAGTACTAATCCTCTTAAAACACCACTTTAACTTTTAGTAATATAAATTTACACTATAACAAAATGAAGGCCTTTAAACAAGTAAATGATCAGCAAATCCTCAAATTTTTTTATTGTAAAGCATTTAAGTTAAATAATCATGAATATTTCTTACTCTGTTGGCCCCAATGTCTTGAGTGTATTTTCGAAACTCAGATGAAAATATAATTTATTTTATGAAGTAATATTCATCAGTGCTGACATTTATTAGTTTTGCTTTAAAGCAAAAAACATTCAGCTGTATAGAAGTAAAATAAAAATGCAAAAAATTTGAACAGTTTAGTTTTTATGAAGAAAAGAATGGTGGTACACATTTGTGTACCTCAGGTCTAAAGAGACTAATCTAAGTAATTAAATATAATCAATCAATGTTACATTATGTTTTTCTTTTCCATTGTAATTTTTGTGCAGTTGTTCCTAATTTATAATCAGACTTAAAAAAAAAATACTGCAAACAAAAGGATGATCTATAATCTGTAAAAATGTATAATTCATAAAACATTTGGTTCCTAAAAGTACAGATTTCACAAGGTTGACTGTATATGTTTTTTATATTGCAGTGTATACTGTCAAATAACAAATCATAATATAAATTAATTTCAGAGATAACTATTAAAATATATTGCAAACATAAAATAAATAAATATTTTATTACATAATTGACTGAACAACAAGCCAGGTTACAACAAAACAATGAAAGCAGATATGCACCAAGCTTACCAAGCACAATAAAATACACGGTACTTACGTATTAAACCACCACAGCAGAAGTTGCGCTAATGTGCCAATAAAAAGCAATCTTGTTGTTCGCACGCACATGCAGTTTTCTTTTAGATTCTTTGTTGCCTTGTTGTTTGCTGCAGGGTTGGGTTTTTGACGTCAAAAACTGGGTTTTGACATGACAGTGGTAAAAACCGTGTTTTTACTGGTTTATTCCGTCAAAAACCTATCATTTTCGATTTTCCTCCAATTTATAGTGTAAACATAGCATGCAATGCATTTCTAAATTGAGTTTTCCTTGTTGTTCTTGTTATTATTATTATTCACAATTAGATTTGTTAAGAAATGTTCTTTTTTTAAATAAATTTAAATAGGAAAAATTTAAAAATACTGAGTAAAAGGAGAAAATATTTCTCACAATCTCTTTTAATATAGATTCTACTAACTGCAATAGACATTAATATTAAATGATGATAAAAGTTTATTACAATTATTAAATAACATTCAATTTACATTTTTAATAAAATACGTTAAAATTATTTTAGAGATGCAAGAATGCTGTTACATGGTATGACAATAGATGGTCAAGCATGGGCTGGTCATTAAATAAATTTGAATATTCTTAGGTATAACATTTTAAAATGCACATGTTATGCATTTCATAAGTGTAATTAAATGGGGATTTTCATTTTTACTTCAATAAGCAGAATCATAAAATTTTAAACTGTAAGGCCTGATAAAAGTTCTTAGACTTGAAATTTTACACAATAAAACAATATTTAAGAAAAATCAGAATGTAATAATAATTTATGTGCCATAGTTTTCATTAACTGTAGATCATTTCAGCACTTATATTTTTATATGTAAAAAACTCTTATAGTCAAGAAATATTTTAAAGATCAAAATTTATAAAAGCTACCATAAAGTCAAACTATTTATGTCCTGTATGCATTTTATTTAAAATTATTTAGGTATTATTTAAGGTTAATTGAAAGAAATAACTTATGGGTTATTAAATTTCTTCAAAATGTCTAATTTTTTTAAACTATGACAAAAAGCTTAGATTTATTTTATAGATCTTCTAACAGAGATAACATACTAGTATTCTAATGCAATATATTTTTTTTTTCCTTGGATGGATAAATATACTTTAGAGTATTTTTTATATTAAATATTTCATGTAAAACAATTTAATACTAAAAATAAAATGAAAATTAATAATTATAATGAAAAAACAAATTTTCTTAAAAATGGGTTTTTGACAGTTTTTGAAAAGAGGTTTTTGACATGACGGTAAAAACCATGGTAAAATCCGGTAAAAACCGTCATGTGTCAAAAACTTGCCAACCCTGGTTTGCTGATTTTTGAAGCCATTTTTAGTGCCTTTTTAATGCTTCAGCGTATTTTTAGTGTATTTTTTTTGTTGTTGTTCATTTTTGACGCTATTTTTTTTTTTTTTTTGTGTGTGTGCAAGCAACAAGATTGCTCTTTATTGATGCATTAGCGCTACTTCTGCTACGATGGCGTTAATACATAAGTACCAATTACACTAATTGATAATATACGTACTTATGGAACTTTCACCCTTTTAGCAAAACATGGATTATTTTTGTTTGAAATATTAAAAACCTTCATATAAAAGAGTTTTTCCCCAACAAATGATTGACAATGAAATAACCAATTTTTCATTTATATATAAATATTAAAAATATGAAAGCCCTATGTTGCATGAATTTGGTGACAATTCATGAATCTACTGGAGCCTGCAAAGACTGATCTTGCTCGAGACTCTTTTGAGCAGCAAGAGCTTCTTCTTCTGAATGCATCCGATAGTGTTTATTAATGTAACGCTTTTCTGTGTATCCTTTGCCACATATTTCACACTTATATTTTTTATTTCCTGTGTGAACTGTAATATGCTTTGTCAACGAACTTCTGTCTATGAAACCTTTACCACATACTTCACAAATAAATGGTCGTTCTCCAGTGTGAATTCGACAATGGAGAACTAAATGATATCGTCGTCTAAAACGCATGTAACAAATTGAACACACAAAAGGTCTTCTGTCTCCTGTGTGAGATTGTTGATGTTTCATCAGAAAAAGATCACTGCTAAAGTTCTTATTACATATTTTACAGGCAAAAGCTTTCTTAGAACAAGTTTCGAAATGTCTCAGCATGTAGCGCTTAAGTGAGAATCCTTTGTTACACTTTTCACAGATAAAAGGTTTCTCTCCCATGTGCGATTTTTTATGTTCTGCCAGAAGAAGGCCACTGTCAAAATTCTTATCACATATTTTACAGGTAAAGGACTTTTTAAAACAAGCTCGAAAATGCTTCATCTTGCACGCCTTATTTGTGAAATTTCTGTTGCATATTTCACACACAAAAGGCTTATCTCCCACATGCAATTGTTGATGCTCGACTAGAAGAAGTTCATTGTTAAAACTTTTATCACATATTTTACAAGTGAGGAAATTTTTAGAGCAAGACTTAAAATGCCTCCTCATGGAGCTCTTATCTGAGAACCCTTTGTGGCATGTTTCACAAACAAAAGGTTTCTCTGCTGTATGAGTTGTCACATGTTTCATCAATGTGTGCTTATCTTGAAAACATCTGTTGCATACTTCACAAGAATATGGCTTTTCTCCAGTATGACCACGGTAATGGGTAATTAAATGTGAGCGGCGTATGAAACCTTTGTTACAGACATCACACACGTAAGGCCTCTCTCCCGTATGGATTCGCATATGAATTGCCAAAATACTCTGACTTGGACACTTTCTACCACATACTTCACACAAGACCACTTCTTCACCGAAATGAATTTGTCTATGTTTCTTTAATCTTGATTCTAGAAAAAATTCTTTATTACAAACTTTACAGACATATTGGTTTTCACCACTATGAGAACGTAAATGTCTAAGCAAATGAGCTTTATGCATAAAATCTTTCTTACAAAATTCACATACAAAAGGCTTTATGCCAGTATGAATTCGAAGATGTCTTGACAAGTTACTCTGTTGTGAGAAACTCTTGCCACATAAGCCACAAGTATAAGGTTTCTCCCCAGTATGAACACGTTTGTGTAACTTTAATGAATCCTTAAAAGTAAATTTTTTATCACAACTATCACAAGCAAAAGGCTTTTCACCAGTATGTGTTCTTTGATGGCTGATCAACTTTCTTTGCTCAAAAAATCCTTTGTCACAAAATTCACAGGAAAAAGGCTTCTTCTCACTAGAATGATTTAAGATGTGCCTTTGAAAGTGACATTTCTGAGTAAATTGTTTATCACACAATACACAAAAATTCTTTTTTTCTTCATGGATTTGTCGATGCTGAAGCAAATCAGATATATTTAGATACACTGCATCACATATTTCACAGGGAAATACTTTTTCATCAATATCAAAACTTTGTTCATCCATTTTAAAACAATATAGATTGATGAACAGTCAGCTATTTCAAATCTTCAACTGTGAAGAATAAAACTCTATAATCTGTCCAATGATATAAAGGATTTAAAGGCTTTTATGCATTTTGTAAATGTATGGTAAAATAATTTAAAAAAAAAAAAAATAAATATGCATAATATGAAGTAAATAATGAAAGAACTATTTCAATTTTATGTCAGATATAGTGATTACAGAACCAGATATAGTGATACTTCATAAAATACAGAGATAAATTGTTTATAATAAGTCATAAATTAAAAAAACTGTTTCTGCATCAATGTTAAAAACAAACATTGAAAATTTAAAACAATGGAATTTGAATGTATATTTTTGTTTTAACAGATTTAGAATTATTAAAATGCTTTAAAATAAAACAATATGTAAAGATTTGGGGACAAACTGTATGAGTTTCACAATTTAACTATTAAAAACAAATACATCACAGAAAGAATATTCTTTACTATTGAAATGTAAACAAGGCTTCAAGACTGAAATATTACAAATTATTAAAATTCTCCAAGTTTCAATATTTGGTACAATTTTCAAGAATACATGTAATTAAATCTTGATGCTAAATTACTTTGTTATTTTGAGATAATGATCAGGTTAAAATCCATTTTAAATCTAACATTTCACCTCCACAGATCTCAGTTTTTTCACACTTTTATAATAACAAGGAGAAATCAATAATTTTACTATTCTACAATTCATTTTTATCTGAAAGTAACACATACACCAATACTTATATCAAGAAATATAGTCCATTTTTATTTATTTATTTTTGTACTTATTAAAAGGACTTGTTTAAGAAGATTTTAGCAGTTTTTCACATATACAAAATATTTTCTTCCTTAACATTTCATTTGCAGCTATGCATTAGAATCCCGAATTCTACATTTTTAAACAGATTTTTTGGAGCAGCTGATGATATAGATATTAAATAACATTAAAAATAATCTTGAAATATTTGTAAAAAACACTTTATTGTCTATAATTATGCTTAATGGACACATTTCTTTAACAAAATATTAAAAATAATACACATATCTTACTCATAGATTAGATATTTAAACTGTAAGGAATAAAACAGTCCAAAGTTTTATGGCTCCAAGAATGTAAAATTTGTAACATCTAGAAAGAAAAAAAAGAAAGAAAATCATTAGAGATTTGAACAGATTTAATGCATCACTGATAGTAAGTTATACACCTCCATCAATTTAAAATAAAAAGGAATAACAGAAGACAGAAGTAGTGTTTACAGCATTGTCATTTCAGGGTGGATAGAGATATAATAAAAACCAGGGTTTGAAATTTAATTTTTCTTAGGAGGAAAGTCTTGCTCCAACATTTATAAAAGAAAGTTGTTACTGAACTGTTTGGCAAAGAAAATAAATAAATAAAATTCTACTTTTGTGAAGCTTAGTAGCATAATTGTTAGCATGTCACATGACCATGCAAATTCTCTTCTCATATTCAATCAAAATAAATAAAGAAAGAATCTCTAAAATCTTAGAAATTTAATTGAAAAATAATTTTCAATTTGTTGCTCTCTAGTACAAATATAAATAAATAATCAGTAATCTAAATTACCTTTCCACCATCCCTAGCAAATTTTAAAATATTTAACATTAATTTAAAAAGTATGAAAGATTAAATAAAAACTGTCACTATGTCTTATTTTGCAGTAACCCCCAGTAGTTTTCCCCCAGGTTTCAAAAAGGGCAGGGAGCTACTGTTTTGAAAAGGGCACTTTTATAGAGTTGAAACTAGACTATAGCGGTTCAAAAAGTCATGAAAAAACAGAAATTTCTTCAAAAAATTGAAAAAAAAAAAAAAAGGTAAATTTTGTTAAAAAATTGCAAAAAAGGGTGAAATTTCATTTTAAAAAATTGCGAAAAAACGGCAAATTTTATTAAAAGATCGCATAAACAGCAGTTTTTGCCAAAACCCCCAAATTTTGCTAAAAAAAATCACGAAAAAAACGACAAATCTCATGAAAATATAGAGAAGAAACAAAACTTTTCACAAAATTTTCCGTTTTATTGCAATTTTTGGACGAAATTTGCCGTTTTTTTCACAAATCTTTTGACGAAATCCACCATTTTCTCGCAATTTTTTGACAAAAGTTGACATTTTTTGCGACTCAATTGACAAAATTTTCCGTTTTATTGTGATTTTTAAAGAAATTTGTCGTTTTTCCACGATCTTCTGAGGAAATCTATCCTTTTGTGACGAAATGAGCCATTTTTTGCCAATCTTGCCGGAAATTAGTCGTTATTTCGCAATTTTTAACGAAACTTGCCGTTTTCTTAGCGATTTTTTTTTTTTCGAAATTACCCGTCCCACGGGACGCATATGAGGCTATTTTTTGCATAATTTAAGCGTTATAGCGCGTTCAAATCATCGCTGGAGGGTTGCGTTTTTTCAAATGTGGGCAAGAAGGGCGCTATTTTTTTTAAATGAATGACAAGTGGGGCGCTAGTTTTTGGATGAAGGGCAAGAGGGGCGTTAGTTTTTAAACTATAGGGCAGGAGGGGCGGAGTGCCCCCCTGAAACCCTCTGGGGGAAATTCTGGTAGTAAGGTTATACATTAGTCACATAAAATTTTGCTGTTTAAACCGAAATTCCTGAAAACCCTTAAACTTTTCCCACTCATAGAAGCGATTTTAAATGCTGTATTTACTTGTGTATAACACACACTTTTTTTTTTTTTAAATTAGGGTAAAACTCATAGGTGCACGTTATAAACGGAATATATGTATATATATTTTTTTACTGCTGGATGTAATCACACAATATACATATGAATCAAGAAGTGTATTCAAAGAAGATATTGAAACTCTGAAAATCTTATTTAATTGAAGTACTACAACATCTTTATTTTACTCTTGACACTTTTTTGCACAACAAAGCTAGTAACATTATTTAACAGCCAATTACCAATTCTTACTACCATCACTCACTCCTACCCTCATCATTCACTTCCTACCCGAAATCTAAAAATGTATTTTTGTCTAGTTTTCTGGACGATGTCATGTTTGTCTCGACTTTCTACACTGAAATTCCTTTTATCATTCATTCATTTGGTGATGAAATTTACGATGTGCATTATATATGCGACTTAAAAAAAATCGCCATTTTTTCTTGTAAAGTATGGGGTGCGCGTTATACACAAGTAAATGCGGTATGCTGGAAACAAAGCAAAATATAAAATATTTTCTCTTATTTTTCAGTTTGGTTGTTTTTACCCCATGTATATTTAATATTTCAAATTAATTATGTTCTCTAAAGAAAATCTTTTCACCCCAGGATTAAAAACAGAGGCATGTAGAAACTTTTCTCTGATACATATGCTTAGAAATTTATATTTTTAATGAGGCTGACGGGACAGATTTAATGAGAAAGTTAGATGAGTGATTGGTTATTTATTGTTACTAGAAAGATTTTAAATTGTGTGCTAAAGAGGAATAAATATGAAAAGCATATCTTTCATTTTATTTATTTACTAGCTACATACCCCTCCCCCCTTCCGATATTGCTCTGGTGAGGGATAATAACCTTAAGTATGTCTTTAAAAAGCGAAGAATTAAGACATCTTTCTCCAGAGGGATTTAGTGTTAGAGCTCCCACTATCTTTGTCAACATACACTTTGAATAAGTTTGATTTTATATTCATCAATTAAATTTTACTCAAACAGACCTCAAATTTCTATTGTATTATATTTATTAAAATGAAAATCTTACTAAACAAACTAAGAAGTAGTGATGGGCTACGGTGCAGAAAATGTTTCTTCTCTCAACATTTTCCTTAATCTACATAAAAAATTCCCCAAAATTTCACGGTTTATGCAAACATAACTGCAGTCCCCAATCAGCCATCTTGTTTTTTTTCTTGGCATGAAAAATCCATTTTCGCTAAGTGGCAACTGTCGCCAAGTGATCATTTATGGCTACTTTAGGCCGGAAGGAAGAGGGGAAGGGAGAGTCATAATGAGTAAACGGTAAAAAACTTCTAAACAATAAAGTAAGGCAAAAACTCATTTTAAAATATATAAATAACTGACAATAAAAATCATAATAAAGCATTTTTAAAGCCTACAACTACAAACTAAACACCTAATGATCGCATTAAGTAACCAAAGCCTACATTGACAGTCCAAATACATAAAAAACACATTAAAGCGATCTCATCTTTTCCTCTTTCCATTTTCATCAACCATGTGATTCTGACAAGCCCAAGAATAACCCCCAGACACTTTCTTCTGGCGAATACTCATATTTCCTTGACAATTAGGACAAACAATGTCTGGTTTAATTAAACCGATCTCCCTCAAAAACTCAAAAAACATCTCTCAATCGCTAAATATCTCCTTATGAAAATGCCGAGTTGGACAACCATCTTTACCCACAATAAACCTATTACTCGAAACTGCTTTTTGCATATAAAATATTTTGATATTTCTTCACAACATCCTTACAATAGAAGCCATAATAAATATATGTAATTAAAACAGCATGTTTTAATTACATTTAATATTTTAATTAAATTAACAGTTTTCTTACTGCAGCGAGCTACAGTAAGAAAGTGTTAAAAACCTGCGCACGTAAGCTGGGAGAAAAAATCTAGGGTTGCAGGAACTCTAAAATCGGCAGGGTTGTATTAGCACCAAACATTGCCAAAAAACATGGCAGACAATTGGAGGCAAATACCAAAAAATAGCCTTTATTTTATTATTTCATAAGCTTTCATTATTGTTTAGATTGTATTATTAATTACATTCAAATTATTACTTAAAAAATGTAAACAAAGCAATGAACAGAAATCTGCAAAATTCTAATATCTGCACAACTGTTTGATCCTAAGCTGTGCGGATTACAGAGAGTCTACTGTATATTTATTCTGAAACAAATTACTATTAGCTTTTATGAGGTAAATTTTCTCGTTATTGCAATCAGGTCTTGACTGTTGCATGGGCACCTGGGGTCCATGCCCTGGACATGAAATTTCTGAGGGGCACAAAATTTTTCAGAACTTCATCTAAATTTTCATTAAAAAATCATAATTGTGAAAAAAAATGTGATATTTGGGATATTAATATGGTGAACTGACAAAAATATACATCAATAACAAAAATATACAGATGGTTAAAAACACATTTTAATAAATAATAGAATAAATATTTTATTTTTAATCCTTAAACTGTTTATAATTTTCCGAAAAACATATTTTGAACACTTGAATAAGTGCATAATATGTAAAAAACCAAGAGGGCGTGAAAAATTGAAAGTGCCCTGTGCACAGAAACTTAAATGTGAAATTACAATCAGAGCCTGACTTCTAAGTTAAAATTATTTTAATGGCCTAAAGGGGGGGGGGGTTAAAACTGATGCTTTAAATATGCTGTATATACCAGTTATGGCCATGGAGTGGCAAAAAAAGGTACAACATTATGTTCTTTTTTTGGCCACAAGGTTAATTAAAGTGGAAATTTTAGCAATATATTTAGAAAGATTTTTATGACTTATAAATTAAAAAGTTCAATAAAATTACAGCATGATTTAATGATTTCATTTCTTGTATTTTTTCAAAAGAAATGAAGAAGTTGCATAATTTGCGCAAGATATCAGGCATTTGGATTTAGAAATTCAAATGTTGTGAAAATCTTTACCACAAACAGGACTCATTTTACCAAGTTTTAAAAAAAGACAACGTTGTGTTTTTAAAAAATGGGCAACACTGAACACTGCTCTAAACTTTTATGTAAAATTAAGGCTATTCAAAATATGGAAGAAAAAGAAAATTTCGATGGAAGAAAAAGTTTTAAAACTTTGATTATGGCAATGTACACGGAAACATGCAATGAATAAAATGAAAGCTAAATATACTTACAAATATATATGCATTTTAATTGACTGCCACTAAAAGAACAACAGACTCTCTTTAGAATTAAAACTTCATAATAAAACCACAGAAAGAAAACTTAGGTAAAAACTTATGCAAAAATGTAAACAACAAGTTGACGATTCAAACATCTTTTGGCAACGATGATGACGAAAGAGAATTCTAGGTTTTGATTGGTTAGAATAAAGAAAAGAGAAAGTGAAAGTGCGATATCACTCCACTCCTCGCTCTCGCACAGTTTTTTTTCTTTTATGAGAAAAGGATCGTTATGTCTGCATTGAAAAACGGTCAAGAGACCGATGCATATTTATTGCCACTATCTCATTTCTTACATACTTCCTTTAATAATAAAGTAAGTTTTAACTATTTTTTTTATTTATGATATTGAGATGAAATCAAAATCTGCTAAGTTTAACAATAGGTGGCGTTGTCTTTCATTTGCTATCAAATCTAAAGCGCGCATACTTTGATTTTTGATATAGAAAAATGTAAAATGCACATAATAGACGTAAAACACGTTAAATTTGTAATAAGTTGTCAGAATATTTTACTTGCGATACTCATGTACGTAAGTGATATTCCTTAGGAAAAAATACTTAAAAGCAGTCTCATCTTTTTTTTCCTTGGTCTTATTTGATAAAGTGTTCATAAAACTATAATATGCAATACGGTACTAACATATTCATATTATTTGACTTTTATTGTAATATTTCGAGAGGGGGAAGGGAATTTCCACTTCTGGACTGGTAATAAATGAGGAAATCCAAAATTCCATTGAGGGGAAATCCCTTTTCTTGAAGGCCTCTCTTCCCCCTCCCCAGGATCACAAACCTGGAAATATAATGGAAATTACTCAACATGGAATTTTATTGAAATAAATGTTATTTTCCAATATGATTGCGATAATCTGGAAAAGAAAAAAAAAAAAATCTCAGCTCTCCGGCTCCTCCTGTGCTTAAAACCAGCATGGACTCTTATTTTTAGACCAGTTGGTTCAGGCTGATAGTAAAATTTTATTCATACAAAAATAGAAATCTCTCACTAATTGAGAAACAAGAATGTAGTGTAAGTTTCTTATTGTGTTTTCCAATCCTTTAAAAACTGAAATCAAATAAAATTATTATATAAAGCAAAATATTCTAAATTGAAACCTTTATAGGGTTAGTGTTAGTTACATAACGAAGCCATGAGATATCCCTCTTTGGTTTGAAATTCTTTATTTATAGGAAAACAAAACTATGTCTTTCTGCTGTACTTGTACAATGATATCTTATAAGAATTGTGACTTTTACTGATTTTTGCCAGGGGTAGGATATAAGGAACAAGCTTGCCATTTTAAGCAGATATACAGGAACATGAAAAATCTAGGTTTTAAATGAAAATATTATAGTTAAAACAATTTTAAAATGTTAGTATCAAGTTTTTATTGTAAGCTTTTGGTATCAGTCTCAGCCAAATAATAAATAAAATAAAATGATCTGAAAGAAAGTGTGAAAATAGGTAAAGGTGAATAATTGTTTGTTCCTTGTACAAATCTATAATTGATGAAATTTAACATCTGAATCATTCTCTGATAATGAGAAATTTTATATCTTTGGCTGAAAAATGTGAATTAATCAAATCGACCATAAATATTTAAACTTTTTTTGTGAGCATTCCTGTTTAAGCATTTACTACATTATCCACTTTATGAATGATTAAAAGCTAATATCTAAAAAAAAGTAAAGTTTATACAAAAATCTTTTCTAAGGCTTATGTTAATTGAAACAATTATTTTTAAGATTTGGAAGGCTTTTAGAACAAATGCAATGATTATGTGAATACTATTTTAAAGAAATATTGTGTAGATGAGATGTAAAAATATACATTAGTTTTCTTTCAAACTGTAGTGGTATTGGTTATTTGTAGGGATGTAGTGAAGGAGAGGATATACGCCGTACATCCGCTGGATTTTTTAAAGGAATACCCTCTGCTTCAAAAGACAGCCCAGGGCTGCCAGTTGGTCCCTATTTCTCTAAAAGGTCCCTATTTTTTAACTTGGTCCCTAAAAGTCCCTATTTTCACTAAGAGGTCCCTAAAAGTCCCTTTTTTTATCTATACTGTGTCTAAGTTAATTTTTTCCTTATATTTTACGAAAATTTTTAGTTTAAAAAAAAATTTAATATTGTAGATGATAGCACATAACTGATCATAGTGGAAGAAATGAAAAAATTGTAGTGAAAAAACCCTGCAATTTTAGTCAAAATGTCCTGAAAAAACCTGCAATTTTGTTCAAAAAATCTCGAGAAAACGCCTTTATTGGCAAAAGTTTGCGAGAAAAATGCAATTTTTATCAAGAGATCGCTAGAAAAACGCGATTTTTGCTTAAGATCGCGAGAAAAACGTGATTTTCGTCTAGGGATCATGAATAAATGCTATTTTCATAAGAAAATTTTCACCAAGATTTTCGCCAAATAACCGTGAAAAACTGCAATTTTCGTCTTAAGATTGAAAAGAAACTGGATTTTTATCAAAAGATTGCAAGAAAAACACGATTCTTGTCGAAAGATTGCGAGAAAAATGCAGTTTTCGTCCAAAGATTGCGAAAAAAGCACTGTTTTTGTCTAAAGATTGTGAGAAAAATGCATTTTTCATCAAAAAGTCGTGAAAAAATCCCAATTTTGTTCAAAAATCTCAGGAAAACATGTTTATTGTCAAAAGATCGCGAGAAAAATGCGATTTTTATCAAAAGATTGTTAGAAAAAATGCTCTTTTTGCCTTAAGATCACAAGAAAATGAGATTTTTGCCAAAAAATTGCGAGGAAAACGCGACTTTCGCCAAAAGATCTTGAGCTAATGCAATTTTTGTGAAAAGATCCCCAGGAAAAGGTGATTTCATCAAAAGATCGCGAGAAAAATTGGATTTTCGTCTATAGATCGCGAAAAAAAAAAACCCCCTGCAATTTTTATCTAAAGATTGAAAAAAGAACCCAATTTTCTTCTAAAGATAGGAAAAAAAAAAAAAAAAAACGCAATTTTTGTCTAAAGATTGCGGAAAAAATTCAAATTTTATCAAAGAATTTAAAATAAAAAGTTTTTAAAAACTTTTACATTAAAAGATCATGAGAAAGGTGGTATTTTCCCCTAAGTATCAAAGGAAAAATGCAAATTCCATCAAAACATTACAAAAAAAAAAAACCCTGGGAATGCCGTTGAAAAAATATATATTTAATGTAGGGAAGGATTTCCTCTCTCCCTCTTTGCTGTAACTTTTCATAAAATTTGCTGTGAATTTCAGGGTTTTTTAGAACTTTGAATTTCTTTTGCTACAGAAATTCATTTAATTTAAATTTATCACAAAAAAAATCATTTATAACCTTTATTTCAATTATGTTTGTGTTCGTAAATGCAAATTATAAGTGATGATGATTCTGAAAATAATTGTAATAAGTGTTAAATATTGCTGGAAAAAACAAAAAAGTGTACTATTCCTGAAACCAGCATTTTAATCCTAAAGTGTGCTAAAAATTTCTGAAATAGTCAGGAATGAACTTTAAATAGTTTACTTATGTTATAGTTTTTACAATGTTGATGTCTGTGTTGATACATATGTTAATGTATTAAAACATGTGTCAATATATTTACATATAAATGAAATTTCCTTTAAAATTCCTATATTTTCTTCAAAAAAAATTCCTGTATTTCCTATAATATTTTTAAAAAAAGTCACTTCTAGGCCTGATGGATGTGATGCGTCTGATTTTATTATTTTAGTATATAACTATTATAATGACTGGCCATCCAGGTGGGAAGATTTTAGTTTTATATACAGGGGAAAAAAAACTAAGTGTTCCTGCACATAGATTTATGAAACATGTGCCAAGCAGATGGTCAACTCTGGAACCTGCAGCAAATTGGTTGTTAGAACAATGGAATTGTCTCCATGAGTATTTCTTAAAATATATTCCATCTAGAAAAGAACAAAGGACACTAAATATAGTCAGCTACAAAAAAAATTGTTGAATATTTGAAGGAGAAAACAATAAAATGTCAGTTAATGTTTATTGTATCTAGTGCCAAACTATTTACCCAGTTTACTGCATTTTTCC
The DNA here is from genome assembly GCA_964019185.1 of Maratus speculifer. NCBI lineage: Eukaryota > Metazoa > Arthropoda > Arachnida > Araneae > Salticidae > Maratus > Maratus speculifer. The sequence continues at coordinate 75,678,931 of OZ025301.1, forward strand.
AAAGGGAAGATCCTTTGATCCACTTAGTGCATGATGAAATAAAATGCCTTATCATTAAAGTCTCAGTGCGTATTTGCAAACTGTCAGCCATTAAATCTTTCAAGAATGATGTCAGTCAAGATCCCTTTGAGAGTAAAAATTTAATATCTCCAAGAGATATTGTTTTTAATGAAGAATTGCAAAAAGAGGTTTTGCAATTATCTGAAAAAGATAAAGGTTATGTTTTAAGTGATGTGCAACGTCATTATATAGCTTCTGGTAAATATCTTTACAATAAGGATTTATTGCAAAATTAAAGTTTGAAATATCTCAGTTGCTTAAACCCAGAAATCAAAACTACTCCAAAAAGTTTTAAAATTTTTGCTAAACTAGCACAAAAATTGCCTATAAACATTGAAATTGAGATCCTCTTAGATGAATGGAAATTTGCGAGCTCAGTCAAGAAGAATCTGAAGTAAATAGGATTGATTCATTTTGGGCTACTTCTATTAACACAAAAGAGGAAAATGGAGGATTAAAATATCCAAATCTCTCTATTTTGAAGAGTAGCCTCAGTTTGTACCATGGCAGTGCAGATGTAGAACGAGGATTTTCGCTTTCACATCAAATTCTTTCCGAAGACCAGGCCTCTATGAAAGAACGGATGCTAAATGCTAGGCTAAACATAGCAGATGCTTTAAGACATCATTATGAAAACCATTCAGTTCTTGTACCAGTAACTAGTAAAATGATAAAAAAGGTTAATATTGCATATCAAAATTATTAAAGTTACCTAGAAAATGAAAAGAGAGAAAAAAAAAAAAGGAAAGTACAACTTGAAGTGGTAAAAGCTAGAGAAGAGGAAGAAATCAGAAAAAAAAAGAAGCTGAAAAAGATAAAAGTACAATTGTAGTTCTTGAAAAAAAGTTGGAAGATTTAAACAAAAATGTGAATGTAGAAGTGACTGTATTGGACAGATTGATCGATGAAGGCAATGAAAGGTTAAAAATTGCTTTAGAAAAATGAAATTTAACTGAAGCTAAAGTGGTTAAAATTTGATTGCAGCTGGTATAACAGCTAACAAGGAACTGAAAGTAAAAAAGGATAAAGCTGATATCTTGTCTAGTGTTATATAAATATAAAAGAAAAAATAATTTAATAACAAATTTTATGAGTAACAAACCTAAGGAAGGTTAATTTAAGAAATTTTTAAATATTTTATTTGATTAAATAGAAGTTTAAAAAAAAAAATTGGTTTTTATTTGTTAAATATTGTATTTGATTTGTATAAATATTATGTTTATTTTTGAGGTCCCTAAAAGGTCCCTATTTCAGACTTTTGGTCCCTAAAAAGTCCCTAATTTTTAATCATTAGGTCCCTAAGTCCCTACTATTTTGTACCAAAGTTGCTGGCAGCCCTGACAGCCATAGTATATAAACTCTAGGGCAGGGATGGCTAACCTTTTCGCATTTGCTGGCCAACTTTTTCCAAAAATGCACTTTATGAGATCTAGACGTGACAAAAGACAAAATAAGTTAATTAATCAAAATATTTTATTTTTTAATTAAAAATAAGTGTAATATTTGGTGGTATGTTTTATAAAGTAAATTAAAAGTATTGTTTCTGTTGTTCCATGTTAGATAATAAAAAAATAATCAAATTACAATTTATCACATCAGTTTAGCCTATAATGCCTTATAATGAATGGGTTCTTTTCCTTTTCAACAATCATACTGAAACTTTTTTATTCTAATATTGAATATTGAGCTACTATTATTATAATTTCTCTTCAATTTGTTTGACAACTACTACCAATTGAACAAATTGAATTCAGACAAATCTAGCTTGCCAAAATTTATACATTTTGTTCAATTTCAATACTATTTTATTTGAGATATTTTAATATCTTTTTATTTAAGAAATTAAATCTATACCGTGCCAAAAATAATTCATTGCGTTGCGTTCCACTAAATTTTCCGGAAAAATATAATTTATAATAAGGTTATTCATACATATATACAACTTGATAAAATTCAGCTGCTATATCGCATGAGATTTTTTTTCTTCAATCACTGCATTTGTAATAGATTCAATTTGGAAATTAAACTTTTTTCTGAAATGTCTATTTTTCAAGAGAAATTTTGCAAAAGGGTCTTGTGTTTCAAACTAGAAAAAAATGTGAAGGATCCTTTCAAGTCATCTCCAACAGATTTCTGCTGAGAGATCAGATTATACACATTAAAGTTTTCATGTGGGACACTCAACATAGAAATAAATAAAATAAAAAGTATGAGAATGTAGCTATTACAAAATTTTCAATATATTATTTTACAAATGAAATTTCAATTTTTCCAAATAGGAAAAATTGAAAATAAGCCTTCAGGAAAAAAACTGCAAAAAACCATTTTTTTCCCGAGCATTTCCATTTCTAGTGCCACTTACGGCACACATGCCATAGGTTTTCGCCGACCATGCTCTAGGGTATATCCTCTATTTTGAGCAAACCCTTTGTTTTTGTAATAGCTAAATCACTGGATACGAGTTATAAAAATGTTTTTTCTTCTTAAATTTTAAAGTTAGTTTTAGTCACAATTTTAAATAGAAAATACATTTTAAATTAACATTTTAATAATTTAATCATATGCAGTAATCCATGGCTTAAAAATTCTAAAAGCTTTAAGGTTCCCAGCTAGGAATCTTCATGAAGTGTAGGTTCCCAGAAAAATTTGTGTTCACTTTTTTTTTTTTTAAATTCAGAGCTTAATGAGTGAAGATATTGTGTCACATACACACAGTTTTGAATAATGAATAAAAATTTTAGTTTTGTGGGTTATCAATTAATATTTTGACTGACTGTTCTCTATCTAAAAGCATCTCCTCTCTCCTTTCGTATTTTGGTACTACTTGGTTATCCTGTCGACAAGTTTCGTCAAATTATACATATTGATATAATTTTTGTTTTAAATAACAAAAAAAATAATAATAATAATAATAATAATTATTAGAAGATTAATAAAATTATAAACAAAAATTCAAAATGAAAATTACTTAATGACATTTTAAACACAAATACAGTAACTCCCTCAAATCCGCACAGCTTGGGACTAAAGGTTTTGCGGATTTCTGGTCATTGCTTTGTTTACAATTTTTAAACAGTAATTTGAATGTAATTAATAATGCAATCAAAAGTATAATGAATGCTTACAATATACTAAAATATTAAATTAAGTAATAAACTAAAATAATAAAAATTTAAATAATTTTTAAAATGATTAAAATATTAAAAGCAAAGGTCAAGTTAATAATAATTAATGTACAATTAAATATTCATTATAAATATGAAATGTGTTTTTCCTAAATTATTCAATGAAACTTGCTTCATAAAAGTACATTACTAATTCACATCAGGATCATAAAATAATGAAGCTTTATTTCAGGTTTAGCCAAGACTTAATAACTAAAAAGGCTTGATTATAATACATAAGTATATGTGGTAAGTAGGGATGCAACGGATATTGATTTTGCCGGATATCCGATATCTGATTTGCCTGCCGGATTCGAATATCTGGCCGGATATCCGGTACTAAATATGTTTTTAGTTATGGTGAATGCTCGTTTATTTCTTTATACAATGCCATCTCATATAATAAATTGCAAACATGTTTCACACACCATTACAACATTTTAAACATATTGCAATATATTTTACAGAAACTATATATCTTTGACTATCAGGGCTTGAAATTCAGGTTTTCCCAGGAGGAGAGAGTTTCCCTCATAACATTTGTAAATGCAGGGGAGTTAAACTATATGAGAGGGGGGGGGGATATTTTTTAAACCCTATTATTTTTTACATGCCACTTAAATATTTACAAATTATACCGACAGGACAAAATTCCACTGAAATAAATTAAGTCAACAACTCAAGATAATTATCTAAAATGTTTATTTTAATTAAAACATTAAAATAATCAAACCTTATATATATTATATCATTTTTCAATTTTCACTCAATGTTATGGGCAATTAATAACTGAGTTGCTAAATGAATTTTTCAATTCATGTTTATTTGATTTTGTGTGGCTTATAATCTTTTATAGATTACACTTTTGACAAACAGAACAGAGCAACTTTTCTAACACATTAAATTATCGAAAATACTTGGTTATGCTTTTTTCATCTTATTATTTTTTCTTAATTCTTTTTCTTAATTTTCTTAAAATCTGATTGGCATTCATTTTTAATTTACTTTCAAGAATAATGCATGTAGGTGATTGTATTGTCAATATCCTTCGGTGATTGTATATCACTTAGTGGAATTATCGTCAATACTGTAATGTGTAATCCCTGACATTTTAGCTAATTGAATTATGTTCTACTATTTATTAGAATTTAAACCCATATGAAATTCTGAAAAGGACATAGTCAATAGGTTTCTTCTATTACATAAGAAATGGATTATTTAAAAAAGTCATGTCCTAATTTCTGTGAACTATGCACATCAAGTATTTATTGTTTCTAAATGTGTTTCCTTAAAGTTCATCTTTTTTTTTTTTTTTTTTTTTTAAATCATTTGGAAAACGGCTGTTGTTTTCGGTTGAGAATAGGCCTTGTGATATCTGCATTTTATTTTGTTTATGATTCGTCCAGGAATATTAACGTTTAATCCATGATATACATAATATATGACTTATTATATAAATCATGTTTTGAACATCATAAAAATGTTTTTACTGATTTTCAATAACTCAATGTTAAACATTTAAACATCTTGCTTTGGGCAATGGATGTCCACATTTTATTTATTTATTTTACGAAATTCTTTAAATTTAGAAGAATTTTTATTTGAATAGGAAATCAAAATGTCAATGTTAATAAAGAAGAGAGTAGAAAAGTTACAAAATGGGAAGGTGCAAATTATCAGATATGGAAAAAAATGAATCAGAACAGAAACGTATGAAAGATCGTCTTTTAAATAAAAAAAGGAGGTATGATTATTGAGCCCATTGATGACAAAATGTGCGATGACTTTGAAAAATGAAAAAATCTAATGTTGATCCACTTATTGTAAACAAAAAATGTTTATTTATTTATTTATTTATTTATTTATTTATTATTTTTTTCAAATGTGCAACACAGGATTTAATCTCATTTTGTTCAGAGCTAATTCCAGACTCATGTGATAGAGCTCAGACTCTAGTGACCATTACTGCCCTATTAGTTATTTCTTGGTTTGGCACAGGAAAAAAATTCGCAAAATATATAAATCTGTCATAGAAAAAATGTAGCTGATTTCGTCCATCATGGCAAAAATAAATTTTCAAAAATTGTCGACCAGCCTGAAAAAATTTGAACTTTGAGAGAACTTGGGTAGTGGGAAAATATATCGAAATTCGTCAATCAATTACAATAAAATATCGTAAAATTTGTTAAGCTGTCACAAGGAAATATCATGAAATTCGTCAGCCAATAACAAAGGACAAAACACAAATTTTTCAGCTGGACACAGGAAAATAATTGTTAATTTTAACAGAATGTCACAAAAACAAAAAGGGAAATTTGCCAATCAGTCGCAGAATAAAATAGCTAAATTTGTCAATTAGCTGAGAGAAATAAATTATGAATTTTGCCTGTTGGTCTCCAGAAAGAAAAAGTTATAAAATTTTGTAAGACCAGCAAACGGGAAATTTTGTGAGAAAAATTACAAAACATTTCAGTCAAACGCAGAAAAACAATCATGAATTTTGTATAATTGTCGTAAGAGCAAACTGTGAGATTTGTCAATCGATAGAGGAAAATATCAAGAAAATAGTCAGTCGGTCCTGAGACTTGACCCTCACTTCACAAAGAAAAAAATTTCAAAAAGTGATTTTTTTGGGAAACAGGAATGACACAAGATTCTTTAGTGCATTAATCCTGCCATCCCGTCCCGAAATTCAAACCCTGTATGTGTATAATAATAATATTGAATAAAAAATGCAATTCTAATATTTAAATACTCTGCTTATTTGTCATTGAACTGCTGAAAATTGCTTATAATATGTACAATGAAATGGCTGATAATTTTTAGAACAAATTTTACATGTTTATTAATATGTCTATAATTGTAAAGAATTTTCACAAAGAAATACATAGCATCCTTTTATAATGTAAACATAAAAGTCTTACTAATATACCAATGGTTGAAGAGTTATATCCAAATACAGGTTTAATTGATGATTTTTTTTTTCATGTTTTAATTATTCAAAAATGTCTTACCTTAAGCTATATTTAATTTTATTTTAAGGTAAATCACTTTGAAATTTATGAAAAGAAAAAATTACTTTTAATTTTAAATATTTATAATGAAGTCACAAAAATAACTAGTTGGATGCACCAATCCTAAGACTCTCTTCTATTTCATAATCACAATTTTCAAAAAATATTTACAAATATTAATACTACATCAATATTGTTAGTTCAATATCATACCAACTTTGATTTTCATCTAGAATTTTTGCTGCAGTCAATTAGATTAAGAATGAGTTAATCCCAATCATGTTATTTATTAAAATTAATATTTTTTTGTTATTCCGCTATACATCAGCTGTTTGCGAATAGCCAGTTTTAGCAAGATGCAAAATTCCCATTGCTGCATGAACTGCCAATTCAAAAACATTCGAAAAAAAAATTAAGGGAGGAAATAGCTCCCCCCCCCCCCATTTCCCCTTTTTATACTTAATCATTGAATCCCCTAAACTAACCAAGGATATGCTTTATCACATAAAAAAAACCTATATCCAAAATTCATAGCAAATTGAATAATTCTTCATAAAAACCAATTTATATAATTTAAGAAGAGTTATCCCCGTTCTTTATACTTAAACATTAAACTTCCAAAACTACTCAGAGATTCGCCTTATCAAAAAGAATGTACATCCAAAATTTAAAGCAAATAGGATATTTCTGCATAAAAACTTATTTATCAAATTTAAGGGGGTTTGAGGTAATCTCCGGTATCCCTTTTATGCTTAACAAAAGGACCCCACAGCTAATTAGGGAAGCATCTTATCACTATAAACCTGTATCCAAATATTAAAACAAATTGGTTAATTCTGCAAGAAAAATCATTTACCTAAATTAAGAGGGGTAGTCCCACCGATCCCCCATTTATACTTATCCAATGAACTCTCAAAACAAATCAGTGCCTTATCCAAATGAACCTATATCCAAATTTTGAAGCAAATCGGTAAATTTTATGTGAAAAACCCATTAAACTAAATTCAAGATGGGGGAGTTACCTCCCCTCCCCCCCTCCCCCCCCTCTTAGACTTATCCAATGAACTCGCAAAACTAATCATGGAGGTGTCCTCATCAGAATGATCCTATGTCTAAAACTACAGCCAAAAACATGTACAAAATGTTTGGTTCATTCTATGTATAACTTCATACAATTTTTTATGATATGATGGTGACACTGGGACAGACAGGTTTTGAATAAACATGTTTTTAGGGATATTGGATCCCTAAAACATATAAATTTGTCGAAAAAAAATGATTACATTACTTTCTACTATCAAGGATAGAAGAAAGTAAAAAAGTGTTTGTTTGGTTGTTTAACTTATAAACCAATTAACCCATTATTTAAACTAAGCGAAAGAAAGAAAATTAATAAAATCATAGTTTATTAAACAATTTCAAATTTTATAAAGACTAAAGACAGAAACCAATATTTAGAAATGCATAAATAATGCATGTAAGGTAGCAAAAAGCCATTTAGAATCTACTATCGTTCGCTCCTGTAATCTATATATATAAAAGAAAGTCTGGATTTCGTATTAATCACAGAACAAAAAAATCTACCGAACGAAAAATCTTGAAAATTGGGATAAAAATACTTCCCATAATACTGAGTGCCACTAAGAAGAGATTTTTAAAAATTCCACCCCTAAGGGGGGGTGAAAAAAAGAATGAGTTAAAAAAAATTCCTTAAAAATCGGCTTTAGCAGTTATTTTTCAATTGATAACATATTTTAGTGTATTTTTTCATGCTGAATCGAATGGTACCAAGCAAAATCTTTTAAATCCAGTAGTTCGTGAGATACTTCACATTTTTCTAATTTGGCGATGTCTTCGGCGCAAAAACCTGACATTTTCAATCCTTATCTATATATATAAAAGAAAGTCTGGATTTCGTATTATTCACAGCACAAAAAAAATCTGCTGAACCAAAAATCTTGAAAATTGGGATAAAAACACTTCTCATAATACTGAGTGCCGCTAAGAAGAAATTTTCGAGAATTCCACCCCCAAGAGAGGTGAAAAAAAGAACGAATTAAAAAAAAAAAATCCTTAAAAATCGGCTTTTGTAGTTATTTTTCAACTGATAACATATTTTAGTGTATTTTTTTATGCTGAATCGAATGGTACCAAGCAAAATCTTTTAAATCCAGTAGTTCGTGAAATACTTTGCATTTTCCTAATTTGGCGATGCCTTCTGCACAAAAACTTGAAATTTTCAATCTATCTATATAAAAGGAAGTCTGAATTTTGTATTAATCATTGTACAAAAAAATCTGTTGTACCTACCATTTTGAAAGAGAGTTCTATAATCAGGTTAACATGATTATGTAAGATATATTTAATTATATCAATATATATAAAACGCAGAGCGAAATTTCATTCAGGCCGCTCATAACTTAAGTGTGATTTTTATGTGATTAAAACTGTTAACATATTGAGCGCTATGTCATTCATTGGTGACTAACATTGAACTTTCCGTTTAGATGATGGACTTTTCACCGATGACAGACAGTCTAAAGTATGATATAAAACTAAAAATTACTATGATATAAAAATTTCGTTTGATTCAAAGTTTCTTTAAAAACACTGACCAGCATAGCGGGTGAAGGCTGCTAGATGGTATATAAGCTTGCGCTTCTCTGTCGCTTTGCTCAGCTTAGCTTTTTCTACATGCTGAGTCTTGTACTGATGAAGAATCTCGACAATAGATTCGAAACAGCTGTTTGCAACCTTTTCTTTCATTATTTGAGCATTTCTAAATGTTGGTTTTCTATCTTTATACACTTTTACAAAAAGGCTTTATTTGCTATTTTGACTTCAAATTTTGTTTTACAATCCGAAAGTAAAGATACAATTTTCTAAAAGATATAAATGTAAAATCTTGAATTTATTACAGAATTTTAATATAAATAGTAAGGAAAGCTGGCAATTTTTTAAGCTTTTGAGAATTATCTTTTACTCATATTGATAGGGAACTTATTATTTCATCTTTTGCATTATAAACAAAAGATGGTAGTTTTTCAGTATTATTTGGGATCAAAGGATTACTGTTATTCATCTATATTTGCTTTGCTGCATTCTCCGGATATCCGGTGATTGTGATCCGGATATCCGACGATATTTCGGATATTGAAAAATCAGCCGGATATCGGATATTGGCCGGATATCCGTTGCATCCCTAGTGGTAAGATTGTGATTACCAATGATATCAGCAATATCTTTATTTTTTCAGAAATAAGTTTATTCTTTCTTCATGAAACACATGAATACAGTGATATTAACAAAAATTACAAATTAAAAAATGTATGGAATTGATATAAAACTAAAAAAGGTGAAATTTTGCACCTACATCTGAACTGACTATTTCATTGTATACATCTGTAAAATATGTGCGGATTTTAGGAGTGCAGATTTGAGGGAGTCTACTGTATCATATTTTATTCATTGTCATTGAATTTGACATTCATGATCATCCATTATTGGCATTTAATCTTATAGTTTGGCAATAGCTTTTTGGTCACGGGATAGCAAAGTAGTACCTATACTTTTATAGATTATAACCAATGCAGGGTTTTTTATTTTTTATTTAAATCAGATTTTCTTGATTTTTTTTTTTTTTAAATGCCACACATTATTATTATTTTATATGACTTATCGTTTAATTTAAAAAGTATAAATTTTACGTTCATAGACATGCATGTTATAAGTATTATCTATTAATAATATTACACAATTTACATAAAAGATTCAAATTATTTCAAGGTAAAATTTTAGGTTATGAAAAAAATCTTGATTACACAAAAGGCATGAAAAACTACAAATCAGATGTAAAAAATTAATTCATCCTTCCGTATTTTAATTAAAATAAAAATATCTGCAACACATAAATATTTTAAACAAAATTGTAAGCAAACTAAGTTTTTAACTTTCGGTTTTTTAAGTGCTGGCTGAGAAAAATGAGTTTAGTTAGCGCAGCAACCATCAAAATACTTAAGGCATGCGGACACAAATTGAGATGTCATCACTAATTGACTGACTTCTTAGTAGTATTGGAATTTACACAGGAAAATTTTGAATAGCAATTTTATTTTATTTATGGAATATCTATTATCTTATAAAATAATATTTAAACTTACTAATGAGAATTTGGAATCCCTAAATAAAAACTGGTTTTTTATCAGGGGATTCCAAATTCTCATCAGTAAGTTTAAGAAGTAATTAATCATAAGTTAATCAGTAATTTCAGTATTTTATAAGATGATAGATATTCCACAAATAAAATAAAAGAAATTTGCTATTCAAAAATTTCCGGTGTGAATCCCAACTCTAGTCAGAAGTCAGTCAGTTAGTGAATACATCATAATGTGTCCTCTAGCCTTGAGCATTTCGATTTAGCAGTTTTATCTGTTGATTTCTAATTTCTGAAAGTACCAAACCAAAGGCAGAAAACATTTGTTCTACTGAAGCAGATAAATCTACTGCAATAAAAAGCTAGTTGATCATTAATTCTCTAAGTGTTTTAGTTATCAGCCTTTTCGAGAACTGTAACAAAAATATCTTCCAGCATTCTATCTAAAGGGCTGAGATCCATTATATTAAATTAAAATAAATAAATGACTGGTTCAGATTTTTCTCAAATCTTAATACAACAGGACTCACCAAAGTATAGCATATAAAGCCATACAATTTTATTTTACCTCAAATTGTAGAAGTATTACTTAATACTAATGATTAAATATTCAAATATTTAATATATTTCTGCTTCGATTTCTTTATTGTTGCAAGATTTTTGTATAGTTTGATTCAAATGAAATTTGAAAGCATTTTTTTCTAAACTTTACATTTATTTTATTTTTGACAAAGCTTAAGCTTTATCTTTCTTTAAGTTGTTTGATTATATATATTATATGAAACTAAATTAGATTAAAATACATTATTATGTTTGTTTACATCTTATACTTATTAAAAAATAACTTTAAAAAAATTGATTTAAATCTGATTTTTTTTAAAAAATCAATTGATTTAAATCATGATTAAAATCAAGTTGATTTAAATTAACGAACCCTGAACCAATGGTGTAGTTGTAAAAAAAAAAAAAAAAAAAAAAGTATACGCTCAAGGCACAGGTTATATCCAAGAACTCAGGTGCAGCAGTGCAATGCTGCAACGTGCATTACAGGATCTTGAGGAAATCTGCAGTCTATTATTCAACTATTAAAATTTAGAAGAAAAAAAATAAAGTTTGCTAGAAATTATTTGCCATGTTCCATTGTAATATGATCCACAACACATGCAATTGACGAAGTTCCAATTTCTTTTAAACTAGAAATCGGAGATAATTCTGTTCTGAATTTTCAGAAAAATTAAGGCAATTATATCCAAAAATTAAAAGAAAATTGGTCATAAATCCAAAGTTTCAGATATAAAATGTATCCCAAATTTTGACAAATGGTCTAAAAAAGCCAGTTTTAGTCCGTTGTTTGAAGAAAAATTGCCAATTTTGTAAAAGCCTTGGATCTCAAGGAAAACAAGAATTTGTCAGAGGATCATGAGAAAAAATGCAAACTGTCAAAAAATCACAAAAATATGGCAAATTTCTTCAAGAAATTAGGAAAAAACAACAAATTTCACCCAAAAGATTTTGAAAAAAGGTAAATTTTTATAAAAGATCACAGAAAAGGCAAATTTTGTACAGTACAATGTAGCTGTCCAGTGTCAAATATTTTTATGGAATATGTAAATCGAAGCAAGTGCAATCTGTTTAAAAATTATTCTGTATGAAATGAAATTCTCAAATAACCAAGTTCTGTGTTCACAAAGTTGAAATGTTCTTAACTTTTTATTTCACAAATAATTAAAACTCGTAAATGCTAAAGGATTAATGTATTACAAAAAATGGTGTTAAACCAAGCAAAAGAAGTTTACTGGAAGCTTTCAGGCTTAATGGACTAATTTTTCAATAGTAAAAGTCCTTATTTATTTCATTTTATGTAAATGGAGAGAAAAAAAAATTATTTTCATAAATCTAAATAGTTATTTGTGAAGCATAGTTTTCCCCCCTCCTCCAAATTTACAATTTTTTCAGAAAAAAAAAACTGGAAAAACAATATTTTTTAAAAATGTAGTTTAAATATGATAATAATGATTGAGTGAGTATATATCCTAAATAAAAGTTATTTTTAGTTACAATACCAGTAAGTTTATTCTTAACAGTAATTGAAAAGAAAAGAAAAATTGGAATTACAAAAAATATAACTTCATAAACTTTTTTTCTGTTATCAAATATCTTATCTTTATTATATTATTTTATTTATTGAAATATCTTAAATTTATAGATACAAATGGAAAATATTGATCAGGAACTAAAAATAAACATACATGGTATATTGCCTTCAATACCAGAAGAAACTGTGAATGGCATCATTCATGCTCTGAAATATGTTGGTCTTGAGACAATGTCCGATTTACAGTTTGTACAAGAAGAAGATTTAATACTGGTGTTAAAACCAATTCAAAGACGAAAACTGATAAGAGCTTGGAGTGAACAAAGTAAAATAATTTGTTACTTTTTATAAATTTCTGTGTCTTTTTTTGTAAGTTAAGTTTGACTGAAAAGTACAATGCTTTCTTGGAAATCTATACAACAGGCCTGTCCAACCTTTCAGTAACCAAGGGCGCATCTTGGCTCTTGGCACTCAATGAAGGGCGCCATTGTTTACGTGACTGTAAACATGCGGCAATATTATCGCATAATATTAGTATACGCGCAAGTCTTAACATAATGCAAATGAATTATACAGCAGTAAAAAAAAGAGCCCTATAGTTCTGGAACTACATGTATTAAATTTCAAATTAAGAATTTTTTTTTTGGGGGGGGGGGAAGTCAATATCAAAAATGTTTGTTGGTTAAAGCGCCAGAAACTTTAATCGTCTCAATAATAACAATTGCAAATAAGTAAATATGAAAATCAGAGATATTGTAAGTTTCTTTTAGGATGTGAAAGTACAGTTTGATTAATTTTGAAGGCATGGATTAGTTTTATGAAAAGTACAAAAACAGACCAGCATGATAGTGATAAAACCACGTGGTTGGCTTCAGAGGGATAGTCTGGAAGTACTTTCATAGATAGAAATCATTCTGCACTGTTTATTATTTTGTCTAAGTAAAATTATAGAAAAGAAAATCCCTCTAAAATTTTAAAAGTCAAAAAAGAAAAATTAAGCTCTTTTATCCTTCCTATAAAACAGCCAATGTGACAACAGTAAATAAATAAAAAAAAAGACTGAGTTTTTATGCACATGTATCTTCAAAGGACAGGGAAGCAGGTGAAAACGTTTATTTTTCACTTACTTCTTGAGTATTAAAAAGAGCTATTTCCAACTATTAAGAAATTTAACTATCATAATTACACTATATAAACATAACTAAACATTGCAAAAATATGCATGATTAAATTTTCAATGCATGTCCCTGGTTTTTAATGTACAACGGGTAAGCTAACAACATGCCAAACACAGGTTTTAAAAATATCTCTGATAAAATATTAATGGTATTAAAAAAAGCATGGTTTAAAAATGGTTTATTAAAAAAAACTAATGGTTTTTTACTTCTAAAATGTTTAATAACAAGAAATCTTTAAGAGGGCGCCAAGAAAACCTTCAAAGGGCGCCGCATTGGACAGCCCTGCTATACAATATCTTGATTATGTAAACAATATTCTTCAAAATGCATACTATTGCTAGACTTGACAAAATATTTAACTTTTGAAAATAAAGACACTATTTCAAAAGAATTGATGAAACTTTTTTTAATTTGCAAAAAGTTTTTAAATATGCCTTTTTAAATTGAATTATGCGGAAGCAAATCTTGGATGAACAAAAGTAATAATTTTTGTGATTAAAATTAAAGGGCTGGTGGGGAAAAAATTAAAAGAACAACTGTAAAAGGCGTTTATGGGTGCTTATTCTGTTAAGTAAAGTCAATAAAAGGTTGTTTAGTAATTCAAAGCAAGGCCTAATTAATCTCTGAAGCTATGGGAAGCACAGTGTCATTTCAGGGCCACCTTTTATTTAAGAAAATGGTACTACAGTATAGGATCCGTTATCCAGAATGCTTGGGACCCAGGGCATTCCGGATAAGAGATTTTTCCGTAATTCGGAACACTTTACCGTAAGTATAAGAAATGTACGAAATAATTTCATAAATAGGTAAATATGAATACTAATACATGTAAATACCTTAATTTATTGATAAATTTACACAAAGTAAAAAAATATAATAAATGAAAAAAATATACATATTTATGAAATTTAATTTTGAGATTTTGAAACAGAATCTTTTGATTGGGGTTTATGTAAACATTTCTAAGATAGTCTTTTGCTTATAGTGTGTCTCTTACCCTAATTGTTCTTGTATTTTGTACAGAGACATGATTTCCTGCTCGTGGAAGTATCTCCTCTGTTGCATGCCTGAAATTAATTGTTTGGTATAAAATATTAATTTTTCATTTGATACCTTATTAACTGCTTCATTCTGCTGGTTGTCCTTCTCATCATCACTTTCATCAGATGTATTGTTTGTCATCATTTCATAAATCTCACTGTCAGTCAAGTGATTAGTGACAGGAATGTTTTCATCAGCTTCTTAGCATAGTCTTTGGCATATGCCTACAGATCAGCAATAATTTTCTTCTCTTTCGAAATCTTGAAGCCTTCAAACTCCGGCTCATTTTCGTCATTGAAAAATAATGCAGAGGGCCACATGACACATGAAAGCATCTTTGATTGCAAAGCTTCTCTGGAAATTTTTTATCCCAATTCCTTTGTTGCACTCTGTGAGCATTTTTTTTTTTTTTTTTTTTTTTTTAAGAAGTTCTTTTTGTAGTGAGTTTTTAAAGATCTCAGAATCCCTTAATCCAATGATTGGAGAAGTGATGTACAATTTGGAGGCAAAAACACTGCAAACACATTATCCATTTCTAAGATTTCTGCTTCAGGATGGGCCTTTTCTTTCATGATATTTGAAGAAATTTGTCATTTATCGCGATTTTTTGATAAAAATTGCCGTTTTTCGCGATCTGTTGTTGAAATTTGCCGTTTTTAGCGATCTTTTGTTGAAATTTGCCGTTTTTAGCAATCTTTTGTTGAAATTTACCGTTTTCCGCGATTCTTTTGTCAAAATTTGCCACTTTATCGCGATTTTTTGGACTATATTTGTTATTTTTTTTTTTTTTTTGGAATCTTTTGGGGGAAATCTGCCTTTTTTGGGAATTTTGTGACAAAATTAAACATTTTCTCACGAATCTTTTGACAAAATTTGCCGAAAATTAGTCGTTATTTCTTGATTTTTAACGAATTTTGCCATTTTTCAAGGATCTTTAGACGAAATATGCCATTTTTCAGGGGGGGTTTTGACAAAATTTGCTGTTAGTTTTTCGTGATCTTTTGAAGAAATTTGCCCTTAATTGCGATCTTTTGAAGAAAGTTAACGTTTTCGCGATCTTTTGTTGAAATTTGCCGTTTTTTGCGAATCTTTTGACAAAATTTGTCGTTTTATTGAGATTTTTTGGACTATATTTGTTATTTTTTCGCGATTTTTTGGGGAAATCTGTTGTTTTTGGGGATTTTGTGACGATATTACCCATTTTCTCGCAAATCTATTGACAAAAATTGCCGAAAATAAGTCGTTATTTTCTGATTTTTAACTAAATTTGCCGTTTTTTCGCGATCCTTTGACGAAATTACGCGTTCCAAGGGACGCGTAAGAGCTATTTTTTTGCATCTGTCGCCGATTTTTTGCATAATTCACGCGCTATAGCGCGTCCGCGGGATCACGGAAAAAAAGTTACCGATTTGCATTCCAGTTTTCGGAGCATTCCGGATATCGGGACGCCGGATAACGAATCCTATACTGTACTAGGTTATCCCGTTGAAAAAAAAATTATCGCCAAATTATAAGATTAAATGCCAATAATGGGTGATCATGAATGTCACATTCAATGACATTAAATACGATTCACATGTTTTAAATGTCATTAAATGATTTTTATTTAGTTTTTTTATTAGAATTTTTATTAATATTCTACTAATTATATGTTTTTTCATTATTTAAAATAAAAATTATGTCAATATGTATAATTTGGCTATTTGTATAATTTGGCAAAATTGGTCGATGGGATGACAGAGTAGTACCAAGAAATTTTTTTTTAATTCAACATATTTCGAAACTTACCAATGCTTAGGAATATTACACCAAAGAGTGGCTCAATTAAATTAATTTATTTCATTATTTTTTTATGTTCTCCCAACAGAAAAATGGGATACAATCGAATAAAGTATGCCAAAATTATTTTGCATGGTACAAACATAAAAATGTAAGGTTGATTAAAAGGTTTAATTCAAAATGTATGCACAACATAAAATATCAACATTTTGAAATTCTTCTCAATTTTGGCACTAAATTATCAATATTTTATGTTGCTCTTACATGCTAAATTCAATATACAAAATAAACATAGTACAGTCGAGTCTCTATATAACGAAATCCATCGTTCAGACAAAAAATTTGTTATATAGAAAAATTCGTTGAATAGAGAACGGCAAAAATTTTTCATCTAACGTTTAAATTTTGAAATAGAATTGTTTTTGAGGAGTTTAATTAAGCTTTTGAAATATTTAATGGAATTTTTTTCAGAATCTCAAACATCTGCGCCACTTTCTTTTTTTTTTCCAGTGTCTTATTGATTATTTTCAAAATTATTACTGTATCAGAGAGTGTGTTTAAACTACTAGAAGCGATTTTATGCAAATGCTGTAGAAGATAACACCAACAAAGATGATATTTAGTAACAATTCTTCATTCAAATGATCTCTCACAACAGAAAATGCTCAGAGTCCCCACAAACAACAAACATATACTCTCTAAACTCTAAAAGTAATGAAAGTTAATTTAGGTACATGAAAACCTGCTGAAAAACGACCTTTTCTGCAATTCCCCATTATTTCTGCCTTACTATCCAAACCAAGATACAAACACCATTTTAAAGACAATAATGGAATAGTTTTATCTTTTAGGCTATTTTTTGATAGTTGCAAATCGCCCCACTAGCAAGCAAATGTTTCAATCTTTTCCAAGAACACATGCTCATCTTGGCTAAAACAGAGTCAAGTGTAATTATGCAAAAATATGTTTTTCTTGGGGGAGGGGGAATTGAATGCCTTTTTTTGTACATGAGGAATATAGCTATGAAATATAAACCAGAAATCAACAACAAAAAAAAATTATTCTACAAATAATTTGAAGTGTTTTCTGAACTAATGATAGAAAATTTTCGAAAAAATTCGTTAAATGGAGATATATATTTTGCTATATGGAGATTATTTTTAATGTAATCATAAAAAAAAATAACCGTTCCTATAAAAAAATTCATTAAATAGAGAAATTCGTTGGATGGAGTTTTGTTGTAGAAAGACTCGACTGTATATCTAAAATAATGAACAAACTGAAGAATTGCTATTGGTTGAATTTAATCTATTACATGAAAAATTAATTTGTTATAGAAGTTATTTGTAAGAAACACTTCCTGCTGTAAGATAGATCTTCATTTAAAAAGAAATTAGCATTTTGAAATGGAATTAATTCAATATGAAATTTGAGGCTCCTGTTTTCTCAATTTCAGGCCCCTTCAAAGTTCTCCAGGCCCTATTCGGTAATAAGGGCCTCATTCAATGTTATTCAGCAATCCAATGGCATTTGTATTTGCTATACAGGATTATTTAAATCTGACAGTATCATGTTGAAACTAAAACTTGTTGCTGAAGAGGAATTTGACAATGAATTATGCAAAATGCATTCAAGTGGGCAAATGGAAGAAAGATACTAAGGATGCATTTTGGTCAGTTTCAGATGTGTCCACCCAATTTATAAAGTTTTCTATGTATCTCTAAAATATTTTAAAAAGCAAAATTCTTTTCCTTGTCCCTTTACATCACAGTCCTTATATATTTGTCTCGGTATATTTAAATGGTACTTCTAGGTTATCCCGTCGACCAAAAAACGATCGCCAAAAAATAAGATTAAATGCCAATAATGGAGGATCGTGAATGTCATAAAATACAATTCACGTGTTTAAAATGTCATTAAATGATTTTTATATCTACTTTTTATTAATAATCTACTAATTATTTGTTTTTTTTTATTATTTTAAAGAAAAAATATGTCAATATGTATAATTTGGCTAGTAGTTTGGCGATTTGTATAATTTGGCGAAATTGGTCGACAGGATAACCTAGAAGTACCATTTAAATTATTTTTTGTAAAAATCGGATATTCTAAATTTTGATATATCAGGTATAAATTCTACTAATAAAAAACCTTGTGGAAATTCACTTTTTTGACTGCAAAATCATTTAGAGTTATATGGGTTTTCTAATCTTATTTCCTTGATTTTTCCCATTGATGTATAAGAGTGTTGACTCTAAGCCGTTTTAGCAAGATGCAGTGCCCCACAGCCCTTTTTAGTTCTTTATGCATCTGGTGGTTCTTAAATCTTTCTAGTGCCCCTGGCATTGTTTTTAACACTTTCTATACACCCTGCAGCAATTCAATTGATCTTTGGAAAATAGCAAATTCTAGGAGACTTGAACCAAACTAGTTCAAAATATTTTTGGTAAACAAGGTACAAGTTGTTCTTTTCGAAAAAAAAAAAAAAAAATGTGCCCTCTTTTTTAAAATAATGCTCCCCCCCTTTTTTTTTTAAATTTTTTTTTTTTTTAAAGAATAGTGCAGTATAACGTCTTTAATCTGGACACTTTGGTATATTTATCCGTTTTTACCAGGGTTGTTTGGTTTAAACCAAGTTCGTTTAAACTGTGGTTAAAACCATGGTTTAAACCAAGTGGTTTTTTTAAAAAAACCATGCTGGTTTTTTTTCACCTGGTTTTTTTATTCTTTTACCCAAATGTTTTATTTTACACATTATTGAAAAATGCAAAATCCAAATTATGAAGAAGTTACAAGCAAAGCTGTAGAAAAATGATGAATTAATAAGTTTCTAAAAGGACAAAAAATTTTAATCAACTCAACTTTTCTTGTAAGCTGTAAATCTATATGGCGAATAACTAATTTTTCTAAAATTAACTGGTTAGAAAACACTAATCAGTTTTCTTTCTTTCTTTTTTTTTTTTTAAGGCCTATATGTATATATATATATATATAGCCATTATTTGTAAAATATATATATAGCCAGAAGGGCAGACTCAAGTTAAAAATGCACTTTTACTATTTAAATTGCTTGATTAGTTAAGATTTACTAAGGATTTCATCATTTCAGAAATTCTTTTTGTTATGTATGCTATTGAATAGTTGGCAATGAGCTTTTTATTTGCTCTGTGATTAGTGATTTTAATAAGCCTTTGTTTTTCTTGCATTCTTATATTGGGAATTTTTTTTTTTTTTTTTTTTTTTTGGCATTATAATTTTATTTTTTTACCAGCTAGGTTGGCACAGTTCAAACCAATTGGTTTTTTAGAACAAATCTAATATAATCAGGGTTGGCGAGTTTTTGCCGAAGGTGGAAAAAACCTGGTAAAAACCGTCCTGGAAAAAATAGGTTTTTGCCAAAAAGGTGGCAAAAATAGGCTGTCCATTTAATTTTTTTCCCCAGAAAGAGAAAAAATATTTCACGAAAGAAAAAATAAACTGTATACTTAATTTAAAAATTAATATTATTCTAAATTTATTTTAACTTTTAAGTTAAATAAGTATAATTATGCACTTTATGAAAGAATACTAATTTTTATAACTAGATTATAAATGAAAAAAAATACCAATTTTATATAAATAAATAGAAACTCCATTTAATCATGTGTATACAGTTATTAATAATTCACATAATAGAACTGTTAAGACTGAGTAAAGCATTTATGTTTATAGTTTATGTATGTTAGAAATTTGAAAAAACAGTTATAGTAACCTAAATTTAATATAAAATTATATTTAAAGCAGAAAACTATTAAATTTCAAATTTTTCAGCAATATCTTCGTCACAACCTAAATTTTGCTGTTTTAGCATGGCATAGCAGTAAACAAGTCTTGAAAGAGTATCTGTTGATAGTTTATTTCGAATCTTAGTTTGCACAAATGAAAAATTTGAAAAAAATCTTTCAATAGCAGCACTACTCGCTGGACATATTTGAAGGTGTGCTACTAATGAACAGAAGTTTTTTGAAATCGCACAAGCTTATTCAATACTTCTCCACCAATTACACGCACTGACACTATTAATCACTTCTTCTGCAAAATATGAGCTAGGAAAGATGTTTTTCTTTTAGCTCGAAATTAATAATATAAGACAAAATCGGGATTGATTTTAGATAACCATGCTTTACAGCTTTCTTTTTGTTCATAATTTAGAAGTTCACCTCTGTACTTTCGATGTAACAAATACGCTACAAGATGACATGGCAAAATCGCTTGTTCAAATCTGTTTTTTAGTTTTGAAAAATGTGGTTTTAACTCTTCATTTTTCAAAAGATTTAGCGATACATGACAAGTATCTGTATGATGGAGGGAGGGGGAATATAGTACAAAAAGATAAAGTTACAACAGGCTACTTACTGAAAGTAAATTCTAAATAATTTAACATTTTGTTCCTTTCTTGGAGTGTACAGACATGTTACTTTTCCGCGGAATTCCGCTTTTTCGGCGATGAATTTTATTATCCCTGGGATCGATGCAAATATGCATTAAAATTTGTTGACATTTTTATGGGGGGGGGTAACGGATGAAATACAACAAAAACGCGAGTGCAAACCGCTTCAAATTACGCAAATTCCTTCAAAGAATTGCAGGAAAAAACGTAAATTTCTCCAAAAGATCGCAGAAAACTATAAATTCTTTAACAATCGCGGAAACAATACTATTTTCATCAGAGGATCGCGGAAGACGCGATTTCCGTCAAAAAATTGCGGGAAGAGATACGATTTTTGTTAAAGGATCCCGAACAAGACGCGATTTACGTCAAAGGATTGCGGGAAAACGCGATTTTCGTGAACAGGTTGCGGACAAATACTCTAATTTCCTCAAAGAATCGTGAAAAATACTTCAATTTTATCGAAAAATCATGGAAAATATTCGAATTTTGTAGAAAATTGCTGTGAAAGTACTCGAACTTTGTCGAAAAATCGGGAAAATACACGAATTTTGTCGAAAGATTGGTAAAATACGCAAATTTTGTCGAAAAAATGTGAAAAATAGACTATTCTTATTGATAGATCGTGAAAAATACGAGAATTTTGACGAAAAATCAAGGAAAGTATGCCATTTTTGTCAAAAGATGGCGGAAAATATGCGATTTTTGTCGAAAGATCGCGGAAAATACGAGAATCTTGACGAAAATCAAAGAAAATAAACCTATTTTGTAGAAAGATCGCGGAAAATAAATGTATTTTGTACAAAAATCGCCGAAAATATGCTAATTTTGTCGAAAGATCGGAGAAAAATCGCGAGTTTTCTCCAAAGATTTAAGAAAAAACGCATATTTTGACGGAAGATCGCGGAAAATATGTGAATTTTGAAGAACGATTACTCAAAATTTGCGAATTTCGACGAAAGATCGCGGAAAATATGCAAATTTTGACGAAAGATCACGGAAAATAAGCGAATTTTGAAGAAAGATAACAGAAAATATGCGAATTTTGGCGAAACATCGCTGACAATATGCACATTTTCTGGAAAAATCATGGAAAATACGCGAATTTTTTATAAACATTGAGGAAAATATTCGAATTTTCTCGAAAAATTGCAGAAAATACACAAATTTTCTAGAAAGAGAGAGAGAAAAACCTTTAATTTTGCTAAAAGATCGTGGATAATTGCAAATTTCATTGAAAAGACTGAAAAAAGTGCGATTTTCATCAAATGGTCGCAGGCAAAAGCTAATTTAATTAATAAATTGCTGAAAAACACAAATTTCGTCAAAACACTGCAAAAAAAATACAAATTTCATCAAAAGTCTGTGATGCCGTGAAAGTTCAGCTTTTTTCTTGTTGAGCCTGTACCATGTCTGAGTGTAAAAAGGACAGAAAAAAATTTAGTTTCCTAATAAGACATAATAGTTTTTTCAATATATAATTTTCAATTTAATTTACTTATTTTATCTTTAACAAACTAGCTTCATCAGATAAACAGTTATAAAATAGTACCAAAGACTTAGATATTTACATTTCTTAAGTCTCATGACATAAAACAAAAATAACAAAATTGTATAAAATCTTTTGATAATTAAAAATATATACTATATATATATATATATTAATGACTGATAAAATACTTTACTTACAGGGGTTTGTCTAGACTTTTCTCACAGAGTCCTGCTTTTGTTAAATTGGGAAGTTTTTCTTGTCTTTGTGAAAATTCTAGACATAGTTTTGTGAATCTTAAATTATCAGTGTTTTCAGGTTCTACCCTTTACATATAGAGAAGCTAAGTAATATATTTTTTGGTGAGTTCAATTGTTTATTAATAGGCCAGATTTTATTTTTAAATGATTAAATTTGTGAAAAGTTCAATTTGAAGGTGAAATGTCTATTTGAGAGACAAATAATTTTATGAAGGGTCCTGTTTGAGGTTAAAGAATTTTGTGAAGGGTCCTGTTTTAAGATAAATTATTTTATGAAGGTCCTTTAAAAGACATAAAATTTTTTTAAACATATCCCTGACTTAAGATTAAAAAAAATTAGGTATGTAATTTTTTATTTTGTTCTTAAATTCCTAAGTAAGACTGAATCCTGCCTATTTTTTAAAAGATTAAAAATATTTAATATTAATTAATCAGCAAATTAAATTAAAATATTAAATAGTACACTGTTAAATTTAATTGTTTATACCATTACTATCCTTATTAGCATGCAGATTTTATTACACATTAAAGTCAAATAGGTTTTTTCCATTTTTGCCGGTTTTTTCCATTTTTCCCCTGGTTTTTTTCAGTTTTTGCCACTGTCCCGGCAAAAATGCCAACCCTGGCACTATTGCTGGACATATTTGATGGTGTGCTTAAATGATTAAATTTGTGAAAAGTTCAATTTGAAGGTGAAATGTCTATTTGAGAGACAAATAATTTTATGAAGGGTCCTGTTTGAGATTAAAGAATTTTGTGAAGGGTCTTGTTTTAAGATAAATTATTTTTTGAAGGGTCATTAAAGAACCTAAATTTTTCCTAAACATATCCCTGACTTCAGGTAAAATAATGATACCTGAGAGGTATGGTATGTTAGGTATGTAATTTTTTATTTTGTTCTTAAATTCCAAAGGAAGACTGAATCCCACTTATTTTTCAAAGATTTAAAATATTTAATATTAATTAATTAGCAAATTAAATTAAAATATTAAATAGTACACTGTTAAATTTAATGTTTATAATATTACTATCCTTATTAGCGTGCAGATTTTATTACATATTACAGACGAATAGGTTTTTTCCATTTTTGCCGGTTTTTTCCATTTTTCCCCTGGTTTTTTCCAGTTTTTGCCACTCTCCTGGCAAAAATACCTTTTTGCCGGCAAAAATGCCAACCCTGAATATAATATTTTATAATAATAAAAACAAACATTACCATTAAAATAGCAATTTAATTCTGTCTATTTTGTTATTTATGATTTGTATGGTAATTTTCAGCTTTTATTTCATAACTCCTGGTCCCATTGAGATCCCACTCTAAAAATTTCAGAATTTAAAGCTTATAATATTACAACAAACATACATTTTTTTCAAAATTTTAAAAATAACTATCTAAAAAATTTTCAAATTTTCAATTTTTTTTAATTTTATTTATTTTAACTATACATAGTTGACTTGCATATCAAATTAAGCCTTATAAACCCCTCTTTGAAATGAAGGGTCATAAAATTTTCTATTTTTGATAGAACTTGAGAAATTCAAAATTCAAAATATTTATGCAAGTCAAAAAATGATGATTTTTCAAAATTTAAATAATTAATTGTATAAAAATTTAAAGCGATAAACAAAAAATAAAAATATGCTCTAATTTATATCATCATAGAGAATGATCCCTAGCAGTTTCACTGAAATCGGAAATGGTCAGGTTGAATATTGAATTTTTTTGGTTGATTTGACATGGAATGACCCAAAATGGTTAAGAAAATGAAAAGATTTCACACTAACAACAACTTTTTTTTTTTTTTTTCCTATTTTAAAACTGTAAGAACTCTCTAAATTACATTTTTAATTAATATAGATGTCTTTTTAGATATTAAGTTGTAAAAATTCATGATTAATAGTAATTTCAATTATTTTTCTTTTTCCAAAGATAATAAGATGTCGCGAAAATATCACAAAATCCGATTTTTTTAAAATTCTTATTACTTTTAAGGATTTAACTTATGACTTACTTTGATATTTATAGATGCTATATATTGAATTTTTTTATATTATTAGCGTTATATATCACTGTTTTATGTACATTACTGTAATTATATGGTTGATTTTTAAATTATAATTGTAAGTGCAATTTTTTAAATTTTATAATTTAGTTTTTCAATATTTTTCATGACAAGTGTATTATTCTTGTGATATGCATTATTTTTTAAGTATTCACAAATCAGAAATCACAATTTTTAAAAAATGGTATGTTCATTGTTTTTTAAATTTATGGCAGAAGGCGACACTGCATAAAATATACATAATTTTTTTAAAAACATTCGTTTTATAGCATTTAAAGTTGATTTTTCTCAATGTTTTTAATTATCTAGTTCCTTGCTTTTTTGTATTACTATGTTAATAAAAGATATTAGCATTATCATTAATCTTCATACATTTTAGCTACAAAACTTCTGTAATCCGGAATTTTCTATAATTCGGACTCACTGTAATCGCGACGATTCCAGATTAAAGAAGTTATACTGTATTCCTTTTTTGAAAAATTCTCACCTGGTGGCCTTTTTTATTTATTTTTTCTCTAGTCAACACTAGTTTTCAATTATGCCTCTGGACTTGAAAAATCTTGAAATTCTAAAATTCCGGGTCCCTCTTTTACAAAAGCGGGTCTCTTCAAATAATAAGTCATATTTTTTGACACAAAAATTGAACTTGTTCATTTGCAAAAGAAAAATAAAATGCAATAATTGTTTTAAGATAATAAATAATTAAAAACAATATTATTATTTTTTAACTATTAAGAGAAATTGTTTTTACTTTTTTAAAAATAAATGTGCAAGATACAAATTTAACTAATAAAATATTGAACATTTGAATGAAGAAGATAATAAATATCACTATTGTTCACATTTCTTAAAAAAAAAAAAGGGCAAGACTGATTTATTGAAAAGACATTTTTGCTGAAAAAAAAAATACTTTTGTTGAGTAAAAGGGTATTTTTTGTTTAATGAATGGATGCTTTCAGGAATCACATTTACTCGGAAGGAATTGAAGCAGTCAAAAACGGATTGTGAAACAGGAAAATCAGTTTTTGTAGCAAAAAAAAAATTAGTTTTTGGAACAGGAAAATTCACTCTAGGGATGGGACGAATATTCGGCCACTATTCGGCCCTTTTGCCGAATATTCGGTTGGCCGAATATTGAAGGCTTGTTGACCGAATACTTCGGCCGAATACCCGTAGCCGAATATTTAGAGATATCTTGACGAATATTGCTGAAATCTCGCCGAATAGTGAAAAATATCTCGCCAAATAAATTTAGGATTTGAAGAATTTCATTCCACACATTTTTTTTTTTTCTCTAATCCAAACTTTGCTACTTCATTTGTGAAGTCCTTTTCATTCTTACTAACAA
Source organism: Maratus speculifer (assembly GCA_964019185.1). Lineage (NCBI taxonomy): Eukaryota > Metazoa > Arthropoda > Arachnida > Araneae > Salticidae > Maratus > Maratus speculifer. The sequence goes on from OZ025301.1 coordinate 75,705,004, forward strand.
AATATACAGTTATTCAGATACTAAAAAATATGCAGCCTTTCTGTTTTTCCTTTAAAAGTTATAAATTGCTGCCCAAGTTGGGGATTTAATTGTACGGGAAATGTCTTCATTAGTGAATGATATATTACAATTCAAGATATAAAAACATTTATAGAAAAAATAAAAGAAAAACACTGCCTTATTCTAAAACACTCGAATATTTATTAATGTCTGTACATATAAAGTCTTATGATATTCATAACTTATTTTCTATAAAGTAAGAAATGAAAAAATTCATTCACTAGGTGTATTAACGAAGATTCATTTTCAAAATTAAATATCAAATATCACTATTCCAAATACAACGGTACATCTGAAAACAGTACTGGTGTCAAACTAGATACGCATTAGATGACACAACTTGCTTTATGAAGATAGTTTTACAAATATTTAAACATAAATTCTAAATACTGAATAAATAATTTTTTTATTCTATAGTTTTCACTTTTAAATAGTTATTTGCATAATTACTGACTTAAATATGCAACATTATTATGTATATATTTTTAATTTACATCTTCCTTCGTTCATGTTGTTATCAATTTCTGTTTATTCGTTTAATGCTTGATGAGTAAGTGGAATATTGAAGTTGAATTTGTATGCACCAATTCAAATGTCAAAGATTTTGTTAACATATGCATTCTACTTTAAGCATAACCTTTTGCTTTAACATAATTTGTAAGTTACAGTTTGGCAACTGATTTTAGAACAGGCTCGTTCTTACGAATTTGCTTATCATTAGGGATACAAACTCTAAATGATCAAATTTACTTTATTAAAGGTTATTTCATAAAATATCTTCTTGTGACTCTGAGAGAGATATATTAAGAATATTATTGGTTTTGGATGCAAGAAATCGTAAAAGGATCATTTGATAGTAAAAGTGAAGTACATTCTTCATAATTTAATGGAAATATCTTCCAATCTTGACTTACTGAAAATCAATTTGATGTACATTAGGATAAAAGAATATAATGCAATTTCATAATTTTTTGTGTTAAAATAAGTTTTTCAAATTTAAAAATACATTTAAAAGCACATTTAAAAGTAATAATTATTAATGAGTTCCTATTTTTTAAATTATTTATAGTTGAAATAAATTTTCTTAATTGGAAAAAAATTTGCTATTCGGCCGCCGAATATTTGGTATTCGGCCTAAAATTTGGCCGAATATTCGGTATTCGGCTATTCGGCCAAATCACTATTCGTCCCATCACTAATTCACTCCCAGGATTAACTTTTTTTTTCTTCTTCTGTTCCCCTTTGACAAAATTTGTGTTTTTTCGCGACCTATTGACAAAATCTGCCATTTTCTCAAGATTTTTTGAATTTGTGTTTTTTTTCGCGAAAGTTTTGACAAAATTTGCCATTTTTTGTGATCTTTTGACGAAATCGGTCTTTTACTGTGATTTTTAGACGAAATTTGTTGTTTTTTCACAATCTTTTGACTTTTGTGGAAATCTGCTGTTTTTTTAACGAACCTTTTTTCACAAATTTTTTGACAAAATCTCATTTTATAGCATTTTTTTTTTTTTTTTTTTTTTGACAAAATTGGCATCTACCGTTTTTTTTACGATTTTTTGAGGAAATCTGCCGGTTTTTTCGACATTTTGTGATGAAATTGACCATATTTTCGCAAATCATTTGATGAAATTTCTTGGAAGATAGTCGTTATTTCGTGATTTTTTAACAAAAGTCACCTTTTTTGCGATTTTTTTTTTTTTTTTTTTTTTTTTTTTTTTTTTTTTTACAAAATAATGTGTGCCATAAGATGCATAAGAGCTCTTTTTTCCGTTCCGTCGCAGATTTTTTGCATATTTTATGTGCTATAGCGTGTCCGCAGCATTTCTCAGTTTTACAAACATCACAATTCATGTATTTTATGATGTTGGTTATTTATTTATTTTTTTTTAATAGAAGATCTATTTATTTCTTAATACATATGCATGGATAAATTCTGAAGTTTTTTTTAAATTTGTAAGTAAATATTTTGATTTAAAAGGAGATCTAAAATCTGCAAATGCTTCAGAATTTACAAAACTTAGTCCAAAGTTTCTTGCAACTTCAAACTTAGTCTCTTGTTCATTGAATCTATCAGACCACACAAAGTACTTTCATACAGTGATGGACGAAGGGAAGTAGTCTCCCCCAGGTGCAGAAATTAAAGGGACGTCAAATTTATTCTACCAATCTCATTTGTTTCTTCTTTTATTTGTAAAAAAAATTGTATATGCATACATTTTGGGAATTTGTTTTGTGACAAAAACATTCATTCTCAAATTAGCTTGTGGCTTCAATCTTAGAATACAAAGAGGTTGCAAATAGTATATAGTGTGCTGTTATATACTTTTTTTCCCAGATTCTCTTTGCTAAAATGTAAGTGCAATTTTATCTTATATTATTTAGTTGTTAAAATCAAATCTTTTAAAGTTTTAAAATAAATGCAAATTATGTATTCAATTGAATTTATTTGTATTTCTGCACTTTTAAATTTTGTGACACATGCTACAAATTTCAATGGGAGGGGAAGGGAGGTGCCAAATGAAACTTTGCCCCGAGTGCAGTTTTCTCTTTGCGCATCGGTGCTTGTATTAATATTGTTCTAGCAGTTTTTAATAGCATTCTTCAAATCTAACTTTAAATTGAATTGTCGTCCATTTTTGTAAATATTTCGGGCTAAAATTCCCCAAAGGCGGGTTTTGTAATAAAAACTTACATTCTGCTTGGCGCTATGAGTTGGCCATTGAAGGTATTTCACCTGATTAGCTTCCAGCCAAGATTTAGTCAGAAGTGTTACCTGCTGAAATGTCCAATCTCCTGAAGTAAAAAGAAGGGCATTGATTGATAAATTATCTAACATATCTTGATACATAACTGAATTCACTTTTTTATGCACTAAAATATTTGGAGTGGTTCCACAGGCAGCAAATTCAGCCCAAACCATTATGAACCACCTCCAAATTGACACTTTGAAAAAATGTGATGTTCCTGTCAAATCATGCCAAAAGAATTTATAGTTGTCGGGTACGTCAAAATTAAATTTCTTTTCATCAGAAAGAAGAACATCTGTCCAATTTGTGCCCTCATTTAAATTTTTTTGCGCAAAGTCTAAATGAGCATTTTTGTGGTGCTTAACCACTTAACCGACGAAGGGTATTGGGAAACAGTGCTTTTACCCCCGATTTATCTCGGGGCAGACGGTTAAGAAAGAGAGGGGGTGGGGTCCTTTTAAATTTTTTAATTGAACAATGAGATTGTTACTTAAAACCTTTCTTACTGTTTTGTTCATACATGGTAATTGTAACTGTTCTTGAATTTGAATGCATAGCATTTTTTTTGTCAAACTAGCTTCCGGATTTGTCTTAATTGCCTTACAGTTAAGAATTTAGGTCTTTGTACGCTTCTTACTGCTGTAATTTTCAGGATTTCTGGGAAAACTGTTTATTGTAGCCTTAGACTTTTTTATTTTTCTTGCAATATTAGAACCAGGCATTCCAGCTGCATTTAAAGTCAATATTTTAATTTGTTCACCATTGAATAAATATTTGCTTTAGGCATTGTAATAATCATTCCAAATACAGAATGAATGCACATACACATTTACCTAATCTTTCCTGGCAATCTGCTTTTTCAAGTCTCTCATTATGCCAAATGAGGCTAAAACCATCGGCTTTATAATTTTTTCCAAGTTGTTTTTCATTGGTTATAAGAAATTACCATCATTTATCTTTCCCTTACCATTTTTCTAAATGAATTTTATGCATATTATTGCAATGTTGATCATGCAAGTGGAAATAGAATTTGTGTTATAGAATGCCAGTATATGCCATCAATGACAGTCGCGCTCTTAACTTACATACTTTTAAATAGATTTCATTTTTAAAAGTATAAAATTATACAAATTAGAAGGTGTTCACTGCCAAAACTTATGCACCTCTAACTTTAAGTAAAGATTTTTGTTTAAAAATATAAAATCATTCAATACTGACTTTAGATATAGTTAAAACGTTGAGCACAGGATGAATTGAATAAGATTCATTATGCATGTAAATACTATATCGATCAATGTGTTAAGGTTAACAAAAAGCCCAGGGCCAAGCAAGTCAGTTAATGTTAAATAACAATAAAAAAAGCTTTCTAGGATTCTGTATTTTACTAAACAAAGTAAAAGCTAAAATCTGGACAAAGAGAAAATGTACAGTTAAAAAAAAAAAAAAAATTATTTTGAAACATTATCTGCTTTTTAAAATTTTATGTTATTTGTTTTGTTATTATTGCTTGCTTGCTTGAAATTATTAAGTTGCTTCTGTGTGTTATTGTTTTATTTAATTTTTTTTTCTGCAAGAAAGCATTTATTCTTTTCACTCATACATTTGTTGTTTGAAATTTAGCATTAATGCATTGTTTATTAAAAATCTTTTGAATAATATGCGTATTATGTTACTTTTTGTTAAAATTTCAGCAGATACTTTTCTAATAACATTTCTTGCTTTGTGTATTATATCATTGGCTCATTAAATTGTGTCTTCTTAATTCATAATCTATTTTATACCTCCCTTATAATGCCCCGCTCTTTTTTATATTAACCGATAATTTATTTTTATTCATTTTTAGTAATTTTCAAGATTACCTGACCTTAGATGCTGCAAACAAGTCTTAAAAACTGTAATTGTTGCATTTTTGTCAAGTAACACTTCTCCTACACCTCTGTTTCCTTTTCTTTTTTCCATGTAAGTTTATTATTGCACAGTACCTTTGTTATGTGGCTATAGAAGTTTTAGCAAAAGTCTTTTATAAAAAAAAAAAAAAAAAATTGTAAAAATAAAGTGTTGGTTTCTTTTTTTATATTTTGCAAAAAAGGGGAATACAAATAAAAACAAATATATTTATAAAAAATATTTTTTATTGCATAAAATAACAATTTATGACAAAGGCTTCTACACATTCCCCCCTCCTCCATATCAATTGTTTTTTTGTTTTTTTTTTATGTTAAAAGGCCAGGCAATGATTTCTCAAAAAAAGTTTTTATATGAGATTTAAGGTTAAATTACATTTTTTAAAAGGTCTCTCATTTAATTAAATAGTTGAAAAATCTGATATGTTGTACTGTCAAAAAGAGATCCTGATATAAATGTTTTTTTTTTTTTTTTTTTTCCATTGAGCTTAAAGGTCAATCAGCTTTAAAACTTTTAATACTCAGTGCTAATTTTACACTTAAATGAGTGTATCAGAATAACGAGACACTTGTTCATGAGATGAAACTGACATTTGTTTGTCTTCGATGCTCAAAATATGAATTGAAAGCTATTGGAAACACCTTTTTTCCTTCAGTTTAAATACAGTTTTGTAAAATAAGAATTTTTTTTTAATGTGAAATATGTTTTATGTTAAACTATGCATATGAATATTATGTGCATATATGATTTATTCTTTATTTAGATTTGCCAATTGTCCTTGTACCAGCCCTGTTGGTAACTTTAGTACCCATAAAAACCTTAGTCTCCCTCCTTCCAGTTCTGGGTTTCATTGTGCAATTTTTCTGATAAAGCTATCTCAGTGAAATATAAATCAGTTCTTTTTTTTTTTTTTTTTTATCTTAGACTTTAACACAAATTTTAATGTTTGTAGTCGATCATTAGTTACTTCCTGCATTATTCAACTTCAGTTTAATTTGCTTGAACATGAATAAAATGTAAGATTTGTGTAAGTGTATTTGTTTATACAAAAACATTACACTATCTTAAAAACATAACTTTTGACACCCATCTGCTTGTATAATGGTTAGATCACTGATTAATAGACAAAATGTGCTACATTTGAAATCCAACTCAAGAATGGATGTTTCAACTATTTCATTCTGTATTCAACTTTAAATGTAGGTTCCAGTCTTTTTAGCCTTGTCTGTGTGCAAAAGATAACCTTAGTGCATGCAACCAACAATAACTGTCAAGTCTTGTAAATTTGAGGGAATCCAAGTCCTCAAAAATGCAAAAACCTTCAATTTTGTAATTTTTTCTGATTATTTTTTTAACTACTTTATGAATTTTTTTTTTTTTTTTTCAAATATTTAGTTTATTAAAAACAGTGACATAGTTATATTTAGCTCTGGAACAAAAAAAAAAAGAAAAAAAAAAGTACACTTTTTAGTTTCTCAAAAAATTTTGGTGGATTTTTTTTTTTTTTTAAGACTTTAAAAACATATATGTATCTAACTAGGAAGTTCTAAATTAGTGAAATGTCAAGGAACTTTGTAAAAATACTTGAAAACCAGGGAAATTTTTATATTTGTGAAAGGATTTGGATTTTCTTTTTGCCAATGAAACTGATTCATCTATTTTATGTACCATATTATGTCTTTTCAAATATTTTAAAAAATATGCACATGTATGAGTTTTCATATTTAGCAATCAGATGCGATTTTTGCCAAAAGATCCAGGAAAAGGCATTTTTCTTCAAAAGATCGTGAAAATAACGGGCTGCTAGGGCAAAAATCAATGGATTTAAGCCTAGAAACCACAACTACTTGAAGCAGAGATTTGAAGGATTGGTGTAAACATACACACAGAAAAAAGTCAGGAAATAATTTAAACAAAATTTATTAAAAACATTTTAAAATATGATTAAATAAAACAACGAAATACAACCATAACTTCGGGCAACAAATTTAACAACTCATTTAATGAGCTTTTGGTTAAATCTAAATATTACGTATCAAAACAAGCCATCTGAACAAAAAGTCGCTCAAATATATACCATCTGATAATCACATGTAAATAGAAAGACAGTTCTGTAACAGTGAAGCATGCAGTTATACAAACCAACCCATTAGAAACTAGCAAACGACATCGGTATGATGACGCAATAGTTAAATAGGAATGCAGTCATTCATCTCCAGATGTGTGGAATTCGTAAAAGTATGACGTCATATCGCCAAAGAAAAAGAAATGCTCATAAACAGAGTAGTGAAGTATCTCCGAATTGAGCCGCCTTGAAATACTGACATCATAGTGAGTTCGATATCAGCAAGAATGCCGAAATATGACATCAGGAAAAAGACACAATATTTTTTTTCAAAAGATTGCTAATAATACATGATTTTTGTAAAAAAATTGCAGAAAAAGTGCTACTTCTGTCAAAAGATTGCAGAAAAAGACGCGCTTTCTGTTAAAGAATGGCAAAAAAAAGCGATTACTGTTGAAGGTCGCAAAAATAACGTAGTCTCTTTCAAAGAATCTCGAAAAAGATGTGATTTACATCAAATGATAGTGGAAAAAACGATATTCTTGTCAGAATTGCACAGGAAATGCGATTTTTTGTCAAAAGAGCAAGGAAAAGATGCAAGTTTTATCAAAAGATCTTGGAAAAGACGCAAATCTTGTCAAAGATTCATGAAAAAGTGTGACTTTTTGTCAAAAGATCGTGAAAAAGTCAAAAATTTTTGTCAAAGGATCCCGATGGAGACACTATTTTTGTTAAAGAATCACTAAACAGATGCGATTTCTGTCAAAAGATCATGGAAAAAAGCAGATTTTGTCAAACGGTTGTGGGAAAAAAAAAAAAAAAAAGAAACATGCACGTGCGTATGTGTTCACTCAAAGGGTGGGAAAGTGAATCCAAATATTTTCAGTCCTGGCAAAATTTCAAACTTGCACCCATGTTGTCAGACATGTTTTGCTGGGAACCCTGAAGTATATCAACTCCTATTGAGAATTTCTGGAAAATTCCTATAAAACCAACTTTTGCCAAATGTCGTCAAAATTTGGCAAAAACATGAAAACTTGGCGACTTTCTTTCATTTGGCACCAAGTAAGGATGCACCGAATAGTGATTTTGACCGAATACCGAATGCTAAATATTCGGCCGACAGGTGAACCGAATACCGAATATTCGGCTAGCCGAATAATAATCGTTGGGCCGAATACCGAATATTCGGCTTTCCAAATACTTTTTATATTTCAAAGTTTAAAGGTATAAAATGTTACTTTTTAAAACAATTTTACATAATATTTAATAAAAGAAACTTACATTTTGATAAACAAGGGTGTTTTTATAAGAAAATTTAGTATTGAAAAAAAATCTGTTTTAGTTATTTAAGAAGCACAATTATGAGACTTTTTGAATTAATAAAATTTTAACTTTCATGGTTTCTTCTACGAATTAAAACAAACATTTTAAAATCAAAGAGAAATAATGAAAACATGGATGAAGTAAAACTTTACAGTCTCTTAATTGTCATTTTTCAATAACTCAAGGCAGATTTTTTTCAATATAAAGTACAAATACTTTCAACTTAATTCTGAATAAAGGAATATCTAGCTCATAGTTCTTTTCATATGAATGATGGCATTTTCCACCCTTCCCATCATATCATATTTTACAGAAATCAAAGCATGCAAGTTGAAAATACAGTACGGTATCTTATTTATTGTTAATGCAACAAACGAAAACATAAGTTTGATCTAAAGTGAGATGAAATACAATGTATTTATGAGTCAATAAGTTGATTTTGGTTTCATGAACAAAAATTGCCTTGATAGCTATTACTATTCTCAAAAGTTTTTCTTTCTTGTTGAAGGTCTTTTGTTTGGGAAAAGCAAGAAACAGAATATTTACTAAACAAAATTTAGGAACTTGCATTTGCACATCATTTATTCTTAAGGAGAATCCTAATAAATCACCATTTTAATCCTTCTCATGGTTAATTTTCTTAAGTTATACTCTATAAACAACAAATAAATAATGTAAAAACATTCTATTTTATTTAAATATGACTTTCTTTTTAATTATTTTAAATATATTTATAAATTGACAGTTAAAAGCTGAAATTGTGAAAAGTTTTTAAAAATGTGTTTTAAAAGGTTTCATTGAATATATAAGATTTGGCCGAATACTTTGATATTCGGCTGAACCGAATAGTTTGATATTCGGCCTAACCGAATATTCGGTAACATGGCCGAATACCGAATAGATACCGAATATTCGGTGCATCCCTAGCACCAAGCATTTAATTTCATGCATTGGGTGAAAGGCTTTTTTACTGAAATCTCGACAACATTTTGTCAGACATCACCAAATTTGACAAAATGTTGCTAATTTTGTGCTTTTGTTTAATGCCCACTGTACAGAAATTTAATAACCATTTCAACCTTTATTCTCATTGAAATTCCTGACCTATAGTGATTTGAATTGACCCACTAATCCAGTTTTCTTGGAACATGTTACTAGGCCCAATGGTTTTCTCATAATTCAAAACAGCAGGATTCAAAATTTAATAAAAATAGTTAGCCTTTTTAGGTGCGTTCGTAATTATGTAAATACGTAGCATCTATTGTTGTCGCTCAGTCTGTCCGTCTGTCTGTCTGTCCATCTGTCTGCATATAACAACGCAAAAACTACCCAACCGAATCGTTTGAAATTTAAAATACATAATTATAACATAATTGTGTCGAGTTATTTCAAATTTTATGAAAATCGGATGGATAGATCAATTACAGGGACATTCAAAAGATTCCGTTACATTACGGTCAATAGGGAAAAAAGTTTTAAATGCATTTTAATCGTTTGAAATTTAAAACATATAATTATTGCGTAATTTTGTCAAGTCATTTCAAATGTTATGAAAATCGGATGCATAGATCAATTACAAGGCCAATCAAAAGGATTCCGTTACATTACGGTCAATGGGGGAAAAAGATTCAAATGCATTTTAATGATGTTACACTCATTCGAACATAATAGAATTGGCATGAATCTATGAAATATATACTAAAATATGCATTCTGTACAATCTGTGATGCAAAGAATTTTTATTATTAAATTACAGGGCCACACAAAAGTATTCCACTATATAATGCTATACGGGGAAACATGGTTTGGTACGTGTTTTAATTATATTCAACTATTTCACATTTTATGAATAAGATATACATTGCTGAGGTGTAATAAAAATTACTTCCTGCATATTTACAGAAACGTACAGATTTCGACTACTATACTGTATCCGGAGTACGCTCTACTGTATCAGCAAGATCTGAATATTTTTAAGACTTCGTTATCGTACGAATGCACCTCATTTGCTACGCTCACGTGCAATTTCCAACTTGTTTTAGATAAAATTAGTTTGTCCCATAGTGATTCAGAAACGACCCTCATATCAAATATTTTCGAACATGTTATTTAGCCCAATGGTCTTGTAATCCAAAGTGCTAAAAAGCAAAATTTAGTCAATCGTTAGAGCCTTTTTTTAGATAAAATTAGTTGATCCCTGACCCATAGTGACCCAAAATGATCTACTAATCAAATTTTCTCCAACATATAACTTATCCCGGTGGTCTTCTCATTATCCAAAACTGTACGTTACAAAATTTATTCAAAATCATTTGAGCCAAATTTAAGATAAAATTAACTTGACTCTGACCCATACTGGCCTAAAATGACCCACTAATCAAATTTTCTCAAACATAGAACTAATCACAACGGTCTTATACACTATATGATCAATGGTTACTGGTCACTTGCAATTTTAGACATTTTGTTAAATATCTAAAAAAATACATGAGGAATTACCCTGAAATTCTTAAGTGTGTAAACATAATAGAGACAGGTTATACATTTCTGTGAAGATTTTTCTCGAAACTCCATAAGGGTTCGTCAACAAATTGAAAAGAACTAATGTCTTTTGGATAACCATGTCAAAACTAATCTAGCAAAAGCATTCAAACTGTAAATTATGATTAAGTGGCTTATTGTAATAAACTGTGTTCATTTTTATGCGGATAGCATGTAAACTCATAGAGAAATTAAGGTTTTTATAAAAACAGTCCTAAATTTTTCCAAATGTTTTAGCTTATAATTTGCAGAGTTCTTAATGTAAAATAATGTTCCTTTCCATGAACGTTATCAAAATTTCATTTGCATATTTTGTTAGCTAAATATATAGAGCAACTTTAGTGAAAGTCTCAAAAACATAGCTTGAAAATTCTGAAAGTGATCGTCCATAGAATAAGTTCAAAATATATTATTCCCAAAGCGAAGCAAAAAGATGAGACGCCTTATCCATTTACCTATTGATTAGTGTTAATATAGAATACACAATATGGCATGTACTACTACATTTGAATACAACCCCTCATTTTTTTGCTTCATTTTTGGGAACAATAGATTTTGAGCTTATTCTATCGATGATCACTTTTAGAATTTTCAAGCTATGTTTGTGAGACTTTTACTAAAGTTGCTCTATACATTTAGCTAACATAATATGTAAATGAAAGTTTGATAGCATTCACACACATGTAATGAAAAACTATTTATTAAACCTGCTCATTTTTCATACAATTTTTATTATTTTTTAATTCTGATTACAGGATATTGTGTACAATGCTGTTTGTCATATTTTTGGAAAAGAAAATTATTTTATTTTAAGAACTCTGCAACTTATAAGCAAAAAAAAACTTGGAAAAAATTTAGGTCTGTTTTTATAAAAACCTTGATTTCTCTACGAGTGTACATGTTATCCATATAAAAATGAACTCAGTTTATTAAAATAAGCCACTTAATCATAATCTGCAGTTTGAATGCCTTTGCTATATGAGTTTTGACAGGGTTATCCAAAAGATACTCCTTTTTCAATTTATTGACGGTTCCCTATGGAGTTTCGGGAAAAAATCATCACTGAAATGTATGATCTATTTGTACTATTATGTTTACACACTGAGAGTTTCAGGATAATTCCTCATATATTTTTCTAGCTACTTAACAAAATGTCTAAATTTATAAGTGGCTGGTCATCTTTGGCCATATATAGTACAGTAGACTCCATCAAATCCGCTTAGCTTGGGACCAGAGATTGTGAGATTTTAGAATTTGGCAGATTTCTGATCATTGCTTCGTCTACATTTATAAATAGTAATTTGAATGCAATTAATAATGCAATTCAAACTGTAATGAATGCTAACAACATATTAAATTACTATTAAAATAAGTCAAACTAAAATAATAAAACTTAAGATAATTTTTAAAATGATTTAAAAGCAAAAGTCAAATTAATAATCAATAGTGTATGATTATTATACAGATGAAATGTATTTTCCCTATTCAATGAAACTTGTCTCATTACTAATTCACATCAAAATCATAAAATGGTAGTTTTATTTCAGGTTTAGCCAGACTTAATAAGCAATATAGCTTTATTAATATATAAATATACTTGGTAAGAAGATTGTGATTACCAGTGATATTAACAGTATTTTGAATTTTTAAATAAATTTATTCTTGCTTCATGAAAAAACATGAATTCAGTAACATTAACAAGAATTACAAATTAAAACCCATATGGCATTGATATAAAATTTAAAAAGTCAAATTTTGTCCCTATATCTGAACTGAATGTTTCATTGTTTACATCCGTAAATTATGTGCAGATTTTAGGGTTTCAGATTTCAGGGAGTCTACTGTATAGAAAAAATTAGCTTGACACAAAGTGGCTCTAGTATGACCCACTAACTAATAGAATTTTCTCAAACATATGATTCAGCCCATTGGTCTTCTTGTAATCCAAAATAGTAGAATACAAAATTTAGTCAAAATCATTTGAGCCTCATTTTAGATATAATTAGTTTGACCCTGAGCCAAAATGACCCATTAATTCAATTTTCCCAAACATAACTTAGCCCAATTATCTTCTCATGCCAAAAACCATTGGATAAAAAATGAAGTCAAAATCGTTAGATCTGTCTTAGGATAAAATTTACATACACACACATGCACTCAAGATTTGTTCATAAAATGAAACTGAGTTTTGATCCGATATTAATTTTGGCAGAGAATAATCATTCAAAAAGCTAAAATGTGTTTTCTTTATATAATTTAACCTATAAATTGTTTAAAAAAATTGTACCATTCATGTGACTTTTTGTAATTTTGGTCACTCTTTTGACATGCTTTAGATATTTTTAGGTCTTTAGTCACTTTTCTCATTTTTTTTTGTGCTGTTATTGCAGTTGTATGCCTGGTCATTTATTTTCTTATAGTTCACATGAATGTTATACAGATTTTGTGTATTGAATATGGATTAATCTTAAGTATGACACTCAAAGTTAATAATTAATGATTAACCCAATAATTAATGATTGTATGAAATTAGATATTATTTATTTATGTTAAGTTTGTATTTCATAAATTTTAGGTATTTATTTTACAGTATTTTTCTTTTATTCTTATAAAAGGTATAATTTTCTTAAATAATAGACATAAAAATTTAAATTTACTAAAAAGGTTAATAAAAATAGTATTGTAATTTTCAATATTTATTGCTATTATCTTTTTTTTTTTTTTTTTTTTTTATCTTGGATTTGCCAAATTATGATTTATTTATTTTATTTATTATTTTGTAGACATTTCCTCAATTATGCTTTGCTATTATCATTTTTTTTTTTAAATCTTGGTTTTGCCAAATTATGATTTATTTATTTAATTTATTATTTTGTAGGCATTTCCCCAATTAAGCTAAGTAATTTGCCATTGCAAACCTGTAAGTGGAAGCAAAAAAAGTGTGTTGTGTTGTTACAAGTGTATGCAAAATATAAGGCAGAACTCTCAAGACCTGGTGCTGAAGAAAAACATGAAGCATGGAAGAAAATTGCTGAAGAAGTTCATAAAAGGTGTTCTTTAAAATGTAATGAGTCACAGTGCATGGATAAGATTGAAGAGCTGATGAAAACATATCAAAAACTTAAAACTGAAGGTGTGAGTAAGGAAATGGCTATTCTCTTCAATGAAGCAAAGAATGCTTTTGAAACATCTAACGATTCAGGTATACCCAAAAATATAAAAATTGAATAATGAATGATTTTTGCATGTTTAAATATATAACATTTATAAAGTATGCCTCAAGTTTGATGGTAAGAAAAATTCTTTAAAATTATATTTTCCAATACTAGCACATTTTGATTTAGCTGTACTATTAAGTAATGCAGAATGTAAAAGAGCTTTTAGCACTTAAAATTCAGTAGAAGATTTTTATAATGCTAACCTGAAATTGCGAGGTTGTGCATTATGACGAATTTTATGTTATATAAATTGCATTTTGAAAATTAAATCCTTAAATTAACCTTGTAAAAAGAATCCATTAAGGGAGAAACATGTTAAAATACAGTGAAGTATTCCTTTATATTGTATTCCTTGTTGTCTGGAGTTACACATTTTTTTCATAGTACACTTCATTCTGCCCATTGATAAATTTACTTTATAAACATGATCCCAATATGTGTTGAACAAATCATTCATTAATTTACTCATTTACTATTATAAAAAAAAAACTACAATAACAGAAATTTTTTCATTAAAAAGCTCTGAATTAAGTAAGAATATAAATTTCGACTAATGCATCAAATTTAATTCTGAAGAGTAGTTTTTTTTTTTACAATGTAAGAATATAGGTGCTTCTTAACTGCAAAATTTATTACTTGCATCTTTTAAATTATGCATTATATAGAGATCTTATTGTGTAGAATAAAAACAGCTAGTTAATTAAAAAATGCCTTAAAATTTATCTACTTATAATAAAATCTGAGTGGGTAAAAATTGTAGGTAACCTTTACGGTACGAACCATTCACATCTGTGAATCGACCATAGCTAAACCCCATGTTAGGCTTAATGAAAAAAATAAGCTAACATATGACAGCCAAATGATAATTTCTTTTACTTGAAATAAAAATTATTCTGCATATTTTTCTACAAAATATGTATATTGTACCCAATCTTCAGAAATTGTGTTTTACTTTGCTAATTATTATTATTGTGATAAATAATGCTATATGTTTTGCCGAATTGTTGAACTATTTCAAAATTTGAATATTTAAAGCAGGTCTTTTTACAGTAGGAGGTAGGTTAGCAAACAATAACTTAAATGGCAACCAAAAATTTCCAATTTTACTTTATAATAAATGTAAACTTACTTAAATGATTGTAGTTTCATAAACGAAATTTACATTTAGGCACACAAACATTACTTTTTCAATTAAGGCAGAAGTTTTGACTTTTAAATGGTTGTGTAATATGTAGAAAAACAGTTCATAATTGTATTATTTGCTTTAAAGCAAAACCCATCTCATGTCAACAGCTCATGAGAAATTTACCAAAAAAAAAAAAAAAAAAAAAAAAAAGCAATTGAGAACTATCCATTTAAAATTGTCCAGGTATTGATTTCACTGGGTCTTTTCTTATAAAATATAAGTACCAACATAAAGGAATTTATCACAAAACATATGTAGTCATATTTATTTGTTTTGTAATACATGCAACTAGGAATGCATCGGATATCCGGCCAATATCCGATATACAGGGCTCCCAAATGGTCCCCTTTTTCCCGCAAAAGTCCGCTTTTTAGAAAAAGGTCCGCTTTGGTCCGCTTTTATGTGTTTTGGTCCGCTTAGTCCGCTTTCAATGACTAAAAAAATTCATTCATAAAAAAAAAAAAAAAAAATAGAAAACGGCAAAATTGTGGTGCATGCTGATGTTTCATGCTCCTTCAATGTCTAAATTCACACTTTCTTTAAGCCATGAAAATAAAGTAAAGAAATACTCCCCCCCCCCCCCCCCTAGTAAGCAATCAATTAGCGTTTTGAAGTCAAATGGAACCGGCCACTCACTCATCATATTGTGGTTTCATTAATACCCCTTATCTTGTGATTGGAATCGTTACCGTTTCATCCCAATGTGTTCACGTGACCCGTTCGCAGGTGCTTTTACTTTTTTATTTCAGTAACAATAGGCTGCAATTGAATTAATAAGTCTCTTGGATTGATTCTTATTGCTGATGAAAGAGAAAGAAATGTGAAAGAAAAAAGAAAGAGAAGAAAAAGCGTGATCAAAGTAAGTATTGTTTTTCTTTATTTAATAAGTATATACTAAATATTGTAATTTGACAAGCATGTTTCTTACATTAACAAAATAAACTATGCCGATCGCACTTTCTTTTTCCATACTTGCTTCGTAAGATGTAGATACCCCTCTAGAGAGAGATAAAGGGATACCTTTTTAATTTTTGCGAAATAACTTTTTTACTTTCGCGAAATTTCATTTTCATTCTTCTTAAAATTGTAATCAAGATTTATTAATTTCATGATTTAAAAAAATATATATGTTATTTTCTAACTATAATAATTCCATAAGAGTAGTAAATTAAACTGTTGAAAATACATTGCTTTCAGATTTATTTTAATTTTCTTCTATCTGGAAAAAAGAAAGAAAGAAAGAAACTACGGTTAGACATAAAATTTCAGTTTTCGAAGAATTAATACTTTTTATAGTGTTCTGAACAAGAGGGCCGAAATTTCCAGGCTCGGACGCGGAACCCATTATAAAAGTTAGAATTTCGATCGAAGATCGGCCCGGCAAGGAGAAATATTAATATTTTCCGTCCGAGTCCGGCCTGCCCAAAGCAAATTTCTACAGAACATTTATTTTTACTTATATGAAGGAGTTCTGATAAAAGAAACTTAAGTTTTTTTTTTCATCTTCCGTGCTTTTAATCTTAATATGTTTGTTTTTAATGGATCTCTATTTGTTGTGAATGTTTCAGATATCATTAATATTAATTCATATTCCATGTAATCTTTATATATAAAAATCTTCTGTGCGTGTGTATGTAACTGAACTCCTCCTAAACGACTCGACCGATTTTAATGAAATTTTGTGTGTGCGTTCCAGTGGATTCGAGAATGGTTTAGACTCACATTTCATCGAAATTGATTCAGAACTTTTTTAGTAATTAGGCAAAAACTAATAGTTAGTGATTTTTCGCTAATTAAAAGTGCTATAAATATAAAAGAAAGTCTGGATTTCGTATTAATCACAGCACAAAAAAATCTACCGAACCAAAAATCTTGAAAATTGTGGTAAAAATACTTCTTATAACATCGAGTGCCGCTAAAAAGGGATTTTCGAAAATTCCACCCCTAAGGAGGGTAAAAAAAAGAACGAACTTAAAAAAAATTCCTTTAAAATCGGCTTTTGTAGATATTTTTCAGCTGATAACATATTTTAGTGCATTTTTTCATTCTGAATCGAATGGTACTAAGCAAATTCATTTAAATCCAGTAATTCGTGGGATAATTCACATTTTCCAAATTTGGCGATGTCTTCGGCGCAAAAACCTGAAATTTTCAATGCTTATCTTTATATATAAAAATCTTCTGTGCGTGTGTATGTAACTGAACTCCTCCTAAACAACTGGACCGATTTTAATGAAATGTTGTGTTTGCGTTCCAGTGGATTCGAGAATGGTTTAGATTCACATTTCATCGAAATTGATTCAGTACTTTTTTAGTAACTAGCCAAAAACTAATAGTTAGTGATTTTTCGCTAATTAAAAGTGTTGAATAAATTCGATGAATAGAGTGCGGACGGAATGCTCGAGCGGTCTAAGGCGCCAGATATAAGCTCTGCTTCTCGAAGAAAGAGATCTCGTGTTCGAACCCGCTCCTGTCAAACGTGTATGCTTTACAGTAATATAGCCTGTATTAAAATTTTGATTAACTGACTTAAGAAAATCATTAACTTACAAAAAAGAGAAAAATAAACTTTTCTATCAAAAATTGAACCGACTTAAAAAAATACTGAAGAGTGAAAAATAATTTCCTTACATAATTGTAATAAGAAATTAAATTAAGAGCGTAGTGTTTATCGTGCGTATTACTATATATTGATTTTCTGGTGTCGGTGCCAGGAAGGACAACGTCTGTCGGTGATAGGACAACGTCTGTCGGTGACAGGACAACGTCTGTAAGTGACAGGACAACGTCTGTCGGGTCCGCTAGTTGAAACATAAAAATCTAAAAAATAGTTTGAGCTGCATTGGTTAAAATGAAACACTCTTTATTTATTCCGATAAATTATTTACAGTTATCAGTCATGACTGACTCAAGACGTGAATGCGAATTATAAAGCAAGCGATGCATATATGACTAAACTTTGAACATGCTTCTTACTTGCTCATTAACAGTAATATAAAATGTTTAATTTGACACTGCAGAAGTATTTCGAATACCCTTTGAGAAAATTGGTGTAACATCTAATCATTTTTAAAAACCTTGATAAAAAATGAATAAAGTATGTACACCTAAAACAATTTTCAATTCGATGAAATTCATATAATTAAAAAATCCTTCTGTGCCGTTAATGAATTAATTACATTTTATTTTAGAAAATGAAAAGTTTTGGTTAGAGAAACAGAGAGCTAACTTGACCATACGTAAAAGTATGAGTATGCATCATGGAGATATACATGTATTAACTACTTCTAAAACAAAATTTTGACTTTTCGTTTTCTGTCGAAAATAGGAAGATTCTGAAATTTGGTTTCGGTCTTTAACATTCTATATCAAAAGAAATAGTAACAAAAATACGTTTATCTGTTTTTCTTTAGGGGGTGCGGAAAAACATTCACATTTTCTCTCAAAAAATGGAATGTTCGCTAAGTTATAGCTGTCTGCTATTAGGTTTTTAACTCGGCAACCAATCAAAAAGATAATACTTAAAAATAATGAAACAAAAGTAGGTATTTCAGGGTTTATATATATAAAGTAAATAAAAACTAGCCAATGTCTAAAATTTTAGATAACAAACTTAATTTTCTTTATGCATTTTATACTGAACATGTCAGTTATTTTGCGCTACTTCATCAATTTCGATTTTTCGGCGATAACCTTTCTCTTTTATTCTATAAACGGACTTCAGTTCCTGTCCTGTAGTTTTTTCCCCCTCCCTATATCGTTAGCTAAAAAGAAATAATAAATCTATCCATGACTACTTTGCATGGCAAAACATATTATCCACCTTTAGATAATGATCTGATTGCGTTAACATTCGACTTCGGATTTCACTTAATAAGGTGGAAAAAAAAAAAAAAAGGGGGGGGGGGAAATAAACGAAAATAAACCACAGATGGTTACTTTTTTCTTGGCAGCTTCTGTTAATTGGGCATTTTCAGCAGGTGTTGTAACTTTTTATTAATTTGTTATATTTTAATAAAAATTTGTTAAACTGCTTAATTTACCATTATTACAACTTGTTGAAAATTTGAAAGAAATCTGTCAATTTACTTAGAAAATATGGATATATATTTTTTAAAGCTGTAAAGGGGGGGGGGGGGGTTAGTTTTTCATTCCATTTCTTGTTTTGTTTGCTTTCAACTAACTTAATAGATTTTTTTTCTGCACTTAAGCAATGTAAATCTGTTAACACTTTAACGTAGTCTTTTACATATTTAAAAGAATAAAATTTGAATATTTAAAGTAATAATAATAATTATTATTATTGTTGTGAATCATCACGGCCGCATTGATGCGGATGTCGCGCGTATTCAGACTTTTTTTGTAGGAATTTCTGCGACTCAGGGGGGGGGGGGGGGGGGGGGGCTTGTACTTTTGGACTATTCAAAACATAAACTCAAATCTGCCAGTTGGGAAATTTTAATGCTCTGAACGGGAATGTCTCTACCCCCCACGAATTCAACGGAAGAACAGATCGTAAGATCATTTTCCCGAAACCAGACATGTGGTATGAAAAAAGTATGATTATCTTTATTCTTTAAAAATAATTTTAAGAGTAGAGAGGTTTTAGATCCGGTTTTTAAAATTCTTAATTTATAATGCTTTTTTTAAATGTATTTTTAAAATAATAATAATAATAATAGTTAGCAAAACGTCCGGACTTTGATTTCCGAATTTTAGATGTCGGATTTTTAAGACTTTGTTTTGTGCATTTGAACCTCAAAACTCCGGGCATTCAAATTCCGGAAATCTCTAAAATCCGGACATTTTGTCAGTTTTATTTTTATTAACTTTAAATTTCATCAAATGCAGTTAAATTCTTTTAACTAACTAAACATTATGTATATCGATATGTTCTGTTGTAATTTACACAATGATTGACGGTTAATTAAAGATTTTGATTATTACAAAAACTGGAAATGTAAAAAAAGGCATTAAAAAAAAAAAAAAAAAGTTGACGTGTTAGGTTTTTGACTCTAAGCTTCATATATTTTAATTCCAATAAAATCACTCAAGTGCACATTTATAATGAAACTTGGTTTTCTTTTGAATGAAGTAAAAGATAAACACACTTGATAATCACTCTATTAACACCTGCTCTTCAATCTAGTGGCACATTGCCCTTTAACCTTAACGCGCACATTTGACGAGGTTGATATGTTTGTTTTGTTTCTTTGAGAAGAACTTTGAATGCAATAGGAAAATAAGATAGTTTTTTTTTTTTTTTTTGGGGGGGGGGGGGTGGCGATTTTGAAATTTTAGTTTTTTTTTTTCTTCTCTCCACAATTTTTTGCAAAATTTGCTCCCCCCCCCCCCCCCCCCCCCCCCCGCCTCCAGTACGCCCCTCGCCCCTTCAAGAAATTCTAGAAATGGCAGTAAACCTTCTCAGATAAAGAATATGTGATATAACTCGGGGGTGATTCTCGTCCGAAAATTTGAAATTGGGTTATCAGTTCCGCATAGTTGCCAACTTCTACGGTTTTGCGCGCGGAAAAAAACAATTGCGTACAAATGCAAATTTCGTGATAGGATCGCCGAAATAGCATACATTTCGCTAATATTTCGTGGAAAAACGACGATTTCGTCAATGTTTTTGTAAACGAGCTTTGTCAAAAGATCGATGAAAAACGCGAATTTCCTGTGCGGATCGCGGAAGAAACGGCAATTTCACCAAATATCGCAGATAAAACGCTGATTTCTTCTGAAGACGGCGGGAAAACGCCAATTTCGTCTAAAGATTGCGGATATAACGCCGATTTTGTTAAAAGATCGCGGGAAAAAACGCCGTTTTCGATAAAAGATCGCTTAAAAATATTTTGTCAAAAGAATATTTGAAAAAATACGCCGATTTCATCAAAAGATAACGGAAAAAACGCCGATTTCGTCAAAAGATCGCGCGAATAAAACGCCGTTTTCGAGAAAAAATCGCGTAAAAAAGCAAATTTTGTCTAAAAATCGTCAAAAAAACGCCGATTTCACTTAAAAGAAACATGGGAAAACGCCGATTTCGTCAAAAGATCGCAGAAAAACCGTCGATTTTGCTTAAATATTGCTGATTTCGTCTGAAGATAGCGGGAAAACGCCGATTTTGTCCGAAGTTCGCTGGAGGGAGGGATCTCACGACCCCCCCCCCCTTGCCGATTTCCGAAAATTCGATGCGAATTTCCGAAAAAAAATTTTGTCCAGAATCACCCCTGATATAACTACGCGATTTCATTCATATTTAAAATGTATTAAGATTTTATGTTAAGAAGTTTGTTTACTTTTCCAGATTATTATTATTTTTTTTTCTCTGGGGATTTTTTATGTCCGATTTTTTGGACTGATAGCTATTTTTTTAATTTTCGGAACTGAATGAAAAAAATATATATATATATATTAAGTAAATAAAGAATGTAATATATATTTCTTAAAAATGCGCTTTAAAAAATCTTTTTATAGTTTTATTATTGTTTGTATAAAATTACTTTGTTTATTTACACTTCTGAAAAATATTTTTTTTTAAGATTTTTAATTCTTTCCCATCCAGATAGTTTTTTTTTTTTTTTTGCAAATTTCATAATAGTGATTAATTAAAGAAAGAAAACTTCACATTTCATTCTTTATTATAATTTTTTTCACTTTAGAAAAAAAATATTGCTTATAAAATGGTTGGTTGCAAATAATTGGAATTATCACCTAACCTTCGATCAAAATTATATTGTATTTTTTACACTTATAATTTTCACAATTTTTTCATAAGAAACAAATAAATATATCTTTTTCTTTTTAAGAATTTTATGATGCGCACATATTCTCAAACACAAAAATAAATATATTTTGGAACACTTTTCACCTCCAAATTCACAACACATTAATGTGTTGTGAAACATTTTTTGTGTTGTAATTATGTTCTTAATTTGTTTCAAAAGTGTTGCTCTCTAGAAATGTGTTCTTAATATGTTGCAAAATTATTGCTATCTAAAAATGTTTTTAAAAATAATGTTGATAAAAATGGTTTAATAAAACAGTGTTGTGCTGCATAACTCTTTGTCCCCAAATTTACAACATATTGTACTAAAAGCCACATAATTTAGAATACTATAAAACAACACATGTAGAACAATACTTTCAAAATCTCACTTTCAAAATGTCATATTTCAGTTATTATATGTTAACATATTTTTAAAATATCAATTATTCTATTTCAGATTTCTCAAAAATGGGAAAATGCAAATTTTTAAACATCTGGCTTGATAGAATTGATGAAGAAGGAAACAAGATTAGTGAGTGGGGTAAAGAACAAGACAACGATTTATATTGTCTTGTATGCAGTTGTTTAATACCTGTTGAAAAAGGTTTTTATACCATCCAAAGGCATTATAAGACAAGCAAACACAAAAATAATTATAAGCTAAAGAAAGGCCCATCTCAACTCCATTTATCTTTGAAAGAAACTTTAGATCCAAATTCAAATGCTTCCGAATCAAATTCCAGTACTTCTGCACCAAATAAAGTTGCATCTTTGCAGCTATATAGTTCAAAAGAAGCTTCATTGTCTGCCGAACTTATTTGGTGCATGAAGGTTGTGGCAAGTAACATGTCAGTAGAATCATGTTATGGAATTTCTGATGTGTTTAAAGCTATGTTCCCAGGAACTGTCCCTGATAAATTTTCTTTAAATCCAACAAAAGTTGGGTATTTGATAACAGATGCTTTAGCGCCTTATTTCAGAGAACTATTTTTATCTGAAGTCCGAACTATTTATTTTTCCTTGCAATACGACGAAACCACCAACAATGCAGGACATAAAGAACTTCAAATTTTGGTAAGATATTGGTCCGAATCAAAAGGTGAGGTATGCATCAAACATTTAGAGAGCATGTATATGGGCCATGCTACTGCAGAAGACCTTCATAAAAATATATATAAAGCATTGGATAATGCAGATCTCCCTCTTTGCAAATTGTTGATGTTAGGTAGCGATGGTCCAAATGTCAATAAAAAGACTTTTAGATTAGTAAATGAAGAAGTGAAATTAGTAAGAAAAAAAGGATTGATTGATATAGGTTTCTGCAACATTCATATTATGCATAATGCTTTCCTGAAGGGGGTAGAAGAACTGGGGTGTGATGCCTCAGATTTAACTATAAGCCTATATAATTATTTTCGAGACTGGCCTGCACGCTGGGAAGATTTTTGTAAAATTCAAAATGAGAAAAATTTGCCAAATTTGCGATTTTTGAAGCATGTTAGTTCACGATGGCTAACGCTTGATCCTGCTGCAAATAGAGTTCTACAGCAGTGGGATGCCATCGTCGAATACTTTTTGAAGTACATCCCATTAAAACAAACTAACCTTATGTCTACAATCAGCTATAAAAAAATCATATGTTTCTTTAAAAAAAAGACTATCAAATGTGAATTGATGTTTATTTGCATAAGTTCGGCTCTTTTTATGAATTTTACCTCGTTATTTCAAAAAGAGCAGCCATTAGTTCATCTTATCCACGATGGAATTAAAGAGATTATTATTTCGATAATGGGTCGTGTTTGCAAAAAAGAAGCCATTGAGGAATTTGATAAAGAACCATCTCAAGATGCTTTTAAAGCAGGTAATTTATTAAATATTAAAGATCTTTTCTTCAATGATGAACTTTCAAGTTGCTTAGCTTCTTTAACCCCAGTAGAAAGAGATAACTTTGCTGTATGTCTCAGAAACCATTATGTTGCTGCTGGTAATTACATTCTAAAAAAGAAAATTGTTAACGGTAATACCTTACTTAAAGCTTTGGGTTGCTTGGACCCTGAAAAAATTAAAAATTCTCAAAGTGTAACAGATATTGCTAAAATCACCAACTCATTACCAAAAAATGTCAACATTGATCATGTCATAGATGAATGGAAGCTATTACAGTTAGAAGATACTCACGAACGTTATGATAGAATAGATCATTTTTGGAATAATATATTAAAAACGGAAATACAAGGCAAATTAAAATACACTAATCTTAACAAAGTAATCAAACCTGCATTAACACTAGTTCATGGTAGTGCAGATGTAGAAAGGGGTTTTTCGAGATCAAGTAGAATCATGACTGAGGACAGAGCATCTATGTCGGTCAGGATGTTAAATGCTAGGCTCACAGTAAGTGATGCACTAAAATTGTACGAAAACAAGCCCGAATTAGTCCCAATTTCAAAAAAACTTCTCAATTTAGCTAGTGTAGCTTATAGAAGTTACAATTCTTACCTTGAACTGGAAAGGGAAAAAAAAGAAATAGCAGCAAAGAAAATCAAAGAAGAAGAAGAACTTAAAGCTGCTACTAAAGAAAAGAAAATTGCATAAAAGTAAAGAAGATATTAAAACCTTAGCAACTGAGTTAAAAGCTGCAAAGAAAGAAGAAAGTGCACAGAACCAAGTTTCTGATCAGCTGCTTGGTGAGGCCAATAAAAGGTTGAAAAAAGCTCTTGATAAAGGTGATTTTGCTGAAGCTAAAATTGCACAAAGTATGATAGAAGGTGTCATGAAATCAAAAGAAGAAGTAAAATTAAAACGGAAAATTGTTAATAATCTGGAAAAAAAAATAGATGAAAAGAAGGATTCACTGATAACAGGTTTTTCAAACAAAAAGCTAAAAATAAATTGACTTTCAGAAGAATTTTGCAATTGTTTAGTGTTTTGTATATAGATTTTACAGGTTTTTCAATCAAAAAAACAACGAAATAATAGTTTTTCAGTATCATTTTGGAATTGCTTGGTGTTTTGTATATAGTTATTTTATAAATTCTTCTCTTTTTTTCATTGTTTTTTTTTTGTAAATATTTGATATTTACAAAATTATAACATTTTTGAACAGATTATTTTTTATTTCAAGCATTTCAAGAAATTTTTGCCTTAAATACTTAATGGCTAAATATATTCTGATAATAAATTTGTTAGATACATTTTAGCTAAGATTACTTTTTATTTTAATGAAAATCACTGTTTGCTATTGTAAATATCAAAAAAAAATCAAGAATTTGAATTACAAGTACAGGCTCTTTTAAAAGAAAATTTTCAAGGTAAGTGTTAAACTTCTTTTCCACTTTTTGCAGTACAATATTTAATTGTATTCAAATATAATTGTACAATTTCTGCAACAATATTTGAAATTGTTTAATGATATCCTTATAAAGTTAACTAACATGTTTACTGTAATGTTAAAAAAAAATGCCAACATATTATGTTACTTTATGTAGCAGATGGATTCATTTTTAATGAAAAAAAAATGGCCCCCCAAAGTATCCTTTTCTAAAAAAAAGAGGGTCCCCCAAAGTCCCTTTAAAAAAAAATGGTCCCCCAAAGTCTCCTTTTTAAAAAAAAATGGTCCCCCAAAGTCCCCTTTTTTTTAAAAAAATGGTCCCCCAAAGTCCCCCTTTTTTAAAAAAATGATCCCCCAAAGTCCCCTTTTTAAAGAAAAATGGTCCCCTTTCCCCCTTTTTTCGACCTAAAATGTGTTGGGAGCCCTGGATATACAGCATATCTGGGTGATTTTTTAGTATCCGAAATATCATCGGATATCCGAATCACAATCACCGGATATCCGACTTCTCTATCGGATATCCGGTAGAATGCAGCAAAGGAAATATAGATGAATAACAGTAATTGTTTGATCCCAAACAACGCCTAAAAACTTTTGTTTACAATGCAAAAAATGAAATGTTATAATAAGTTCCCTATCAATGGGTAAAAGATAATTCCCAAAAGTTTAAAGCATTGCCAGCTTTCCTACGATTTATATTTAAACACTGTAATAAATTCAAGAATTTACGTTTATATCTTTTAGAAAATTGTATCTTTACTTTCAGATTGTAAAACAAAATAGCAAATAAAGCCTTTTTGCAAAACTGTATAAAGATAGAAAACCAACATTTAGAAATGCACAAATAATGCATGAGAAGGTAGCAAACAGCTGTTTTGAATCTACTATCGAGATTCTTCATTGGGACAAAACTCAGCATGCTAGAAAAAGCTAAGTTGAGCAAAGCGACAGAGAAGCGCAGGCCAAATTACGGGAATGATAGATTCAAAATGGCTGTTTGCTACCTCTACATGCATTATTTATGCATTTCTAAACGTTGGTTTTCTATCTTTAGTCTTTATAAAATTTGAAGTTGTTTATTAAACTATGATTTTATTAATTTTCTTTCTTTCTTTTAATTTAAACAATGAGATAATTGGTTTTTAAGTTAAACAACTAAACAGACCTATTTTTACTTTCTTCCATCCTTGATAAAAGAAAGTAATGTTATCGATTTTTTTCGACGAATTTACATGTTTTAGGGATCCAATATCCCAAAAACATGTTTATTCAAAACCTCTGTCTGTCCCAGTGTCGCCATCATACGATCATACCATCAAAATGTGTATGAAGTTATACATAGAATGAACCAAATATTCTGTGCATGTTTTGGCCGTAGCCAGCATGTCCATATTCATTATGGAAACATTTCGCTGTAAGGCGGTGCTGTAATCGCAATTTTTGTGCCATTTTTATTATTCTACCAACAAACACTGTATGAAGTTATGCATAGAATTGAACCATATTTTTTGGATATGTTTCTGAGAAAGGCTGTCAGGTCTTCTTTCAATTCGAAAATATTTCACCGGAAGATGGTACTGTAATAATAATTTTTAGCTCAGAGGCTATCAAAACCTGTGAGCTTATGTGCCCGCCCATTCTGTATGTATGCATGTATGTATGTAAATGCGTAATGCAATAACTCATGATAAAAATATCCAATTCACTTGAAATTTTAAATATAGGTATATTCTGAAAAGGCGTTTCCCTGATTAATTTTGGGAATTCATTCAATAAGTATAAGTGGGGGAACGGGAGCTAATAATCTTCCCCTTAATTTATATAAATGGGTTTTACTTCCAGAATTACCAATTTTCATTCAAAATTTAGGCATAGGATCTTTCTGATGAGGCGCCTCTGTGATTAGTATTAGGTACTCATTTGATAAGTATAAAGAGGTGAAACAGGGGGCTAATTCCCCACCTCTTATTTCGATAAATGGTTTTTTTATGCAGATTTATCAGATTTCATTCAAATTTTAGACATTGGATTTTTCTGATGAGTGCACCACCATTATTAGTTTTCAGAGTTCATTGGATAAGTATAAAAAGACGGAACTGGGAGCTATTTCTCCAATCTTAATTTCGATAAATGGATTTTTCATAAAGATTTATCAGATTTCATTCAAATTTTAGACGTCTGATCATTCTGATGAGGGCACCGCCACCTTTAGTTTTGGGAGTTCATTGGATAAGTATAAAGAGGAGGAACGGGGGCTAATCCCCCGCCTTTAATTTAGATAAATGGGTTTTTCATACAAAATTCTCATATTTCATTTAAATTTTAGACATAGGATCATTCTGATGAGGACACCTCCATGATCAGTTTTGCGAGTTCATTGGATAAGTCTAAGAGGGGGGAAATGGGAGATAACTCCCCCTGCTTTAATTTAGTTTAATGGGTTTTTCATGCAGAATTTACAGATTTGCTTCAAAATTTGGATATAGATTCATTGTGATAAGGCACTTCCTCGATTTTTTTCGGAGTTCATTGGATATGTATAAATGGGGGATTAGTGGGACTACCCCTCTTAATTTAGGTAAATGATTTTTCTTTCAAAATTAACAGATTTGCTTTAATATTTGAATACAGGCTCATAGTGATAAGATGCTTCCCTAATTAGCTGTGGAGTTCTTTTGTTAAGCATAAAAGGGATACAGGCGATTAAAACCCAACCCCTCTTAAATTTGGTAAATGGGTTTTTATGCAGAATTATCCGATTTGCTTTAAATTTTGGATGTATATTCTTTCTGATGAGACGAATCTCAAAATAGTTTTGGAAGTTTAATGGTTAAGTATAAACTTAAAAACTCCTCTTAAATTATATAAATGGGTTTTTATGAAGAATTATTCGATTTTCTATGAATTTGGTGTAATTTTTTTTATATAATAAAGCATATCTCTGATTAGTTTAGGGAATCCAATGATTAAGTATAAAAAGGGGAAATGGGCGGGAGCTGTCCCCCCTCTTAATTTGTTTTTCGAACAGAATAAACCCTTGAAAATATGAGGCTGTAATATACAGTTAGTATGCGTAGCCTGTGAGCTCAATGCCATCAGTTTAAGAGGGCAATAGTCTTTTTATTGTAATTTTTTGTTTTCATAATCATTTTATACAGTAAATTAACGGTTCATGCAGCAATAGGAACTTCGTATCTTGCTAAAACTGGCTATTCGCAAATAGCTGATGTATAACAGAATAACAAAAATACATTTTAATAAATATCATGATCGTGATTAACTCATTCTTAATCTAATTAATTGACTGCAGCAAAAATTCTAGATTAAAATAAAAGTTGATATAATATCAAAGTAGTATTAATATTTTGTAATATTTTTTGAAACATTGATATCTACGAAATAGAAAAGAGTTTTGGGATTAGTGCATCCAACTAGTTATTTTTGTGACTTCATTATAAATATTTAAAATTATTATTATTATTATTTTTTTTTTTTTTTTTTGCTCATAAATTTTAAACTGATTTAACTTAAAATAAAATTAAATGTAGCTTAAGGTAAAACAGTATTAAATAATTAAAACATGAAAAAAAATTAAACCTATGTTTGGAGATAATTCTTCAACCATTGGTATATTAGTAAAACATTTTATGTTTGCATTATAAAAAGGTGCTATGTATTTCTTTATGAAAATACTTTACAATTATAGACATATTAATAAACGTGTAAAATTTTTTCTAAAAATTATCAGCATTTCATTGTACAAATTATTAGCTATTATCAGCAGTTCATTGACAAATAGGCAGATTATTTAAATGTTTAAATTTCGGGACGGAATGGCAGGATTCATGCCCTAAAAAATCTTGTGAGCAAGACATTCCTGTTTCTAAAAAAAAAAAAAAAAAAAAAAAAAAATTACTTTTCGAGTTTTTTTTTTTTTTTTTTTTTTTTTGTGAAGTGGCGATCAAATCTCAGGACTGACTATTTTCGTGATATTTTCCACTATCGATTGACAAATCTCACAGTTTGCTCTTACGACAATTATACAAAATTGTTTTTCTGTGTCTGACTGAAAAGTTTTGTAATTTTTCTCACAAAATTTTCTTGTTTGCTCGTCACACAAAATTTTGCTTTTTAGGTAGCTTTCATTACAAAAAGTAAAAAGCTATCTATTGCAGCCGTCCGGAGGAAAGCAGTTCCGGAAAATTTTGGTATATTTTCACCGATCATGACCCCCAGACCCCAAAACCACCTTCCGTTCAAATGTTGACATATATATATATATATATATATATATATTTGTCATGCGATAACTAATGTATTTATGAATCGATTTGAATGAAACTTGGTATGTACATAATACAGTAGACTCCCTCAAATCCGCAAACCAGAAATCCGCAACTCTCTAAAATCCGCACATATTTTATGGATGTAAACAATGAAAATTTCAGTTTGGATATTGGGGCAAAATTTGATTTTTTTAGTTTTGTATTAATTCCATATATTTTTTTATTTGTAATTTTCTTAATAATATTCTATTCATGTTTTTTCATGAAGGATGAATAAATTTTTTTGAAAAAAATTCAAGATATTTCTTATCACTGGTAATCATCAAAATTTTTTGGTTATTAAGCCTGGCTAAACTTGAAAAAAAAAAAAACCTTATTTTATGATTTTGATGTGAATTAGTAATGTACTTTTATGAGGCAAGTTTTGTTGAATAATTTTGAATAAAACACATTTAATCTTTATATTGAATATTTAATCATACATTATAAATTATTAACTTGAACTTTGCTATTAATACTTTAATAATTTTAAAAATTATCTAAATTTTTGTTATTTTAGTTTATTATTTATATTAATATTATTATGTTGTAAGCATTCATTATAGTTCCAATTGCACTATTAATTGCTCTCAAATTGCTGTTTAAAAAATGTAAACAAAGCAATGACCAGAAATCTGCAAAATTCTAAAATCCGCACAACCTCCGGTCCCAAGCTGTGCGGATTTGAGGGAGTCTACTGTACATACAAATATCTCGACCGAGTTCGTTGGCCAGCATCATCCACCATCTTGTTTCAAAATGGCGGCCATTTAAAAAAATTTTAAAAATTTTTAATTTAAAATTAAATGCGAAAAAATTAAAAGTTGAAAAATATTTTTAATTTATGTGTTAGATCTTAAAACGCCAATTCCAGAACACTTTTTATTTTGTCTATATCTTAAAAAATGATTGAGTTATAGCACTTTGAATTTTTCTTATGGCTGACATTTTGAAACGATCTGATTTTGTCATGCTATAACTAACGAATTTATGAACTGATTTGAATGAAACTTGGTATGTACATAGCACATTCAAATATCTCGACCGAGTTCGTTGGCCAGCATCATCCGCCATCTTGTTTCAAAATGGCGGTCATTTAAAAAAATTTAAAAATAAATGCAAAAAAATTAAAAGTTGAAAAATATTTTTATTTTATGTGTTAGATCTTAAAACACCGATTCTAGAACACTTTTTACTTTGTCTATATCTTAAAAAATGATTCAGTTATAGCATTTTGAATTTTTCTTATGGCTGACATTTTGAAATGATCTGATTTTTGTCACATGATAACACTCGTATTTATGAATCGATTTGGATGTAACTTGGTGTGTACATAGTACTTAATAAAGCCTGGACCGAGTTCGTTAACCAGTTCCATCCGCCAAATTGTTTAAAAATGGTGGCCACTTAAATTTTTTTTGAAAGAAATTTAAAATTTGAAATTAGGTACAAAAAAGTGAGAAATTGAAAAAGATTTTTCTTTTATGCATTTGATCTTGATACAAAGATTCCAAAGCACTTTTTGTTTCGTCTGTATCTTAAAAAATGTCTGAGCTATAGTACTTTTAATTTCTAGTGTTGCTCACATTTTGAAATGATCTGGTTTTCGTCACGTGATAACACGCGTATTTATAAATCGATTTGGATGAAACTTGGTGCGTAGATAGGACATACTTATGCCTGGGCCAAGTTCGTTGGCCAGTTCCAACCGCCGTCTTGTTTCAAAATGGCGGAATATTATTTTTCCTAATTTAAATTTTAAAATTAGGTGCAAAAAATGAAGAAATTGAAAAAGATTTTTCTTTTGTGTTTTGACCTTGATACAAAGATTCCAGAGCACTTTTTGTTTCATTTATATCTTGAAAAATGGCTGAATTTTAGCACTTTCAATTTCCAGTGAGATTGACATTTTGAAACGGTCTGAAATTTGTCACGTGTTAATACGCATATTTATAAACTGATTTCGATATAACTCCGTGTGTTCATGGTACATACCAATATCTTGACCGAGTTCATGGGCCAACTTTATCCGCCATCTTGTTTCAAAATGGCAGCCCACTTAAATTTGTCAAAAACCTTTTAAATGTATAATGATGTATAAACAAAAAATTAGAAATTGAAAAAAGGTTCTTTCTAAACTATTTATCTTAATAATGAATTCCGGAGTATTTTTTGCTTTGTCTTTACCTTGAAAAACGCCCGGGATATAGCAGTTTGAATTTTTAATGTGGGTGA
This sequence comes from Maratus speculifer, assembly GCA_964019185.1. Taxonomy (NCBI): domain Eukaryota; kingdom Metazoa; phylum Arthropoda; class Arachnida; order Araneae; family Salticidae; genus Maratus; species Maratus speculifer. The sequence goes on from OZ025301.1 coordinate 75,736,718, forward strand.
CATTTTTTTTTAAAGTCAATTTGCCCGCGACAGCACTTGTATATATTAATCGATTTCGATGTGAGTGTGCATGTTCACATGAATTAAGATTTCGATGAAGCTCATTGGGTTTTTTTTATCCATCATGCTGCTTTAAAATGTATATCGTGGAATTTGGCGACCATATAAATCGCTTAAAATAAGACCAGGTTGAATAAAAGATGACTAATTTCTAAAAATGCCTATTAATATTCAGTATTGACAGAAACTAGTATTCAATCTTACATAATCGTGTTCCACTATTTTGAGCTTCGTATATTTGTTTTATATAACTTAATATAAAATAAATAAATAAGTATATGAAAGCTACCTCTTCCTCCCGGCAATGCCGGGAGGACTTTTTTTTTTTTCTGGAGACCAACTGGCAAATTTCACAATTTCTCTCAACATATTGACAAACTTAGCTATTTATTCTGCGACTGATTGACAAATTTCCCCTTTTGTTTTTGTGACATTCTGATGAAATTAACAATTATTTTCCTATGTTCAGCTGTAAAATTTGTGTTTTGTCTTTGTTATTGGCTGACATGATATTTCCTTGTGACAGATTAACAAATTTCACGATATTTTACTGTAATTGATTTACGAATTCTGCTATATTTTCCACTGTTCAAGTTCCCTCTAAATTAAATTTTTATCAGACAGGTCAACAATTTTTAAAAATTTACTTTTGCCATGGTAGACAATACAAGCGATATTTTTTCTATGACTGATTTACGTATTTTGCGATTTTTTTCCTGTGCCGAAGCAAGAAATAACTAAAAGGGCAGTAATGGTCACTAGAGTCTGAGCTTCTGGAATTAGCACTAAACAAAATGAAATTAAATTTTGTGTTGCTCATTCAAAAAAAAAGAAAACATGTTTTTTTCACAATCAATGGTTCAACATTAGATGTTTCATTTTTCAAAATCATCGCACATTTCCTCATCAGTGGGCTCAATTATCATACCTCTTTTTTTATTTAAAAGACTATCTTTCATACGATGTTTCTGTTTATATTTGTTTTTTTTTTCCATATCTTATAATTTGCACCTGCACATTTTGTAATTTTTCTATACTCTTCTTTATTAACAATGACATTTTGATTTCCTATTCAAATAAAAAAAAATTTCTAAATTTAAAGAAGTACGTAAAATTAGTGTTCTTTGTAGGCCATTTTTGAATGGTGCAGCACCCTGCCCTTTTTCAAATTTACAAAATGCACCCTGCTCTTTTTAAAAGTAGCAAAATGCACCATTGGTTTTACCCAGAGATTTTTAATAAATGTTTTTTTTTATTCCGTAGTATTTCTAAATTTGTGTGCTCAAAAATAAATTTTTTTCATTTCTTTAAGAAAAAGAACATGAAATTATTCAATCATGTTTTAATTTAATTGTATTTTTAATTTTTATATCATAAAATCATTCAAAATGAATGTTACTTGATTTATCATACTTAAAAAATATGTAATTTCCTGCTTTCTTTTTTCTTCTTCTAAAGGCAATAACAAATTTTTTCTTGCAAGAGTGCCCTTTTCTGCTCCATTAGTGCCCTTTTTATTTCTAGAGTAAGCACTACATAAAATAAATAAATAAAATATGGACATCCAATGCCCAAAGCAAGATGTTTATATGTTTCCCATAGAGTTATTGAAAATCATTAAAAGCATAATTTTTATGATCAAAACATGATTTATGTAATAAGAGTCATATATTATGTATGTCATGGATTAAACATTAATATCCCTGGACGAATCATAAACAAAATAAAATGTGGACACCACAAGGTCCATTCTCGACCGATAACAACAACCGTTTTCCAAATGATTAAAAAAAAAGATGAACTTCAAGGAAACCATTTAAATAGTTGATGTGCGTAGTTCACAGAATTAGGACATGACTTTTTTAAATAAACCATTTCTCATGTAATAGAAGAAATCTACTGACTATGTCATTTTCGGAATTTCTTATGGGTTTAAAATTCCAATGCATAGTTGAACATAATTCAATTAGCTAAAATGCCAGGGATTACGGTATTGACAATAATTCCACAAAGTGATGTACAATCACAGAAGGATATTGACAATACAATCACCTACATGCATTATTCGTGCAAGCAAATTAAAAATGAATGCACACCAAATTTTACAAAATTAAGAAAAAAAAAAAGCAAAAACAAGTATTTCCGATAATTTAATGTGTTAGAAAAGTTGCTCTGTTTTGTTTGTCAAAAATGTAACCTATAAAAGATTCTAAACCGCACAAAATCGAACAAAATTTAAATTAAAAAATTCATTTAGCAACTCAGTTATTAATTGTCCATAACACTGACTAGGGAAGTGCACGAAGTGTGAGTCACCGATTTTGAGAAAAGTGGTATCGTTGGAAAGATCTCATCGAGAGTAGCAAAAAACTCAATGGAACTACCCGTCGCAAATGAGTCGTTATCGAGATATCCGACAATTTGTGTCACATTTTTAATACACACTTCTAGGAAACTGCATTAAGTGACAGAAATTGTCGGATATCTCGAAAATCGCTCATTTCAGATGGTTTGTTCTTTTGTGTTTTTTACTTCTCACAATGATATCTTTGCAACGACACTATTTTCATTATAATCGAGAAAACATTTTTTTGCGGTTACCCATTAAGTGTGCACTAGAACAGTAGGCACTAGCTGCGTGATGCAAATTGTCTGATATCTCGCAAACAATTCTTTTCCGACGAGTGATTCCATTGAGTTTTTTAATCCTCACGATGATATCTTTTCAACGATACCACTTTAGTTAAAATCGAGACTAAAATTTTTTACGGTGCCCCATTAAGTATGCGCTAATTGCGTCACATATATTGTCGGATATCTCGATAACGACTCATTTGCGACGGGTAGTTCCTTTGAGTTTTTTGCTACTCTTGATAAGATCTTTCCAACGATACCACTTTTGTCAAAATCGGTGACTCACACTTCGTGCACTTCCCTAGTGAGTGAAAATTGAAAAACAGATATGATATATATATATAAAGCTTGATTCTTTTCCTTTGTTTTAATTAAAATAAAGAATTTGGATAATTATATTGAGTTTTTGATTTAAATTATTTTAATGGAAATTTGTCATGTTGGTGTTAATTGTAAATATTTAAGTGGCAAGTAAAAAATAATAGGGTTAAAAAAAAAAATTCCCTTTTATGTAGTTTAACTACCCTGCATTTACAAATGTTATGAGGGAAACTCTCTCCTCCTGGGAAAACCTGAATTTCAAGCCCTGATAGTCAAAGATATAGTTTCTGAAAAATATATTTCAATATATTTAAAATGTTATAATTGTGTGTGAAACATGTTTGCAATTTATTATTTGAGATGGCATTGGATAAAGAAATAAACATTCACCATAACTAAAAATATATTTAGTACCGGATATCCGAATCCGGCAGGCATATCAGATATCCGGCAAAATCAGTATCCGGTGCATCCCTACATGCAACCCATTTAGAGATTGTTACTGTATTAACTTCACAAGCCATCATCAAAACTTTAACAAGATTTTTTGCTAGAAGTAAATTGCTTGTCTTTTTTTCTGATAATGCTCAAAATTTTGTAGGCAATAATAATGAATTCAAACGTTTACATAATTTTGTTAGAATTCCTGATGATTATTTATATGGAAACTTAAGCAGTGCGAGTGTTAATTGGAAATTTATTCCATCAAGAACTCCAAATTTTGAAGGTTTTTGGGAAGAAGCAGGAGCCAAACCCTTCAAATATCATCTGAAGCATGTGATGGCAAATGCAAAATTAACTTATGAGGGCTTTATGACTGTAATAACACAAATTGTAGGAACTAAATTCATATCCTCTTGTGCCTTTCTCATCTGATCCAGATAATTTGAATGCTTTGACTCATGGCCACTTTCTTTTTGATAGCTCAATCAACTCTATTGTTGAACCTGAAATAACTAATGTTCACGAGTCTAAACTAAAATTATAGGAAAGAACAATAAAAATGATTCAAGTGTTTTTGAAAAAAATGGTTCAAAGATTATTTGAGCTCCTTACAACAAAAGACAAAATGGATGTTTGAAAAACAAAATGTTAAAATAAATGGTTTTGTAATTATAAAGGAGGACAATGTTGCTGTTTGCAATTGGCTTCTAGGTAGAATTGTAGAGTTATTCCCAGGTAATGATGGAATCATCAGACTTGGGAGAATAAAAACACAATGAGGGACTTTTAAGAGACTAATTTTTAAAACATGTTTATTACCCATGGAAAAATTGTTATATATTTTTATTTATTGTTTACTGGTACATACTTTATCATTTGTTTAAAATGTAAGGTGTAATAATGTATTATAATTGTGGTTGAATGAAAATCAACGAGGGTCGGTATGTTCGGTTGTATTTATACTTTTTAATTTTGGCAATGATTTTTATTGTCTATGTTTGTTAATGCGAGTTAATAGAACGTTTTTTAAAAAACATAGCCACGAGTGGCAGAGTTGTGATTTAATTAAATAAACTACAATTTATTAGAGTTTTATTCTATGTTTTATTGAGTATATGAGTGTTAAATGTGAGCTATCAACAGTGATTTTGAATATGGCACCACAGAACTACATACAAAATTATCTTTAAGATTTTGGTTAAGTTGTAAAAGAAATTTTCCTTGACTGGAGAGATCATCTTTAACAATTAAAATCAAAATATGAAGTTGAATATGAGAGTATTAAAACATTAAGTGCTAATTAGCATTTTCATAGTACAGTTGACTCCCTCAAATCCGCATAACCTGGGACTAGAGGTTGTGCAGATTTTAGAATTTTGTAGATTTCTGGTCATTGCTTTGTTTAAATTTTTTAAACAATAATTTTTAATGTAATTAATAATGCAATCGGAACTATAATGAATGCTTTTACAATATTATGAAACATTAAAATAAGTAATAAACTAAAATAACAAAAATTTAGACAATTTTTAAAAAGATTAAAATATTTGCAAATGTCAAGTTAATAATCAATAATGTATGATTAAATATTCATTATAAAGATTAAATGTACCTATTTTTCCAAAATTACTCAATAAAACTTGCCTCCTAAAAGAACATTACTAATTCACATCAAAATCATAAAATAAGGCTTTTTTTTTTTTAAGCTTTAGCCAGACTTAATAACCAAAAAAGCTTGATTAATGCATAAATATATTTGGTAAGAAGATTGTGATTACATGTGATATCAGGAATATCTTGAATTTTTTTCTAAAGAAATTTATTCTTCCTTCATGAAAAACAAGAATACAGTAATATTAACAAAATTACAAATAAAAAAATAAATGGAATTGATATAAAACTAAAAAAGTCAAATTTTGTGCCACTATCTGAATTGACGATTTCATTGTTTACATCCATAAAATATGTGCAGATTTTACAGAGTTGTGGATTTGAGAGAGTCTACTGTATCTTTGTGTTTTTCCTGTTATCTGCTGAATCTAATGACTAAAAATTTTGACTTTGAATTGTCATTCAATAAACAAAATGCCAAGAAGTATTTGAAATTTATTTTTTGAATAATTGTGCAAAAGAATATTATAATAATCAAACTACATCAAATGTTTATTTTTAGTAAATAAAAGATTATTTTTGAAGATTTTGGGGTATCAATGTTTCACTATGTAGAGAAATTAATTCTTTTAGCATAATACTATTTACTAATACTGTTTAAATTAAAATATGAATTTTTTCAATTTTCTACATAAATTGTCTATAATTATTTAATTTAAATTATTTTCAAATAAAGTTATACTATTTATATATTCATCTATGTCCATTTTGATCAATAAATATGTGTATGTTTTAATAAAAAAATAGGTGTTTAAAACCCGGTTTAAACCAAAAAACTCCTGGTTTAAACCAAATAAAACTTTTCTTTCTTTCTTTCCTTTTAAAAAAACTTGGTTTTTTGTAAACCCTGGTTGTAGATATTAGAATAATGAAAAAATATATATTTTTTACTTTTGTTATGTATTTATTGAAAAAAAAATTCTTTCAGTTATTTCTCCTGTTAAAGTATCAAGTAGTTTATCAGTACAAATTTGCAAATGGGAAAAGAAAAAACTTCTTAAACTGTTGCAAGTCTATGCAAAATATAAAGCAGAGTTTTTATGTCCTGATGTAGAAGAACTGACAATCTGGAAGAAAATTGCTGACGAGCTTCAAAAAGTATATGTGTCTTTTAACTGTGATCATTTACAATGTCGTAATCAGATACAAGAGCTCAAGTGCGAATATGAAAGAATTAAAAATGAAGATGTAAAAGATAAGGAAACAGCCATATTTATGGATGAAGCTAGAAGAGCTTTTGAAATTACTGGTGGAAATACAGGTAAATTCTAACAATCAGAAAATTTTTTGCCAATGGCTATTTTTTTCTGCATAATCAAGTTAATAATTATTAAAAAAGTAATGCAGATTTCTTTTAAAAACATAAGTATGATATAATTTTAGTTTCATGTAAGTTTTTAAGTTGTACCATTCATCTACTGCCAGAAATTGCTGTATTGTGATCTACTTGTTTTGTTTCTAAAAATTTTCATTTAAGAATGTTAATTCATACCAAATCCTTATAAAGATGTAAATTCATACAAATTTGGGGTTTTGTTGAAAAATCAAATTTCAATATACTGTAAAATACTGTTAATCCCCCCCCCCCCCCTTAAAGTGTGACAAAAAATCATAAAATAGTTAGAGGGGGCATTTACATGGGATTTTACAACAATCTTTTCACAAAATTTGCATTTTTTGCGAGATATCTAAGAGATTTTTTCATGATATTTGTCAAAATTTGCCAGGTTTTATCGCGATAATTGATAATTTTTTTTGCAATACTTGATACAAAATTTGCATTTTTTCACAATTCTTTAACAAAAATTAATTTTTTCCTGTAATCTTTTGACTGTATTTTTTTTTTTTTTTTTTTTCGCTATTCTTTGTGAAGATTTGCGTTTCTTTGATAATTCTTTGATGAAAAGTGCAATTTTTCCAGACTTTTTAATAGAATTTGCGCTTTTTTGGCAGTTTTTTCCCTCTCTCTCCCCCTCCACACCCACACCCCACACACACACAAATTTTGCATTTTTTCTTCAATTTTTGGACTGAATTTGTTTTTTTCACAATTTTTTTTTTCCTGTTTAATATTTGCGTTTTTTATTATAATTTCTTGGCAAAAGGTGTGTTTTTATGGCGATACTTTGAGAAATTCATGATTTTTCTGTGATCTTTTGTCGTAATTCGCGTTTTTTTTTAGATTTTTTGATGTAATTCGTGTTTTTTAATTGATTCTTTGCTTGCATTTTTTTAGATCTGACATAATTCGCATTTTTATTGCAATCTTTCGAAGTAATGTGGGTTTTTTGGCGATCCCTCGGTGAAATTCATAACTTTTTTCGCGATCCCTTGAAGAAATTTGCAGTTATATTTCGTGATTCTTTGGCGAAATTAGTGTTTTTTCAACAATCATCACATAAAATTTCCTTTTTTTCCATGATTTTTTAATGTAATTTCCGTGTTTTCAGCAATTTATTTATTTTATTTATTTATTTATTTTGTTTCTTTTTTTTTTTTTTTTGGAGGGGGGGGGGGGGGGGGCTTTCTCGGGATTTCAAAATTTCAAATTTTTTATAAAGTGGGGAGGGGGTGTTTGATCGGGATGGGCTGATTAACGGGATTTTACAGTACATAGAATGCTAGTATATGATGTCGAAAACAGTGGGGCTCCTAACTTTGGGATCGTTTGGATAAATTTTCATTTTTAAAAACATAAAATTGTTCAAATTAAAGTGTGTGTGGTGCTAAATCCAAAGGGGCCCCCTCAACTTTAAGTTATTTTGGAAAGAATTTTGGTTAAAATATAAAATAATTCAACAATGATTTTAGATATAATTAACACTTTGACTGTCCAATGAATCGGATATGATTCATTATACATGTAAATATTACTCAGGTGTTGATCCAGGCAAATTTTGGTGCCAATTTTGCACCCCTTCGCAAAAATATATGTAATAAAACAGGTCCTCATTTCATAAAAACGTATTCTTCATTAATTCTTTTTATTTTATTAGCTAAAATTTGTAATTTGCACACAAAGCAAGCTCATCAGGAATGAAAACTTTAGTAGAAGATGTTAAAGAAATTATCAATAAGTTTTTGATTTTAATAAGAGTAATTAAATTGCTTTTTTATTATAGAAAGTTTTTTTCACGAAAATATAGTGCTTTTCACAAAAATAACTTTTCTTCTCACAAAGTAGGCCCCAAGAAAAGAATAGTGCATAGATTCTTGTTATAGTGATCAATGTGTTAAGGCCCCTGTCCTCGCTCGAGGAAACGCTCGTAAGCTAATGCTATTCCTATGGGGAAGCATTTTTCTAATAACTCTTTCGCATTTTGACATTTTTGAATAATTTTTCTTGCATTGGATAGCTGAGGTGCATGTCGACAGCGCACCTTTTTTACTTTTCCGATTTTGGTTGCAGATATTTTTTACGAAGTTAGTTTCACTTTCAAAACCGGTTTTGAAACTGAAAGTGCTTTAAAAAAAATATCTGCAACCAAAATCGAAAAAGTAAAAAAGGTGCGCTGTCGGCGTGCACTTCAGCTATCCAATGCAAAAAAAAAAAAAAAAAAAAAAAAATTTAAAATTGTCAAAATGCAAAGGAGTTATTAGAAAAATGCTTCCCCATAGGAATGGCATTAGCTCGCAAGTGTTTCCTCGAGCGAGGACAGGGGCCTTAAAGTTATCAAGGGGACCCAGGAAGTGCTGAGTAGGTCAGTTAATAGGTCTCCTTCAATTCTGTGTTTTATTAAACTAAAATTTGAGCAGACAGAAAATGTACAGTTAAATATGGGGAGGAAATAAAACAAAAACCTTAAAAATGAAAATGTTTAAAAAAAAATCTTTTTTTTTTTAAAGATTTATTTTCTCTATCTTACTTATTGCGTTGTTTCTTATGATTTTTTTTCCTTCTGTATGTTACTAGTTATTACAGTTCCAGAAAAACAAAGGTGGCAATCATTTAGGAATGTAGAAGAAACTTGTCAACCCTGGTTATTGAATTAATTAAATAATCATATAAAATTATTTTTTTGGTATAAAATAAGCACACATTTGTCTCTTTTTAAATAATTATAAAATTTTTCTTATTTTATGTATAGTACAAATATTTTGATCTATCTCTCTACATTGTAAATATTGGATCGGTGCTGGAGAGAGAGCTTTGTGTGAAATGGTATAAGACACATAGAAACAGGTTTTTATTCTTTTTATGTAAAAAAGCCAAATTAAAAAAGTAAAAAAGTGGAGATAAACTCTATATTGCATTCGTTCTCCCCAACAGAAGTTGCTGCTACTGAATACAGCTATTGAACAATATTCCTTTATGTTTTCAAAGTGCCTCACTTTTCCTGGCATGCCGTGATAGACCAGGTACTAATATTTTAAAAACTGGTCTCCCTTGAATTTTGTAGCATACTGTATAATGAGGGAGAATACGGTATTTAGTATTGGAGTTTCATGTTAAATCTTACTACTAACATTATTTGAATTTGGCTTTAATGATTAATCAAATTGCTAAGGTTAATCAAAAACCAGTGAGAACCTAAGGTCAAGATATTTACCCCCCCCCCCCCTCTCTCACACACACCCCACACACAATTTTACATGCAATAAAATATTAAATAAGTCTATTTAATTAGATTGGTCATTTTTTGTCTGAGTTTCATTTATCTTGTGTGCAGTGTTCTCACTGACATTTGACCAACGTTAGTAATTTGGCTAATTAAAAATAAAAAACATTCACCAAAGGAAAAAAAGTATTAGCCAAATAGATTCACCGTGTAGCACTAAAAAAATTATATTTAATCCTTTAATGTAAGTCATTTTTTAATATTGTAAGAAATTAGATGATTTTGTGAGAGAAAACCCCCGGACAGTACAAAATTTAAGAAAAATCCCATACAACGTCGGAAAAGTAGAAAGAAGAAATGTATCACAATTCATCTTAGCGATAGACAGTTTTTCAGACAAGCAGAAAATAGGCGCGCCAGAAGGTCACCCTTTTGAAATTGCCGCTTCTGTCGGTGATCGGTGAGAATCCGATAGTATCCCACGGTCCGAAAAAAATATTGCACGGCAAAAATGAAACTGTGATCGACGAATAAGAAAACAGTTTGTTAGTGACATAAGGTAGATAAGATTTAAGTGGACAAAAAAAGTAACGGAGAGTTTTTGACGGGGGGTCAAAAAAAGATGATGAAGAGAAGAGGGTCTGGTTCTGGAAGAGGAGAGAAAAGGTGAGGACACCTGCTTGGAGCAGAGAAATTTGCTCTCTAGGAAAGAGACTTGAGTTCAGCGGATCTGGCTGAGCGCCAAGGGAGATGACTCCGGATATGAGAGTAAGAAAAGTGTGACTGAGTTGACACTCATCGTGAAGTTGTGAAAAACAGATTACTTTAGTCAAAGGAACTATTTGATAGCATTTCTCCATCTGACCAACTTAATGCTCGTAGTGAAATAACAATAGACTGGTTGACTATAATCAGAGACTGTTAGACTATACTATTCATCTCAATGACTTTTATTGAAATCAGAACTCTTTCATAAGCTAATTAGTTATTGTTTGTGATTTGTGTAACCAAGAATCTACTATAACATTTAATAAATGTTTTTATTAATTCAAACATGAGTCACCGCCTCTCCGAAGTACCCGCACCACGCTACCCGGTCTTCATTTGAAGGCATCACAGTATGTTTTAAAATAACCTAAGTTTTTATAACTGCGACAATGATTGTTATTAATCTAAATCCAACTATCCGTTACAAATAAATTAAAAATATGTATGTTCTAAATATCTTATGTAATCAAGAAAAAAATTCTAAAACCGATTAACTCATTAAAATGTAATGAAATAAAACTTCCTAAGTTAACTTAGAATTTTATCTTATTACACACAATGAATCTGAAAAGTCAAGTTGCTGCAGATCATTTTTATAGATGAAGTCGATGGTATCTGCTATATTCATTGTTCTGCAACAAAAGTTTAAGAAACTTTTAAATAGTTTCCATTCTGACAGTACGGTGCAATTGAACATGAGCAACTCACACTCAAGAAAGAAAAGAAAGAAATATCAAAAATTGAGCACTAGCAATTTGGCGAATCTAATCTCTTGTTTACTCGCCAAATGAAGAAATTAGTCACAATTTGGCGCAATGGTGAGTGACAGCGAGAACACTGCTTGTGTGTATGCTCTTTTATATACTACCTCTGACAATACAGTTTGGTGAATGAATTCAGAACAACTGATCTGGCAACACTGGGAAAACAAAATGCTGCACCTGCATAGAGGCAAGTGTAGACCATCTTCCCCCACCCTTGTTCAGTTGAGCGTTGTTTATGTTCTGTGTAAGACATGCTCTACTAAGTGCTTGTTCAGTGTGTTAGTTCTTAACTGACAACAGGAAAATGTACGAATAAATGATCAGTTTAAAGTTTGGTTTTAAGCTTTGCAAGACACCGAAAGAAATTCATGAGGGATGGTGCAAATTGAACACTACCATATTCGCCGGATCTCAATTCTCCAGACTTATTCCTATTTTCACGACTCAAACGCTCTTTGAAAGAGATTTGACCATGTTGCTGACATCCAATGAAACGTGACAAAGTTTTTGAACTTCGTCCCAAAAAAAGACTTCTTGTGAATTTCCCAGGACATGTATAGCAGATCTCAGGGGGTGCATAGTTATAGGAGATGATTATTTTGAAGGATGGTATGGTAAATTTCATTAATACTTCATCTACATTAATGTTAAAAGACTATTCACCAAACTTTATTTTCAAAGGTAGTATATATATATATTCATAACAGCTTTGTATATTGTTATGTAATTGCATCAGAAGAATGGATTAGTTGCATTTAAATAAATTTTTAAGTACAAAGTAAAACGATCTGATAAAAATGGTAAATTTTTATATTTCCTATTTTGTAATCTTGTGTGTTAACATATAACTAATAAAATATATTTGTTATTTTCCCAGATAGTCTGCCTACTGAACAATCAAATAATGAACCTTTGCTGAATTATCGGAAAGAGAATAGGATCATAGAATTTCATCGTAAGCTTTTACAAGTATATGCAAAACATAAAACAGAGTTTGATGGTCCAGATACAGAAGAACAAAAAGTGTGGGAAAAAATTGCTAGAGAAATGAGAGATAAATATTCTTATGATTGTGGTGAATCACTGTGCCGTTTTGAATTTTCTCAAGTCAAGTGCCAATATGAAAACTTTTGGAAAAAAGAAAATCAAAAGAGTGGAAATCTGTCATATTACTTTGATGAAGCAAGAGAAGTTTTTGGAACTTATAAGAGTCTAGGTAAACCCAAACTATTATCTAATCTAAATTCATAGAGTTGCAAAAAATAATGAGGAAGTCCAATATTTCAGTCACAAATAGCTTTTAAGAGTGATTTTAAAAATAGAACCTCTTAGAAAATACTACTTGCTTTCATTTGTAAAAAATTTTAATAAAATGTACTAAAATCATTTCAATCTTGAAATATATACAGTCGAGAATATATATACAACGAAATCCATTGTTCCAGTAAAAAATTCGTTATATAGAGAAATTCCTTCTATAGAGAATAACAATAAAATTCTTATTTAATGTATAAATTTTGAACAATTGTTATTTTTGATGTGTTTAATTAAGAATTTGAAATTGTTCATAACTCTGCTTAAAATATCCCTATCAGTAAGTACAGTATCAGTACTGTGGAATAGTGAGATTGTAATCCACTTCCAAATAAATCAGAGAGATATTGTTGACATCTCCGCATTCCTTAATTGATTTCCATTCTCTTAAGTCTGCACAAGTCGTCTTCTCCGTCCTCAGAATCCACATTATCCTCTAGTATACGAAATTCGGCCTTTTTGAAGCAATTGTAAATTGTTTTTTCTTCTATAACCCCCATTGATACCGTTCTTATATGGGTGACTATCCAATTGATGCTGTTTTGAGAAGGATATTAAAAGGTGTGTGTGTGTGGGGGGGGGGGGGGAATTCATTGGACTTAAAGAACAAGGAGATTCAAACAGAAAAGTAATATAAAAAAACTCAGCTCTAAACGATAAATTAGGAATAAGTAATGGAAAATTGATTTTACCTGATTTCGAAGTTTTTTTTTTACAACTGAATAAAGAACATTTTATGAAAATATTCGTTATATGGAGATAGATATTTTGTTATATAGAGACTGTTTTTAATGTAATCATGGGAAAAGGGGAATGTTCCTAATAAAAATTCATTATATAGAGAAATTCGATGTATGGAGTTTCGTTATAGAGAGACTCGACTGTATATATTTTGTGAGTAAAATTATATTTAGAAGCGATTGACATACTTCTTTGGCCCAATGTCTGACAGTCTTAGTAATAGAAATACAAAAGTTGTCAGCATTTTAAATGTTACATTTAATTTCAAATTATATATAAAATAATACTAATAATAAGCCCATAAAACTAGATAAAACATATTTTACTGTATTTAAACCATAAAGAATTTTTGAATCTTTAAGAAATTAATTATGGTTTAATGATAAAAGTATGACTTTCTTAGTAATTATATGCTTTCTCTTGAAAATTTTTTATTACAACGTTAAAAATATGATTCATGAATGGAAAACTTTGATTTTTAAGAATTTATGACTTTAATTAACAGATTTTAAAAATTTTAATTAAACACAAATTTTAAGATTCAAAAATCTATACATAATTGTTTGAATAAGTACATGAAATTATCTGACAACAGGCATACATGGATAAAAATACTAAAAACAATTAAAATATAATTAAAAGTAGGTGTTTTGGTTACATTCCATAGCCCTCATCAGTACTCATACATAAAAGCAAAACATGTAGGAACCACATCAAATACAAACAGTTAAAATTACTATTTAACAATGGATAGCATAATTTGCTGAAATGTAGGTAGCATAGAATCAGTATATTATGATATCCCTGTTAAACCATAATTTTAACTGTTTTTAATTGTTGTGTTTATTGCATGTTTTGTGCTTCTGTAGAAATACTAATGAGGGCTACATAATGTTACCAAAACATTTATTCTATGTTTTAATTGTTAGTATTTTTATCTATATATGTCTATTGTCGTATAATTTATCATAAATTTTAACATTGATTTAAGTAGGAATGAAAAAGGAAGGTATTTTTGTAAAGAAATCTATACAGTTTGAATTCTTTTATACAAGGGTTATCTTATACCAGGTATCCCAAAAATGACTGATGGATTTTAAAATTCAATAACTTGCAAACGGTGACAGCTATTTAAAAAAATTTTGCAGGAGGGTTATGTATAATGTCAGGAGCTTTTTTATTGTAATTTTTTATTTTAGTTCGCATCTCAAACAATAGGTGGCGCTCACGGCGATTGAAGGCCAGGTCGACGCTTCGCTCAGCACTGATCACCTGGCCTTCAATTGCTGTCAGCGCCACCTATTGTTTGAGATGCGAACTAAAATGATAAATTACGGTAAAAAAAACTCCTGACATTATACATAACCCTCCTGCAAAAATTTTTTAAATAGCTGTCACCGTTTGCAAGTTATTGAATTTTAAAATCCATCAGTCATTTTTGGGACACCCCGTATATGTACTTTACATTTTTTTTATTGTTGATCAATAGCTAATTCCAAAACCATTAGTACTTCTCATAATAATAGCAAAAATGTTTAAAATATTGTCAATTCTTTTATTTTTTCCTTTTTTTATTATTATTAAACTTCCTTTGAACCAAAAAATATATTAATAAAATGTTACTTCTTTTTATCTGGCACTTATTTAATTTATTAAACAAAATTTCTTTTTTGAAATCTTTTAACAATAAATAAAGCAAAAATTTAATAGCTATGGCAGTATTCTTCTGTTATACCACAAACACAATGAATTTGTTATGATTTGGTGAAATGCATTACAACATGCTTTTTATTCAATACTAGTATATAACTGCCACCAAAAATGACAGAATTTTGACCTGCCTTTCATTTTCGTAAGACTTTATATAAAGAAAGGGAATGAAGATTTTATTATTGCAAAGTTTGTATTGTAGAAAGCATATTTTAAAAATAGCAATACAAATTATCATTAAAAAAAATAAATAAATAATAATAATAAAAAAACCCTGATTTTAAATTTCTGAAATAGTTCAACAATTAGGAAAAACAAATAGCAGTATTTAGCACAACAATAATAATAATTAGCAAAGTAAAATACAATTTCTGAAGATTTCGCTAAACATTAAAATTAAATATGGATTTTTTTAAACTTTAAAATGCATTATTATATATATATATATATATAAAATCCCTCTGTGTATAACGATTCTGGGGTCAACCCATCCACGAGAAAAGACACTTATTGTGACCAATGACAAATTCCATTGTGAAAAGCTATCTCCGATTTTAAAGGCTATCAATTTTTTGTCCAATGCAAACATTCCAGAGTCGTAATGGAGCATTCTCATTTGTCAGATTTACAGTTTGAGCTGTAAATGACGTCACTACATTTTACTGTGCTTTGAAATCTTTTCCCTATTTCAAACACAATATTCACACTGTTAAAAATTTGACTCATTTGCTGCAGCATCACTCCACCACTTTTATAGAAAATGATTACTTTGCTGTGTTATGGAGTATTCTCATTGGTCATAAAAGAGACATTCTATAAAAGCTGTGGAGTGACGCTGCAGTAAATGGGTCAAATTTTTAGCAGTACACTGTTAAAAATTTGACCCTTTTGCTGCATCATCACTCCCCAGCTTTTATAAAATACACCGTAAGTAACACACACAAAGTAACCGTTTTCTATAAAAGCGTTGGAGTGATGCTGCAGCAACTGTTAAAAATTTGACCCATTTGCTGCAGCATCACTCCGCTGCTTTTATATAAAGTGGTTACTTTTACTGTGATATGGAGCATTCTCATTGGTCATAAAAGAGATATTCTATAAAAGCTGTGGAGTGACGCTGCTGTCAAATTTTTAACAGTGTAATACGGTAAAGTAATCATTTTCTATAAAAGCTGTGTAATGACAATGCAGCAACAGTCAAATTTTTAACAGTGTTTAATTAAAACTTTTTATTTAAGAAAAGCGAAGGTGCGTTTTAAATACAATATTGTCAGAATTTTTATATTCGTGTTGCTTTATTTATTTATTTTTTTTTTTACAGCCATGAATGATTGTCACATAACTAATCACGATTGTTTACTCTTTATTGTTGACATTGGTTTTCGATCTTATAAAGTATTTTCTTTTAAGTATTAGCTAATGGTATAAAATAGTTAATTCACAAATGTTTTAAAATAACATTATTAGTACATGTTTTGCATTATTAATGCATGTTAATTTGCATGTTTTTTGTGAAATAATTACTGTAATTTTGTGAGTGAAATTCATTAGTGGCATATTCTATGCCATTATTTTACCCATTCAATTAATAATTTGGCTACCCTTTCATATTCGTCTGGAAATGGGCAAAATAGGAAAAAATTTTATACATTTTGGATATTTTTATTATTGTCTCTCAGTACTTGAAAATTTTTTTGGCTGTAGTTTCACAATGTATTCTTTTATAATTGATATTTTACCTTACTTTATTCTTTTAAAATTTATGCATTTACCATTTGTTCATTACAATCCCTCTCCATCCACCAGATAGTTTTGTTATAGTTTTAATTGCAGATTTCTATTGAATTTTACATTTTTCCCTCATGTTCAATCTTTCTATTTTTCAAAATTGTTTAAGCTTAAAGTGGCTGTGACTGACCAAAGTTGTTGTAATGTTTTATCATCCTTTCAAAAATGGAAGCACGTCATTTTGACGGGCTATGTTCTAGTTTTATAAAAAGCAATGATTTGGCAGCGATTATAGTCATATATGTAGGAAGCATATAAAATAGATTCCTACATCATCGATTAATGAAGCTTTATGCTTTGTTTTTAATTATGGATTTGGTGCCATCTAGCAGCAGTTAATATAAACAACAATAACAAAAAAAAAGTTTTGGTAAAATTGTAGTTTTTTTATAGAAAATATGCAAAAGCCAGAAGCATTGATTTAGATCAAAATCAATTTTGAAAACTCTAGCTATGTAACTTTAAAAATTCATTCATTATTAATAAAAACCAAAATTGTTATTGTTATTTCTTTTGTAAAATTTTAATTTTATTATGCCAATTTTTAAAAGCTTAGCTTATATCCACTTGAAATGTGATTCATTGTGAACGAAATATACATTTCTTATGAAATGTCATTAAAATATAAAGAATATACAATCATGTATAACGTATACTAATTACAACAAAGCAGATAAAATTTTGATTTTTAGCATTCTTCTTTTTGGGAACAACGAATTTTGTCCTTTTTCTATAGACGATTACTTTCAGAATTTTCAAGCTATGATTTTGAGACTTTCACAAATGTTGCTCTATACATTTAGCTAAAATAATATGCAAATGAAATTTTGATGTCGTTGACGCATGCACAGGGAAAAATTCAGTAAGCCTACTCATCTTCCATACAATTTTTATTATTTTTTAATTCTGATTACATGGTATTGTGTGCAATGTTGTTTGTCATATTTTCAGAAAAAATATTTTTTTATATCAAATACTCTGAAAATTATAAGGAAAAAACTTGGAAAGATTTGGGACCATTTTTATAAAAACCTTAATTTTTCTGCGAGTATGCATGCTATTTGTATAAAAATTAACACAGTTTATTACAATATGGCACTTAATCATAATCTAGAGTTTGAGCGCTTTTGCTACATTAGTTTTGACAGGGTTATTCAAAAGATATTCATTCTTTTTTAATTTGTTGACTGTCCCCTGTGGAGCTTCGGGAAAAAATCTTCACGGAAATGTATGACTTATACTATTATATTTATACACTAAGAGTTTCGAGATGATTTCTCATGTATTGTTCTAGATATTTATCGCAAGTGGATGTTCATCAATGGCCAGGTAGTGTAAGTAGATGACAGCAATTAATGTCATTTACAGGGACATACAAATTACAAAATAATTTGAATACAGTATTGCTTATAAATTACAACTACTAGAATTATGTTTTCACTTATGATTAGATTAGTATTTTTATGCTTAGATTGATTTTATTATATTAGGTGATGTATATAAACATATACATGGTTCATTTCATATGTAAAATCAGTTTCCACACAGTTTTGAGCATTAACTGAAAGGAAAAAATCTACTTCGTACTCTTATTCCACACATCAACCTCCCAATAAAGGGTCATTTGATATGACAGATTTTACATATTGCAAAGACACACTAGTGTGTCAGAAACTAAATATAGACCTTTGGTTATGAGTCTAAGCACTGTGGACCTCCTTTTCTGCCCCCATCCCCTAAGAAAAAAAAATATTAATGTATATAAACAAGAGATCTGCATCAAGTAAGACAAGTAATCTAATTTTTCTTGATATACTGTTCAAACCAGATATTCAAACCAGGATTTAAGTGTTGCAGATACCTGAAAAGAATCAATTGACAAATAGCTACTAAAAACACTAGAAGCGATCAAAACTTATTTAAAATTTTTAGTAAAAGTGTCATCATAAAAACTAACAGTTAAATTTTATATCTAATGAGTTCAGTTCGGCTAATAAATAAAACTTGCGACTCTGTAATTTTAATTTAAAACCAATCTGTAGCCCAACAGAAAATATTTTGTCAATCCACAACTCAACCTGAGCCCAAACTACCTTCAGTCCAATCAGACCCAAAATTCACTATCAGAAAAAATGCATTAGAAAATTTAAAATATAATTTCTCTGGTGATAAAATATAGCAAGGGGTTGGAAAAAAAAAAGTGTAAATTGTGTTTAGATGATTTTTTAATTAACAGTAATTTACTCTTGTTTGAAAATATATGTATATCTTATTTAGCAAAAAAATGCTAAAAATTGTAGATTCGTATAAAGGGCATGCAAACCAACATTGATTTTTATATTAATAGAAATTTTGACCTTAGGTTATTTTATTATTATTATTATTGTTCTTTGTTTGTTTCTGCTACATTTTTAACCATAGATTTCATATTTATTAATTGAAAGTTAAAATTTTTATTTTTCTACTTAATTTTCTCTAGATAATTCTAATTGTGAAGTTAATGAGATCAAGAAGAAGGTTGGTATATATGTACCACCACATTTAAGAAATGCAGAGAATAGGCAGATTGAATCTATGATGTCTTCTAAAACTGAAAGTATGAAAATTTCCTTTACAATGTAAATATTTGTAAACTTTCATTTATATGTTGATAATTATTACTACCTTAGGTTTATTTAAGCTTTTAAATACAATCAATTTTCTCTAATCCTTAAAACTTGAGATCTAAAATTGTACAGTTTATAGAATTTTACCAATTCTATGCCGGGGTTTGTTTCCATGAATCATACATTTTATAAAACCTACTTCCAAAAAGGAAAAAAAAAAGTTCATTTTCAAGTATTTGAAATTTTTTTAAAGTTTAGTTAAGAATAATAATCCTTGAATTTTTAAATAAAATTTGGTATCTATACCAAACTACTCTACTAGTATTTTTTGCAACTGAATGAAGGTAAAAAAAATTCTGAAGGAAAGAATTTTTTACTTTCCTTTTCTTTTTAGTATTATCTTAAACTGTTGATAGATACAAAATGTATTATAAGAAATGGTTAATATGTTTTGTTGAAAGAGAAGCTTATTTATAGCTTTATTTTTAGTTCTGAAGTACTTCAGAAGCAAATCTTTAAATATGTGTAAAAATGCAATTTCGCAAAGAAATTCCATTAAAGACCATTACTTCTGTTCTTCTAGTGTTGTCACAGCTTATATTCTCCCCTAAAAAAGCTGCATTTTCTTAACATTTTATGATGCATATATATATATATATATATATATTCTTATTGTAAAGGTGTGCTTTATTAAGTTATAATTATAAACTTTTTGACCAAAAATTTACATAACTTATTTCAATTACTTGATTTTATATTAAATTTCTAAAATTTGCCATAGACTTTCATCAGGGGTGATTGTAGGCTGGGTGTAACCCGGTTTTCCATCGAGTTTTCTACCAATCCCTCCGGGCTTATGAGATTATTATGTTTGGTGGAAAAACAAATCAAAAACCTTGAAAATTTAACTTAAAATGTGATGTTAAAAGGACGAGTTAAAAATGCAATTATCATTAGCAGATCACAATAAAAATGTGATTTTCGTCTAAAGATCGTGTGAAAAAAGAAATTTTTACCAAAAAATTCCAAGAAAAACATAATTTTCTTAAAAGAAAAATAAAAGTTACATTAAAACGTGATTTTCATCAAAAGATCATGTCAGAAAAAAGCAATTTTCAGAAAAAATCGCAGAAAAACGTGATTTTCATTAAAAAATCATGTGAAAAAATGCGATTTTCTTCAAAAGATGCCCAGAAAAACATAATTTTCTCGAAAAAATGCCAAGAAAAACATAATTTTCTTCAAAAAATCTCAGGAAAATGCAATTTTCATGAAAAGATCATGAGAAAAAAATGCAATTTTTGTCTAAAGATCAAAGGAAAAATGCAATTTTTTGTCAAAAGATTGTGGGAGAAACGCGATCTTTATCAAAAGATTGAAGAAAAAAAATTTAATTTTGTCAAAAGGTTGAAGAAAAAATGCATTTTTTGTCAAAAAATCAAAGAAAAAAAAACTATTTTCGTCAAAAAATCGAAAGAAAAACAATTTTCTTCAAAAGATCATAGAAAAAATGCAATTTTCTACAAAAGATCAAAGAAAAATTCGATTTCTGTCAAAAGATCGGGGGAAAAAAAAAAAAAAAAAACCTAGATTTCCACCAAAGGATTGCGGGGAAAACACAGAATTGGGAGGAATTTTCCCTCTCCTCCCCCTTCTGCTGTAATGTTTCAGAAATGTTGCTGGGAATTTCAGATACCTTTTTTTAAAACTCAGAATCACCCGTGGTGTTGTATTATTCATCTCAATCTAGGTATGAAAATGCCCAGAATTGATATGCTGATCACATCTTCAATCTGTAATACCCGAGAAAAAGAAATTAACCTTATGTAAAACTGAGACTAAAAAATGAGTAATATCTATATATTTTAAACTCTTAAAATTGGATAAAATTGGTTTTGACTTTTTACTGTTTCCAAGTAACTAGGTGTCATATATGATTTGCATTAAATCTACTAAGATATCCCAATTTTCATCACATAATTTGTACTTGTTTCATGAATACTTGGAATAAATTTATTTACTGGTTGTAGAATTTGAACTTTGCATATTTAGCTAGACAAATTATGCTCTCCATTTGATGAAGTCATTCAGCTTTCACTGAAAGTAATGTAAGTTTATCAAATTATGTTTTTCTGCAATTGCATATTTGAAACAATAACAGAAATATCATTTGATTGTCATGCTGCTACAGCTTCAGTTGTTATGTAAATAGATATTGGTATATTTTGCATAAATAATTTTCAGGGTTTTTAACTCTGAGTCACAATCACCCCTGTTTTATCTATCCAGTATTAGCATACAAGTCTCTCTACTGTAAAAAAAAAAATATACATATATATATTTTTGATGATTAAAATATTATTTTTTGGTTTTTCTTACTACAGTCCTAGAAACAAAATTGTATAAAAGGAAGGAAAATCGCCGGGTAGTGTTTTGATTCACATTAAATTGATAACATTATGGCATTGATAAAAAAAAAAAAAAACTTTAAAAATTATTTCAAATATGTTTATTATTTTTTGTTGAATTTAATAAAGTACTGAATCACTTTTGATGAATCCGAAGTGGTACTTTTCCAAAAGTATTTTCTTTCAATTAAAAAAAATATAGAGAGAGAAATCAGTTATGCAGTTTCAGAATAATTGCTGACTATATATATATAAAAAAATAATAATAAATAAATAAATAAAAATATGTACACATCAAATTGAAAACCTCTTCCTTTTGCATTTAAATCTGTAAAAAATACTTTATTCTTTAAAAAAAAAAATTCCATTATATGTTGTTTCAAAAATTCCTAATAATAAAATATTTGGAATTCCTTATTATTTTTTTTAATTGCATGAACTATTGTTTATATATATAGTTTGTTATTTAACGAGTTATTCCATATTTTGATGTTGATTTGTAGTGTTATCTAATAGTTATATATACACACACACACAAACATTATAATTTTAGATGTGTGTGAGTTATTGCTTTTAAGATTAGTTTTATAGTTTATGTATTGATTTTTCTAGTAAAATAGTAAAATAGATGTGGTGTGTGATTTGAGTTAATATACCAGCTTTAATTAAATATATATTTGTTTTTTTGTGGATACAAAATGGATTATTATTAATTCATGAATGAATAATTAAACTGGAAACCATAATAATTTCAAAAAAGTTTTGAAATGTATTTAAAAAAGATTCATAATTTAAAATAAAGAGAAGTAATCTAAACAGCTATGTTTATTATTATTATTATTTGAAAATAAGGGTTATTATTATTTGTGTATGTGTGTGTGTGGGGGGGGGGGGGATATATTCAAGAACATAAGAAAAAACAAAATTGTTTAAAAGTGGGAAGGGGTCTTATTTTCTGATCTTATATTCTGGTACTCAACATTTACTTAACTATTCAATCTTAGAAAATATTTATATATATATATGTATATAAAACCCTTAATTGTATTACAATATATGCATATTGTAACCATTGAATTTAATAGAAAATTACCACCTTTATACAAAGGAGGGGAAAAAAATAAATAACTGAATACAAATGGAATTCGCAGGACCAAATACCCAATCTATACCCAACCCTACATTGTATAGTTTTCTACAAAGTCTTATTCTTATTTTAGCAAAGATTTCTTTCAATAACGTGATATAGTGAATAATTCCTATATTTATTGTACAAAACCCTCTGAATATGAGTAATACTCGTACTTGACTGTTTATTTAAGTTATTCCTCTGATTTATTCTTTATCTTCAATTTTTTAATATTTCAGATGGTACTTTTACAATAAAAGTAAGCAATATGCCAGAAAATATCACAGAGTCAAATTTACAAAATATATTTAAGCCTTTTGGTACAATTGCTCAACTTCGTACAGTCAAGGATTTATCAGGCCAGTGTAAAGTGAGACATATATATTTTTTATCTTATATTTTTTTCTGTTTAAAATTAATAAATTTTTACTTAAATCACATGTTTTCCAAAAGTTATGTTTTTTAGGGTTATTAATTGCATCTTAAAATGCAGTAAAATTACAATTTATTGATTGATTCTTTAGAAGTACAATCAAATCTGGTTTTAAATTTTTCAATCAATTGTCAAAAAGGGAAAGAAAAAATGTGTATAAAAATTTAATACATGCTATGGCATTTGAATTAGTATTCCTATTGTATTTTAACCTTCCAGCAGGTGTGTCCACCATACCAACATGAAAGGTCACTTATATTTCCTAGATATATTAGTGTAAAATGCATATTGTAAAATGGAGCTGAAAGTATGTCAAATGGAGAGAAAGAAATAGCCAATGTCATATGTTCGAAGTGCTCTTAGGACTAAATATATAAAACAAAATTCATCTGTAGTGTATACTCACATGTGTGCATCTGCTGGAAATTTAAGGGATAACTTAAAAAATATCTTCTGTCACTGAAAACAACTTTTTTTTTTTTTTTTTTTTTTTTTTTTTTTTTTTTTTTTTTTAACTGAGCATTTCAAAATTATGCTCAAATTTCTACTCCAGAATTATTTATAGAAAACAAAAATTACATGGGATGACATGTAATATTCTTATCCTGCATAATTATTTTAATGACTTGTATGTCAAATCATTGCATTGCTTTGTATCTATCCATGTTGTAAATTTGTTGCTTGAAAAAATCATTATGTATAAAAATCTTGTAAAGAAAAATTTTACAATGATATGACAAAGATGAATTTATATAGTGTTGAACTATTATCAGACCACATAAAAGCAACAACAAAAATATTATTTCGTATTTTTCTTTTTACAAATCATTATTCAACTTGTAAGTTTTCAAAAAGTTACAAGAAACTCAATAAGATAGTCTTTCTGACTGTAGGGCAACAAACAAATGTATTTGTTGTTATTATTTGTATTACAACCAAGGTCATATTAGATTTAAAAAAAAACTTAAAAACAACTCTACTGATTAAATGCAGGCATTATTATTTATTATGCTATAACATTATTATTTTTATGCTACATTGCCAATTAACTGTTATAAAATCCAACAAATATAGAGATGATTGTGTTTCATTCTATTACAAATAAAAAAGGTACATGTTTGGTCAAAAAATGTTTACTAATTATGATAATATGGGAAAAAAAGAAAGTGCAAATTCATACAAAAAATTGGACTGATCCAGAAGTGTCTATTTTTTTAACACTTTCCAACATAGCTGAAAAGTGTTCATGAATCCAGCTACTTCAGAGTTGGGCAGTATCAAAAATACATGAACTTTTAAAACAAATGATTTTAGAATGTTTTTTCAGATCACTTTGTGTTTTCAAAATACTCAAAGCACATTCCCAGAGTTGCCAAGTCTCTAGCTTTTTGTACACCAATATTATTTTGCAGAAAATGTTGTTATTTTGTATCACCCAAATGTTCCAATTAACTAAAACATTTTCTGTATCCAAAAAGCTGGAGACTTGACAGCTCTGCATTCCTTCATATTTTAAGCTGTCGTTTCTAAACCACAGATCTTAGATTTTCAGCAGGAAAACACATGCTTGTCTGTTTTGAATTCTTTCTGGAAGTTTATATGTACACATTGTTTAACATTTGATGTAGTGATGGGCGATTTCGATTTTTTAAATCGATTTAATCGATACTACGGCCAACTCGATTTAATCGATACTTTAAAATTTTTAATCGATTTCTCTGAAGGTAATATAATTTTAATTTTCCTTCAAAAGTCGAAGATAAAATAGACGGATGTGCCAATTCCAAAATTTCAGTGTATTAGTTTCTAAGATAGAAGAATTAAAGAAACCTCAGAACCCCCCCCCCCCCCCCCCCCCCCCTGCAAAATAGCGTTTTTTGCTAGTGATGTACACCAAAAATTTATCAGGATCAATTTTTATTAAGTACCAGATGAATCTGAATTTTGATAAAAATCCATGAAAGCGCGAGATACAGCTATTACGAAATCGTAAAAAATGCAGCATATCAGCGCCACCTGTTGGGCAATTTACACCAAGAACTAAATAACACTAATCTATGTCCGAGATTTACTGAATCTGAATTTTGATGAAAATTCGTTCTTGAGATAGCGCTATTGCGTTAATCATGAATACTGCAGTATAGCAGCGCCATCTCTTAAGCGATTTCCACCAAAATGTAATTAGCATAAAATAAGATCAAGGACTAATTGAATCTAATTTTTTATGAAAGTCTGTGCATTAGTTTTTGAGATAAAGCTAAAATGGAAACAGGGGCGTGCGAAAAGAGAACTGCGCCCGGTTCAAAGTTCCAATTTAGCCCCCCCCCCCCTATTAACTTTTTCTTGTGATAGGCTAGAAGTGATGTTAGTAGTAAAAATTTGGCGCCCCCTAAATTTCCGTGCTCGGAACGACCGCTTCCTTTCGCCCCCCCCCCTTTCACATGGCGCTGAGTGGAAATTGTGAAAAATTCAGTATAGCAGCGCCATCTGAGAAGCTATATACACTAAAATGCAAAAAACATCAATTCATGTCAAGGACTAACTGGATCTAAAATGTGATGAAAATCCGTTCATTCGTTATTCAGATATAGCTGTTGCGCAAATCACAAAAAATGCAGCATAGCAGCGCCACCTGTTAGGCTATATGCACCAAAAATTAATTAGATTCAGTTTATATCAAGGTCAAACTAAATCTAAAGTTTTGTGGAATTCCATGCATTTGTTCTTGAGATAGAACGGTCAGAAATTTTTGTCGTATACAGACTCACAGAGTGACAGACACACCCACAGACAGATATTTCTTAAAAACCATGAAATCGTGTTAAAGACCTTCAAAAATATATAAATCCATCAAAAGCGGGAAATCAAAATTTTTCACGAATCTAATACTCTCTTCTTGTAAAGTTACAAAGGAAAGTAAAAATGTAAAATCGATTCTGCCCGTAAGATCGATCTTTAGTTTCGATTTCGATCTTTAGATTCGATGTCGATCTTTAGATTCGATGTCGATTTTTAGATTCGATTTCGATCTTTAGATTCGATGTCGATCTTAGATTTGATGTCGATCTTTAGATTCGATGTCGATCTTTAGATTCGATGTCGATCTTTAGATTCGATTTCGATTTTTTTTTTCTTTTTTTCTAGGCTAAATTAGTGTTGAATGCAGGTATTTTTCTGCGACTCCGGAGGAATGCATCATGTTTTACAGCTCTGTAAGAGAGGGGAAATCACAATTTGTGCATTAAAAAGCATAAATCTCATAACTTCTTGGGAGGGGGGGGGGGGGGGTAATCCCCTGCGGGCCACTCCATTAATTCGACACTATGTTAAATCGTTATATTTTTGTTTAGAAGTCCAGTTATTTGAAGTATTAGTTTATTATATTTTATTTTTCACACTCGTCTCTTCTAATCCCCCCTTCCACGTCAGTTTTAACTTACAGGGCCGTTCGAAATATGCATAGAGTTTAAAAAATGTCCAATTCTCGGTCTATTTTATTTTAGATCCACATTTTAAATCATTGACAAAAGATAAATAAATGGTCGCCCTTCCGAACGTTTGGGGTTTATCTGCGCCCCGCCGGGGGGCATATTTTTTTGTTTCTTCAAAAGAAACAAAAAAAAAAATTGAGGGGGGGGGGCTTGCACCCTCCTCTAATATACACCTTAAAATTTCGCTCATTTAATTTTTTACCATTTTTAACTTAAAAGTTTAAGCTACATGGCACCCCCAGAGCTGTGGACCCTTCCCCCCCCTGTCGATCACTCACCTAATTTTGCTTATTTCTTCACTTCATTTCAATCTTTAAAAGGCTATAACTTTGCTTCTATAGCAGTTACAGTGATGAGAAAAATTCTAGTATAGCTAAACATTTCTCGCCTTTTTTTTTTTTTTTTTTTTTTTTTTTTTTTTTTTTTTTTTTTTTTGCTTTTTCAGTTTCTCGGTTTTCCCTATAGGACCTTTTTTGGGGGGGCAGAGGGGGTTTTCCTTCATACAATATGTCTATTGAAAGCTTATGCTTTATACATTACAAATCTAGCAAAAGAAACTTTCTCCCATCATTTCAGGTCACGTTACGGACCCATAATGTGTTAAAATTTTAATTTTCAAACTTCTTCTTCAAAAAAAAAAAAAAAAAAAAAAAAAAACATTGATACATATTAGCGAAACTGTGGTTCGAACCCGCAATCGTTTGATTGCACACGTAATCCCTAAGCTTATTGGCCACCGAGTACTCAGCAGCGCTATTATTTCTTTAGATTGTCATCTTTAAATTCATAATATCTTTTGAATGGAATGTCCGATTTGAATAATTCAAAAAGTAATCTACAGATATTGTAACAGGCATTAATACAAAATGATTTATTTGGATAAGGATTAAGGTATCGATAGTATGGTCTAATTTTGGTTGATGTATTTATCGCGTTTTAAAATGTAAGAAAGTAGTTATAGTGAGTTAACTACAATAGCTGGACATATGGTATCGCGCGGTTTTTTTTATAGACATTAATATGTTCTTTAATATTATAGAACCTTTTTTTATTCCTTTAAAAGTATTTCCTGGCGATTCAAAATTATATATCATAACGATTCAAAAATACACACGTAATTGTTTAAGGTTTCATTTCTATCGGCACTCTCAGAGTGCCACTATTTTTTTTTTTTTTTCATGTTCGTCCGTCCTACCCCCCCCCCCCCCCTTCTTCCTCACCAATCTTAACTTACAGGTTCGTTCAAATTATGACAGCGATTTTTAAAAAGTCTAATCCTCGTTCTATTTTGTTATAAATCCATATTTTGAAACCTCAACAAAAGATATATTTGGGCCGGGGTTGCCCTTTTGTCCGTTCGGGATTCACCTTGCCCCCTTGGGTGGGGGTATATTTTTTGTTTCTTCCACACCGTCTCATGTAACATATCGTTATAAAGCTTTTATCTCCTCGTTTTTTTCTGTTACTACCTCTCTCTCCACCTAGTTACATGCTCTTGGCACTCTTTATAGTTTCAAAGAGTGCATGTTCCCCGCGGGCCACCCCATGAATTCAACACTAAGTTAAACACTATATTTTTGTTTAGAAGCTCAGTTATTTGGGTTATTAGTTAATTATGTTTTTTTTTTTTTCAAGTTCGTCCGTTCTAATCCCTCCCCCCCCCCTCCTCTTTCCTCGACAATTTTTACTAAATGAGCCGTTCAAAGTATGCATGCAATTTTTAAAATGTCCAATTCTCGTTCTATTTTATTATAAATCCTCATTTTGAAACTTCGACAAAAGATACATTTGGGCTATGGTCGCCTTTCCGTCAAGAGTGGGGGTTACCTGCCCCCTTGAGAATGGGGCATATTTTATGTTCTTCCAAACTATCTCGTGTAACATTTGGTTGGCATTAGAAAAAAAAAGTTTTTTTTTGTCTATACTCCTTGTTCTCCATCCTAGTTACACGCTCTTGGCACTCTTTATACTCGGTTTAATGCCAAGTTACTCAGTGTTGTTATTCGTTGAGTTATGTCTCTCAAACTTGTCAAAGTTTTTTGTGTAAGTGAAAACCATAAATGACAATCATTTTAAAATTTAAAATTCTTAATATCCGACTCTAAAATCTGCAATAACTTAATTCTATGCCTCCCTAAATAGGGATGGGGGGCGGGAGGCGGTAATTACGGTTCTGCTGATTGTCTAAGTTTTGGAATTAGTAATTTGGATCTTCTCTGTGTGAACCTAAATATCGAAATATCGATTCTAGTATCGATTCTAGAACTGAGAAATCGATTCTTATTATGATCGATGTTGTTTTATACGATATCGATTTTAATCGATTCTCAAAATTTCCAGAATCGCTCATCACTAATTTGATGTAATGTACAATAAGTATATTGATGCACTGGATGTTTACTTCTGTGGAAACATGTTTATTGAGCAGTAACAAAAATAGTTTTCATAATTCATGACTTTCAATGATAATTAGAAAAATAATATTTTGTGAAAATTGTTGTACAGGCAGTTGTTGTTTACTTCAAATACATTAGAAGTATAATTGTGTCAGTTACCGCAGAGGCTCACGCTAAATCTTCCAATAGAAATTTACCAAGAGGATTAATTATATTAATACACAATATGTGCTATTAGACATGAAATATTTTTAATGTTCTGTTGATGATAATAATAATAATAATAAAATACCAGCAGTACAAAACAAGATATTTGATTATAGGGTCATT
Source organism: Maratus speculifer (assembly GCA_964019185.1). Classification (NCBI taxonomy): domain Eukaryota; kingdom Metazoa; phylum Arthropoda; class Arachnida; order Araneae; family Salticidae; genus Maratus; species Maratus speculifer. Next base: position 75,766,285 of record OZ025301.1, read on the forward strand.
CCATGCCAAATCAACCAGTGACTCAACCTGACCCTTTCAGATTTCGATGAAATTCTCAGGAATCGTTCTGCCTGATGATATAAATGAGAATATATGTTCATATTTTTTTATTTTTATTATTATTATTATTTATTTATTTATTTTTATTTTATTTTATTTTATTTTATTTTTTGCATTAAAATTTTATGTAGTTTAAATTATTTAAATTTTGAAAAATCATCAGTTTTTGGCTTGCTTACCTGTTTTTAATTTTGAATTTCTCAAGTTCTATCAAACATAGAAAATTTTATGACCACTCATTTAAAAGAGAAGTTTATAAGGTTTAATTTGATATGCAAGTTGACTGTGTATAGTTAAAATAAATAAAATTTAAAAGTTTTTAAAATTTAAAATTTGAAAATTTTTTAGATAGTTATTTTTAGAAATTTTGAAAAAATTCTATGTTTGTTGCAATATTATAAGCTTAAAATTCTGAAATTTTTAGAGTGAGATCTCAATGGGATCAAGAGTTCTTAAATAAAAACAAAAATTAGAATTAAAATACCAATTTAATTCTATGTATTATTTTATTCATTTATGATTTGTATGGTAATTTTCAGCTTTTATTTCATAACTCATCATCCCATTGGGATCCCACTCTAAAAAGTTCAGAATTTTAAGTTAGTATTACAACAAACTTACTCAAAATTTTTAAAAATGAATATCTAAAAAAAAAAAAAAAAAAAAAAAAAAAAAAAAAAAAAAAAAAAATATTTTATTTTAACTATGCATAGTCAACTTGCATATCAAATTAAACCTTATAAACTCTATTTTAAAATGAGCGGTCATAAAATTTTCTATGTTTGATAGAACTTGAGAAATTCAAAATTGAAAATATTTATGCAAATCAAAAAATGATGATTTTTCAAAATTTAAATAATGAATTGTATGAAAATTTAAAGCGATAAACAAAAAAATAAAAATATGTTCTAATATATATAATCATAGAGAATGATCCCTGGCAGTTTCATCGAAATCAGAAATGGTCAGGTTGAATATTGAATTTTTTTGGTTGATTTGACATGGAATGAACCTATAGGTTAAATTTTTTAATCATAAAACAAGCTTCGAAATCTATTTAACCTGTCAGTTTACATGCTAGAATAAAATTTACACCAGTTCATTTGTGAAGCCAGTCTGCAAACGCAGGCATGTGTGCTGATAGATTAAAAGTAAGATTTTAATATTATACTATCATATATTGCTTTTAACATTATTTTTCCTAATTTCCTGGTATTCATTCAGTCAAAATTCTAACATCATCGATTTAACATATATTTGATATTTATTTAATAGGATTGAACCTTAATATAAGAGTAATCCAATTTATTCATAAAGTATGCAGATATTCATTTAACTGTATTTGCATTGTGTATATTAGATATTGGATGTTTAAATGCAGACTTGATTTCATTATATATAATTAAGACAATAGTTAGTTAATACACTACCTGGCCATTGATGAACGTCCACTTGCGATTTTAGACATTTTGTTAAATATCTAGAACAATACAAGAGGAATCATCTCGAAACTCTTAGTGTATAAATATAATAGTATAAGTCATACATTTCCGTGAAGATTTTTTCCCGAAGCTCCACAGGGGACGGGCAACAAATTAAAAAAGAATGAATAACTTTTGAATAACCCTGTCAAAACTAATGTAGCAAAAGCGCTCAAAGTCTAGATTATGATTAAGTGCCATATTGTAATAAACTATGTTAATTTTTATACAAATAGCATGCATACTCGCAGAAAAATTAAGGTTTTTATAAAAATGGTGCCAAATCTTTCCAAGTTTTTTCCTTATAATTTTCAGAGTATTTGATATAAAAAAAATATTTTTTCTGAAAATATGACAAACAACATTGCACACAATACCATGTAATCAGAATTAAAAAATAATAAAAATTGTATGGAAAGTAGGCTTACTGAATTTTTCCCTGTGCATGCGTCAACAACATCAAAATTTCATTTGCATATTATTTTAGCTAAATGTATAGAGCAACATTTGTGAAAGTCTCAAAATCATAGCTTGAAAATTCTGAAAGTAATCGTCTATAGAAAAAGGACAAAATTCGTTGTTCCCAAAAAGAAGAATGCTAAAAATCAAAATTTTATCTGATTTGTTGTAATTAGTATATGTTATACATGATTGTATATTCTTTATATTTTAATGACATTTCATAAGAAATGTATATTTCGTTCACAATGAAGCACATTTCAAGTGGATATAAGCTAAGCTTTTAAAAATTGGCGTAATAAAATTAAAATTTTACAAAAGAAATAACAATTTTATAATGGTAAGGGTATAAAAGTAGAATGGGCTGAGTAAGTACTTTGTCTTTTTGCATCGTTCCTTTATTTACTTCATGGGATATTAATATCGAGGACAGTATGTTAAAGATTAAGTATTAGTAAAACATGATATATTATTTATATGTTTAAAAGACAAGGATGTTTTTTATTAATAATAAATGAATTTTTAAAGTTACATAGCTAGAATTTTTCAAAATTGATTTTGATCTAAATCAATGCTTATTGCTTCTGCATATTTTCTATAAAAAACTATTTTTTTTTTTTTTTTTTTTTTTTTGTTATTGTTGTTTATATTAACTGCTGCTAGATGGCACCAAATCCATAATTAAAAACAAAGCATAAAGCTTCATTAATCGATGATGTAGGAATCTATTTTATATGCTTCCTAAAGTAATGCTAAAGTAACATTCTTTTCTGAAAATATGACAAATAATTTTGCACACAATATCCTGTAATCAAAATTAAAAAATAATAAAATTGTTTGAAAAATGAGTAGGATTACTAAATAATTTTTCACTGTGCATGCATCAACAATATCAAAATTTCATTTGCATATTATGTTAGCTAAATGTATAGAGCAACTTTTGTGAAAGACGCAAAATCATAACTTGAAAATTCTGAAAATAATCATCAATTAAATAAGTTGAAAATCCGTTATTCCCAAAATGAAGCAAAAACAAGAGGAGTTGTATCCATATATTCATTGTCAATATAGCATACTATATATAGAATAATCTTTGTTATTGATGTTATTTATTTTTACATATGTTCAACAGAATTAATGAAAAGTCTGAGAATAATTACTAAAAAAAAAATTATGGCAGTTATAATTTAAAGAGGTTTCCATCTCTTTCCACACAAAGCACATCTTTAAACAATATGTACCTAAATTTTTAAAAATAATAAAAACAAATCCCAGTTACAATTTGTTAAAATTTTTAAAATATTTCATTTAGCAAATGCTTATTGTGTTTAATTTTATCAAGATAATGAAGACTATTATTCTAACCTATTATTTATATTAAATTGAATTATTATAATTATATTAAACAGCAAGTAAATTGGACTAATTTAATTATGCTTCAGACATTTAAAATTGTTAAGTGGTTGAAAAATGTTTTTTACAATATGTTTTATTTTTTTGACTTGCAGTATGCCTTTATAAGTTTTACTAATCAAGAAAATGCAGCTCGGGCTATTGTTGCTATTGATGGAATTGAACACAATTGGAAGGAATCTGCATTAAAAGTAGAATGGGCTGAGTAAGTACTTTGTCTTTTTGCATCGTTCCTTTATTTACTTCATGGGATATTAATATCGAGGACAGTATGTTAAAGATTAAGTATTAGTAAAACATGATATATTATTTATATGTTTAAAAGACAAGGATGTTTTTTAGTCAGCTTCAGGTTCAAACTGAACTTATTTTGATATTTATTTTTTTAAATGAAAGCAATTATTCATAGATGTGGCTGCACTCTCTATTTGAAAAAATAATCACATTTTTATATTTGAATTTTAAATGCCTTTTACGAAATTTCTTTACAATTTTAGCAGTTGGGGTGTTACTGTTGAAGAGAGAAGGGAAATAATTACAGGTATTAAAACTACCTTTTTGAACAGTAAATCATGTCACAAATTAAAAAAAGTATTTTTACTCACAAACTTGTTACATTTCAATATTTTTTTCAAATTACTGATATTGAGATTGAGCTGTTAATCTCAGAATACTTCAGAAAATTATTGACTTCAGAAAAGCCTAATCCGAGGATTAATAGAAGGTGCACAATCTATTTAATTTAAAAGAAATTTCTATTCATCGCAGAAAATAGAAAACAATGTTTATATACAGTTTCATTGGATCAGAGAGGATATTCTCCCTATAGTGCAAATTGAATCGTCTTGGCATTCTGCCAACTGGAGCTTCCTTAAATGTGACTGAACAGTAATATAATATGCATAACTATGTTTTGTCTACATTTATGTAAAATAAACTTTAAAATTGTATATTATATGGGTCATTTTCAAAAAACTTGTACATTCTATATCCTCCAACTTTAAGAATTTTTAATGACTAAAATAAAGTTAAAAAAGATAAAATTTAAGCATCTACATTACTTTCCTGACTGATTAGAGTAAATGTGGGCAGAATATTATCAGAAATTAAAAATAATATTAGTGAAGTTGTGGTTTCAGTGTGTAAGATAAAGCTAAAATGCCCTCTTCCCTTTTTAGCTCACGGGCTATCATAGCCTGAGAGCTTATGTGCCCGTCTGTTCTGTATGTACGTTCGTGCGTAACGCGATAACTCATGATAAAAATATCCGATTCACTTGAAATTTTCTATGTAGGTATATCCTGACAAGGCGCTTCCCTGATTAGTTTTTGGAGTTCATTCGATATGTATAAGAGGAGCTTATACATACTTATACTTATACTAGCTTATACTAGGGGGAACGAGGGGCTGAGGCCCTTCCCCTTAGTTGATATAAATGGGATTTTCATGCAGAATTAAGTTTTCGTTCAAAATTTAGATTAGGATCATTCTGATGAGGCGATTCCGTGACTGTTATTAGGTGTTCATTGAATAAGTATAAATAGGGGGAACAGGGGTTCTAATGCCCCCCTCCTTAATTTATATAAATGGGTTTTTCAAGCAGAATTTTCAGATTTCGTTCAAATCTCTGAATAGTTTTGGAAGTTTAATGGTTAAGTATAAAAGAGGGGGATAACTCCTTTTAAATTATATAAATGTTAAATGGGTTTTTATTAAGAATTATCTCATTTGCTCTGAATTTTGGATATAGATTTTTTATATGATAAAGCATATCTTTGATAGTATAGGAGGTTCAATGATTAAGTATAAAAAAAGAGGAAAGGGGAGAGCTGTTTCCCCTTCTTAATTTTTTTTGAACGGAATTAACCCTTGAAAATATAAGGCTTTAATGTACAATTAGTATTTGTAGCCTGTGAGCTCAATGCCATCAGTTTAACTGGGCAGTATTCTTTATTTCTTTTTCAACTGCTGTAAAATTATAAATCAATTGTCAAAAGAGTTAATTTTTTTAGTTGTGACAATTGCTGTATGTCTTATCTGTAGCATAGACCATATAATATTTATATATATTTTTTTTTTTTTAAATAAGAATGGAACAATTTATTGTTGTCATCTGACTTTTTCCCCTCTGTTACCTTATATATTTTAAGAAACTATTACTGCTAAGTTGGCAACACTAGGTTCTGCAGTTCTTTGAACAGTCTATTTTTAGGCGAAACCACCATTTTTTAAATTGTCAAGCTATTTTCACAGTGGTGTTGAAGTAAAGGGTTTACAAGATAAGGATGTTTTATTCAGTTTCCCCTCTGTTACTGGCTTATTTAAGTGAAATATATTTTTTAATGCTTTTATAAAATTTCAACTATAAGATCAAATGGTGCTTCTTAAATAAATAAGCTTAGTTTTTCTTATTCTTAATTCACTTTGTGCTGCTAAAATTATTTGTAGTTTTTCCCCCCTCTCTTACTATGCTTATAGTAACAAACTAAGTAAAAACATGTTTATTTGAACATTGTTCTTGAAGGCTGCATGTTCTGGTTTCATGTTCTTAGAACAGAATTAAAAATATACATTTCTCTTTTTTTAATACAAAATAGTTGTTTTTGTAGTGAACTAATTGCCATAAACTTTAGGCTTTAATGTTCTCAAACAAAATTCTTCTTTAATTGTAGTCATTTATATATATGAAATCAATACTATTTATTTATGAAAAATGATGCACCATAAAATACCATTATTTTCAAATTAAAGAAGAAAAGATTATTCTTTAAGTAGAAAAGAATTTATAAAGAAAAAATATATATATACATCGCGTCAAATAGCACTATTTTTGAATAGTAATTTCTGTAAAAATCTTTATTTCTTGTGTTACAGCACCATCCCCTTGACATACGAATTTGCTAAAAATTAGAAAATCTAAGATGATCTGCTTGAAAGCGAAGCACAACTTGTAATATTTGATAAAAATTTATAAAAAACAATGCCACGTGAAATGCCAGTATTTTCGAATAATAGTTTTTGTAAAAATCCTAAATTCTGGCTTGATCTGTTTAAAACATTGAAACTTCACGATAGCTTATAACACATGATACAAAATTACATTCGAAAATTGCCTTGTCCAATCCCACTATTTTCGAATAGTAATTTTTGCAAAAATCTTAATTTCTTGCTTTAAAGAGCCACCAACTCGAATAATATATGATGAGATATTTTTAACATTAAGCAGTGCATTTGTCATAACACATGATATAAATTAACAAAAGAAAATGCCGCATGAAATACCACTATTTTCAAATAGTAATTTTTGTAAAAATCTTAAAACTCTTGCTGGATCTGTTTGAAATTTTAAGACTGTTTACAACACATGTTATAAACTTGTAAAAAAGAATACCGCAGGAAACAGTCTCATTCCACACGGGAACTCCACTATCATCGTTCGTCTCTGTTACCGTCAATTTAAGTTGGGTTTTTTCGCTAAAAAATTTATCAAGCATCATTTTGAATTATTAATTGTGTAACTTTAGCTAATATCTTATTTGTGTAATATTTTTTTTGTAAATTAGCTGAGAAAATGTGAATGCACATTTAATTGAAACTTATAATTTTTCCATAAAAAGTAACAGAGAGAAAATCCTTTGTATTTTACAATGATAAATATAATCATAACAAAACAACAGTTAGCATTTTCTGAAAGAAGCAATCATCTAATTACAGAAAATGTGATATTTACTGTTTCAGGTGTCTTATTTTTTTAAATAAAAATGTTTGACTGTTGGTAACAGAGGGGAACATTTTACTGTTGCAAGTTCATACTTTATTTTTTATTTGAGGTTTCAGATCAAAAAGTGAACTGCTGTTTTCAGTTTATATACAAGAAATATTTAAATATCATCTAACATTTTTACAAGTTGTATTTTAAAGATTTTTTTTATTTGTAAAAAATTTCTCAAATGTACAAGAATTTTGAAAATCACCCATATACTATAATTAGTATTTTTATAAACTACTAAATAAATATATTTATTTCTTCTCAAAAACTAATAACATAAGTATTAGTAATAATAAACTAAGCATAATCATATTTGAGGCTTAAAAATAATTTATTTCATAATCATATTGTAAATAACTGTTCTCTGAATAGCTAATAAAAATATGTACCCATTCATGTCTAGCACTCTATATTTTGTATGATACAAAAATACATTAAAAATAGGCTTGACATATAAATTCACAATTAAAAAAAATATGTGTTTCAAAGAATCCTACAAGCTAAGATTATGATGTTTATCAATACTTATTTATTTGGATCCTTGGCAGAAAAAACCAAATAAACTTACTTTTTACATTTTGCTGTGTTGAAAAATGTATAAACTCTGAAAAAAGTCTTCATTTAAGCAAATAAATATTCAACTTATGCTCTCATCTTTTGGTAATAGATGAAAACATTAACAGATAATTATTTCATACAATTTAATAAAATTTCTATTTTTTCCCTCCTTAAATTTGCTACATTAAAAGAAAACCTACCACAAAAAGCTGCTTGTCAAAACTTTGAAACTAGTAAAAAAGGCAAATTTTTATCCCCTCAGTCTGTAGGAGATACTAAAGAATTACATTTTTAACACAATCAAACTGATTGGTAAAGTTGTTATACAAATTAAATATTTCCAACAGAGCAAAAAATTGCCCAGGCCGGGAATCGAACCCAGATTCTTGGCATACAAGGCTAATGATTTACAGTTTAAACTTTTTACATAGCTCTTTTAAACCAAAACCATTATCAAGGCAAATAAAAATATTCCATTGATGTAATGATTCGAAATTCTATCCTTAAATTTCTCAATACTCCATCAGATTATTTTATTTTGATGTTTTTTCCTCAATTATTTTACAGTTTAATGGAATGCATGTTTAATGAAATACCAGATCCATTATATTTGGAAGTTGTGATTTGTTATAAATATGGAGAAATCAAAATTTTGTCAGGTAATACTTGATTTTTTTTTTTTTTTTTGGGGGGGGGGGGGGGGTTGTCATTTTTTGCAAAATAAAGAACACTATGTAATTTTTCTTCAGATTGACTGCGATTTGTCTACCATAAAAGCATTAATGTTATTTTACAGTTCAATGTTTTAAAATAAAGTAAAATAAAAATATAAAAAGTTTTCAAAATAAAAAGATTAATATTCATAATATGTAATATTTTTGTAGAAGAATTTTCAAAGATAGTGCTTCTTTTTGTAAAAGAATTTTCAAAGATAGTGCTCCTCATTAGCTCCTCAGAGAAAAGTTAAGTGAAAGATTTAAAAAAAAAGTATGCATTCTATTTTTCTTAAATCACTAGGTAACAAGGGAATTGTTTCTATGCCACTTTAGGCTAGATATAAACTTTAAAAAAAAGTTCGAATCAACAGAGTTAATTAGCATTAACCTTGCTTATTGATGTTATTTGTATTGTTAAATTTTTGTGTATATATGTATATTAAATGACTTATTTTTTAATGTACTCCCCCCACTCTTGTCTCTAGAACAAGTGTAATGCTTAATATAATTTTATTTTCAGGTCCTCAGAGATAATTTGACTTCCTGAATGAATCAGAGCTTGCCAAAGACTTATTGTGCCTGTGATTTTTTATTTTGTATTAATAAAGAAAATTATTTATTTTCATGCTTTTCTGTTTTTTAGTGATATTTGTCATTAGCAGTATTTAGTTTAATATTCATTATGTAAAAAGAAGAGAATATGCAAATTAAAATAAGCATGTTATAAGTATTATAAGCTGAAATATAAATCAAAGAGACGATAGAAAACAAAATAAAAACTTGTTTTAAACAAATTGGGGGAATCATCCATTAAATGGCTACTTGACTCGTTCAGAAACACCTATGAAAGAAATTTTTTAAATACAATGAGTGTTCAGTTAACAAACACTTTCACAAGAAATCTTCATGTTCGAATGACTTACAAAACAAAGTCAAGAAAAAAGAATGTTGTCTTTTAGTATAAACTATATTTAATTGCATCTATTGTCAATTTTTCTTAAGGTTGGGGTGAGGTGGGGGGTCGATTTAACATGAGTATATATGGTAACATTAATATGTGTTAAAAGCAGTAAATTGGTGAAATTATATCACATTTGAAATGCCCAAGTAATAATATTTCCAAATCATTTAAATTTTAAAATATTTTTACACAAGAGGTTTATTTTGTATTTTTGGTGATCCTTTTAACAAATGCTGCCAATTCTAAGACAGTAAAAATAATAATTCTTTTCTTACACCAAAAAATATTATCAAATGAATGTTAAAGAGAGAAATAAAATTTTGGTGAAAATTGCTAAGATTTAAAACAATCTTTTTAAAATATGTTACTTAAGGCAATTTTTTTCAAATGTTAACATAATTCAAAAAGTCAATGTCTTCTTATAAGGCGATTTTCAAATGTTATTTGTCTTTTTTAATCATAAAAATATCCATTAAATGTCTCAATAGCATCCAATTATACCTTAAAATCCCTCAATGCTGTGGGAATGAATGAAAATCTGTTTGTTGGGTGATCATTATTGGTTGTTTAATTATTATTAAATTTTCTGTAATTTTTTTTAAAGTAAATCAGCATGTTTTTAGTCTGCAGTGTTTGAATGATATTTAGTAAGCATAGCTCATATGGGACAGAGAAATCAAGGCAATAACTCCCATTTTTTTATGGATTGATTTATTGGTTTTGTTCACTTCCCAGGGGGCGTTGTTGTACTATGCTTTTTCTGATGAACATTAACCTCCTCAATCCTAATGTCGCCTGGAGGTGACACTAAAGAACATACTTTAAGTTAATTTAAACTTTTCTAAAACCATTAAAATTACTTTTAAACTTTTAAGATATGCATGCATATTATGAACATTGATATATTGACTGATATGTCTTTAAAGATATTTTATATTTATTTTAAACTGGTTTTAGTGGTCCTTCTTCTTTATATTTGTCTTAGGACTGAGGAGGTTATCGCTTATCCTGTCTTCTATTGTGTAAAGAAACTAAATTTTATGTTTAATAATTAACAATTATATTAATCTAGTTTTAATATTCAACAGAAGGTCTCTATTATGCTGTGCTTTTTATAATTCAATACTCACTGTTATGCTTTACATTTAACCTTGTAATGCATCATTTTTTCATCCATTCCAACAGAAATTCTTCCTTTAACTGACCATTGCTAGGAAATAAAAATGCGAGAGCATCAACACATCTATTGTCCGTTAGAGTGGATACCTCCTAAAGGGAGTTACAGTTTGTAAGAGTTAAAATTAATTTTCTTCAGCTGTGAACAAGGTTTTAGTAAAGTTCACCTTAAGACGGTCATGTGCATTAGAAGGTTAAGGAGAATTATCAAGGTGAATGCTGATATTGATTACTTTCTATACTATAGTAAGATATTAAAATGTGTTTAAATAAAGTTGTGTACAGTGTTTAATGGCAACATATAAAGATAACTATCTAAAATATTTTTCTGGGGTAGTTTAAAAAATTTACTTGCATGTTTAAGAAAATTGGTGGAATGTTTTTACACTCACTATTCTTTTTTAGTCTCCATGTTTAATAAAAATGGTCACCTTTTCCCATTTTTGAAGGCTAAAATGTGTTGGGAGCCCTGATCATGCCAATATGCATTCCAATGCTGAATAAAACAGTAAGCCATTTGTCCTTGTACAACATTTATTTTTTAACCCAGTTCATTCTTGCCTGTTGGTGATGTAATTTGAGAGACTTTTTGCAAGCCATTTTCTTTAGTATGATAAAATCACACTGTTTAATATGTCTATGTACAGTGCTTTGGACACCTGTACACTGAGATTATTTTTAATTTGCCTTATGGACATATTTTGTCTAAATACCAAAATATGTATTCTCTGATCAGTATGAACAGTTGTCATACATGGTCTTTCACATCTTGTTTTCAGCTTAAAATTATCATTTCTAGAGAGTACTTGATATATACCTCACTCTGATTGATTTAAAACTTTTGCAATTTCAATTTTAAAATCTCACAATCTGAATTCTTTATTCCTTGTCCAAGACACGGAAATTCTAAAAATTTTAAGGTTCCCAGATGGGAACCTACATGAAAAATATAGGTTTCCAGATGAAAAAATATAAGTTCCCAGAAAAATTTATGTGTGAGTATTTTGACGAAATTTACTATTTTTATCCTGATTTTTTGGAGAAATTTGCCATTTTTTCAAGATAGCGTTTTATCGCGATTTTTTTTTTTTTTTTTTTTTTTTTTTTTACAAAAGTTGCTGTTTTTTACGATCGTTTGACAAAACTGTTGTTTTTCAAGATTTTTTAAAAATGAAATTTGCCATTTTTTCACGATTTTTTTTAATGAAATTTATTGCGTTTTGCAAATTTTTCGACAAAATTTGCGTATCTTCCCACGATCTTTTTTGCGTTTTTTTGTAAAATTTTTGACGAAGTTTCCATTTTACTTTAATTTTTTGAAAAAGAAAATTGCTGTCTTTATTGATTTTTTGACGAAATTTGCCGTTTTATCGGATATTTCCTGTAATATTTTGATGAAATTATGCATGCCATGGGACGCATAAGAGTTATATTTTGCGTAATTTACACGCTATAACACGTCCGAGGCATTACTGACGGCCCCGGTAACTTATTAGGTTTCTGTCCGGGAACCTGAATGAAAAAAATATACATTCCCAGAAATGATTTGTGGGTTCCCCAGGATCCCGAGAGCTGTATTTTTTGAGCCTTGCCTTTGTCATTTTTAAAACAAGAGGAAATAATTTCTCCACCTTTTTATACGTTTATAAAAGTGCAATATGATGTCATACAACGTCATTACACTTGGCCAATCTCATGCTTTTAAGAAATTTGTATTAAGTGCTTAAACTTTTGAAACAGCGTTTCTTCAAGAAAAAAGAAAAATTAAATAAAAATAAATATATATATTTTTTAACCACCCAAAATGGCTTATTTTATCTTGGTTAAATGTCGAATATATATTGTAAATTAGCATATAATATTTTTTATGCAATTATTTTAAACCAGATTTGCAGAGTGCTTAAACTTGAGGCAGACTATAAGTCTGCAGCTTTTAAAGAACATCAATAACTCTGAAAAGTCTTCAAAGTTTATCTTTGTGTAAGTTATTACAATAACCTACTTAATCATAATCTGCAGTTTGAACTTTCTTGCTTTATTAGTTTTGACAGGGTTATTCAAAAGATCTTCGTTATTTTACAATTTATTGACGGTCCCATATTGGATTTCGGGGACAACTCTTCACAAAATATATGACATGTTCTATTTTGTTTGTACATCTGGAGTTTCAGAGTTATTCCTCATGTATATTTTTAGATATTCAACAAAATGTCAAAAATCGCAAATGTCAAGATTTTTTTTTTTTTTTTTTTTTTTTTTTTTTTTTTTTTTTTTTGCGGTGACTGTATAATTTGCACTCGCATCTTGAGTCAATCATGATTAATAATTATAAACAGAGAAATATAATAAAAAAAGAAGTGTCTCATGAGCTCCTCTAATGTCTTGGAGCTCATAAAACAGAAATCGATGAGTAATGTTGAACATTCCCAAAAGAAGAAACAAGATTTTTGGATTACAGATACTTTTGGTCGAGCTTTGGTTCGACTGAATTTCCAGCAACATTTTTTGACAAAACTCAGATTTTGGGCTGAAAATGAAAATGCCGAAATTCAAAATATTTTCCCCAACAACATTGAATTTTGATACCAATGAAGGGAGGAGAGGGGGGGGAAAGCAAGTGTACTCTACAGGAGGACACATACATCCCCCTCCCCCAAGCCCTCCTCTAGCACCACTCTTGGACAGAAAGTTATTTACAAATTTGGGTCCCTGAGCACAGATACTTATGAAAGGATCTTCTTGCAAATGTGTTTACGTGGGGCTTGAGTAAAAAAAATTAAAAAGGTACTTATTATGACAGCTGTTATTGACTTTAATAATTACTTTAATATATCCATTAAAAAAATTAATTGGGTAATCATTAATTTAATTTTAATTATTTCACAATTATGAATTTAAAAGTGAGTAAACATTTTATAATAAATTGTGTGATGCTAATTATCTTTCCTATGCAAGCCTGTATAGCTGTAATGATAAATTATGCTGCAACTAATATCAAATTTTCTGCATTACCAAGCTACAATTATTTAAAAAAAAGGGGAGGGGGGGGGGCTCTGCTACCTACGAGCTACACTCACCAATCACCAAACAATCTGATGAAAACTGGAACATGATTAAATAATTATTGAAAATGCAAATTTTTAAAGGAATAATTAGGATGTTTCAGACAAAATATACAATGTTACAATATGAACACAATAGAATTTAGAATGGAATGTAAAATTCCATTAGATTTTGGACAATAATTGATAGGTCTTCAGAAGCATTTTTGGGCTCATGCCCTACCATATAACAGACCATGTCTATTGCACATATTTCTTAATTTTATAAATAAGAAGCTGTATTATAGTAATGAATTATTTTATTAGTCATATAAATTTTATCATAACAATCTTCACCTACTTTAACTACTACATCTTTCTGTGTGATTTCCTGAAAATTTCCTACCGTTATTTAAAATAAATTATAATTAAAAAAAACCCTCCCTTTTTTTTTTAAGTATAATTAAACAAATTGCAACAACCATTTGGAAAATGATATTTGCAGAGACTAAAATTTTGGACATAAATTCTATATTGAAAAAAAAACAATAAACACCATTTTTATGGTGATCAAAATGTGGTTTACATAATAAGTCACATGTTACATATACCTGGATTTAACATTAATATTCCTGGACCAATCATAAACAAATTTTAAATGAAATTTCAGTTTTACAATTTTTGGTACAGCAAATTTTTATACTGGTAAGCATCACACATTTTCAATTTTTACACCATTATATAGGGGAAAAAAAATATACTTTAAAATGTAATTTGTTTGAAAGCTGCATCTCAATTTGTTCCGGAATTATTAATTTTTTTGGTACTACTCTGTTATCCTGTCCACCAATTTCGCCAAATTATACAAATTGATGTAATTTTTATTTTAAATAACGAAAAAACAAATAATTAGTAGAATATTAATAAAAAGTCGAAAAAAAAATCACTTAATGACATTTTAAACACGTGAATCATATTTAATGTCATTAAATGTGGCATTCACGAACTTCCATTATTGGCATTTAATCTTATAGTTTGACAATAATTTTTTGGTCAAGGGGATAACCTAGTAGTATCACTTTTTAAAAATTTACAATACTTTGTCATCGTGGAAACAGAAGTATTCCATTTTTGGACTTTAAACATGAACCAATCGGAAAACAAATAAAATCTGGACATCACAAGGTTTCAGTTATCGCTAGACTAAAAGTAGCAATCATTTTTCAAAATTGTTAATAATTTATTACGTGCAAAAAGAATTTATTGATAAAAGTTATGCTCCGTTTAAAGTTATATATATTTCAAATGTCATATTGAAAGCAATTTTATTATTGCACATCTAAAAGGAAACTTTTCTTTTGGATGTTATAAAAGCCCTGAAAGCAGCAACATTATTTAATTAACCATTTTATACAAGCTGATTTTCAAATGTGTGATTAATATTACTTATAAGGAGAGGATTCAATGTTTGTGTAATCGAAATGGATGAACGTTTGTGTATCGAAACAATATAGCTAGATAAATATATGACAGCCATATGACGTAACACCTTTTAGTCCAAGAGCCGACCACACAAAACCCTAAGTCATCGAGCACAAGAAAAAATCCTTTATTTTATGAAGTAGTCATAGGGGAATCTAATGATCCATGTCTGCCGGAAGCGAAGTGGTGCATAAGCCAAAAATTAATACCACTAGTGGTTGACTCATATGATTAGCATTATGTTTTCCTGCACCCAGTTTTGCTTGTTTTCATACTTTTGATTGTACAGCAAGCACAATGGTAGACCTATGAGTGAACCACTAGTGGTATTAATTTTTGGCTTATGCACCACTTCATTTCTGGCAGACACGGATCATTAGATTCCCCTATGACTACTCTTCTGTAATATAAAGATTTTTTTCTTGTGCACAATGACTCAGGGTTTTATACAATTGGCTCTTGGACTATAAGGGTTTTTAAGAAATTAACTGGCAAAGATTACGCTACACAATTTGTAATCCTATAAATTTCCTTGTTTGGCGAGCAGCTCAGTAGCATAGGTGGATTTATTTTTTGAATTCTTGATTTTATAATTATTGCCTAATTATTATTTTCTGCAATTCAATACATTTTTAGAATTTATTTTTAAGCTAGTCTAGCATAGACAGATAAGTATAAGAATCTAAGATTTAAAAAATTAAAAGTTTAAAAACTAGTTGCTAAAAAACGATACATTTATATTACAATAATTAAAAAAATTGCAATTAAAGCATGTTATAATTTTATGCAACTTATTTCAGTGCATTTTAAATCAATATGTGAAGAATAACAGCTTACTTATGTAAATAACACTAAGTAAATTTTTAAATTATTGTAATTTTATGGTTTATAAAAATTAAAAATGACTTTTTAAAGTTTGTTATTATTATTATTATTTTCTTTTTCACTAACTACATAAACATGAAAATATTCACAATTAACCCCTTGAGGGACATTGGTATGTCTATGGATCCACATAATTTCAATTTCCAAAGGCCACATTTGGCACCAGAATTTTGGTAAAAGAAATTTTAGTTTATTATATTTATGAAATATAGCTTTTTCTTATTTACAAATAAATTTGTTTTCAAATTCTGGTGTCATTCACAGGGCCCGACTTAGACAGTGGGGGGCCCTGGGGCAAACATTATTAGGGGGCGGGGCCCTTCTACTTTAAAATTGTTCGTGAATTATACGCAAGTGACTAAAATTAAAATTCAAACTTGCTGTATATATGCATAAATTTTGTACCAAGTATTATTTACACCAATATACATAATAGCAAAAGATGAATAATTTGAACTATTAGCTTTTTTATGATGTAACTAGTTCTTTAAGAGAGCGTGGGGCACGGAAACAGAAGAAATAAAGTCCCTTAAAACTGGAAAACAAAGAATTTTGGTCATATTTTACTATTTTTTATCATTTGGCACTCTTTTAACAAAAAACTTTTCTCTCCTTGGGGGGCCCGGGACAATTGCCCTGCATACCCCTGCATTAGTCAGGCCCTGGTCATTCATTAATTTTAATACTTTAACAATGGAATTGCTTTGCAATGCAAAAGTTAAATTTGTATTTATATAATTAAATATTATATAAACACATTAAACAGGGGAAAAATTGATTGCTAAATAAAATACTACATAGATACTTATTCTAATTAAAAATCAAGAATTCCAAAATATAAAATAATAATTATAATAAACCATGAAATATTTAAAGTACAGTAGACTCCCTCGAATCCGCACAGCTTGAGACCAGAGGTTGTGTGGATTTTTGAATTTTGCAGATTTTTGGTCATTGCTTTGTTTACATTTTTTAAACAGTAATTTGAGTGTAATTGGAACTATAATGAATGCTTATAATATAATAAAATATTAAAATAAGTAATAAACTAAAATAATAAATATTTAGATAATTTTTAAAATGATTAAAGTACTAATAGCAAAGGTCAAGTTAATAATCAATAGTGTATGATTAAATATACATTATAAAGATTAAATGTATTTTTCCAAAATTATTCAATAAGACTTGCTTCATAAAAGTACATTACTAATTCACATCAAAATCATAAAATAAGGATTTTTTTATTCAAGTTTAGCCAGGCTTAATAAGCAAAAAATCTTGATTAATGCATAAATATATTTGATAAAAAGATTGTGATTACCAGTAATATCTGATATCTTGAATTTTTTCGAAAAAAATGTATTCTTCCTTCATGAAAGAAACATGAATAGAGTATTATTAAGAAAATTACAAATAAAAAAATATATGGAATTGATACAAAACTAAAAAAAAATCAAATTTTGTCCCAATATCCAAACTGAAAGTTTCATTGTTTACATACATCAGGGTGGCTACAGAAATTGTGAAAAAAAGTTCCCTGATTTTTTGCATCAGATTTCCCTGATTTTTATTGTTAAATAACATATCATGGTATTTTTTTAACATATGCTGCTTTCCCGCATAACGCTCTTATCCAGCTTGCAAATATCTCTTTTGGAAGGAAAAAAAAAAATTGCACAGCATTTAATTAGCAGAGGTGCCAAGTATTATGATTTATCTGTAATTATCACAGATACGCAACAAAAGTTATGGCGTTACGAGCATCAGATAAAAAAAAAATGCTAATTTCGTCAAAGGATCTTTTGAAATAATGCGAATTTTGACATAGGATCGCAGAAAAAGCATAAAATTTTGTCAAAAGATCATATTAAAAAAACACTCATTTCTTCAAAGTTTTCTGAAAAAAGCACAAGTTTAGTCAAAAGATAGCAGAAAAGCACAAAATTAGTCCTAAAGATCACATAAAGAGAAAATTGCATCCAAGGCCTTGCATTAAAAGAAAAAAAAAATGTGAATTTTGTAAAAGGTATACGTAAAAGCAGGAATTTAGTCAAAAGATCACAAAAAACATGCAAATTTCATCTATTAATTAAAAAAAAAATGTGCAAACTTTTTAAAGATTGCAAAAGAATGTGCGAATTTCATCTTAATATCATGAAAAACGTGCAAATATCATCTAAATATTGTGAAAAATGTACAAAATTCATAAAAAATTGCAAAAAACATGCACATATCATCAAAAGATTGCGAAAAATGTTTGAATTTTGTCAAGAAATCACGAAAAATGTTCAAATATTGTCAAGAAATCATGAAAAACAAGCAAATTTCGTCAAAAGGTTGCAAAAATTGACGAATTTTATCAAAACATAACAAATGAACTAATTTTTGAAAATTTGGGTTATGGGACATTTCATGCAAACAGATATCACTTGCAGCAGAGTACAGCTTTATGTCTTTTTATCACATTTTATTGGTAAGATGAAAACAGAAATATTTTCACATAGAGAAAAATTTCCCTGATATTTCCATATTGATAAACTTCCCTGATTTCCAGAATCTATAGCCACCCTGTACATAAAATATGTGCGGATTTTAGAGAGTTGCGGATTTGAGGGAGTCTACTGTATTTGCATAAATAAACCAAAAAAAAAAAAAAAAAAAGCTCACATATTTTTATTCTCTGTTTAAAATATTGGATATTCATTAAAATAACTAAGTAAAAAATTCTAAAGAAAAAAAAAAAAATTAGCAGTGGAATATTACTAAATATACTTTTTCATTATATATTTATCCAGGCAAACTTTAGTAGTTAAAAATGCACTTATAATGCCCAAAATGTACATTTAATTTATATTTTTCTTAATTTTCATTTATTATACATATCTTTTCAATTATGGTTCGGAAATAATTATTGAAATTTTTTATCCAAGCTGGATTCGAACTGAGGGACAACAATCTTGAACTCGGTTTGCTGATGCCTGTACTACTAGCTGCTTGCTAATTTAGGAAATTTCTCCATTTATAAACTTTAAAGTAAACTTTGCAACTTACTTTTATTAAGACCTCTGGTGTTACGTCTTATGGCTATCGTATATTTATATACTAACTATACTGTATGGATGCACAAATGTTCATCCGATTCGGTCACACAAACCTCAGGCTCTTTCCTTGTTATTTGTGAAAAAGCTATTGTGGCAGTAATGGATTCAACCTTAGAAGCTGAAAAACTCTCCAATCAATGGGAAATAAGTGTTTATCTGATTATCGAAGATCGTAATAATAGAATTCAATCTTATACAATCAGGTAATCCTTTTAAAGAAAGCAAATTAGCATGTTTTTTTTAATCTACAAGGTTTGTACAAAAGTTAGTGAGCATAACTCATAGGAGGTAGTGCCTCTTAGTATAAATAAAAAAAAGTAATTTTTTTAAAATAGTGGAAATTCCATTTAATATATTCTTGTGTAATGTTTTTAAAATGCTCTTGCGATTTACATTGCCTGTTGCTGCGCAACTGGCCAAAATTTAAAGGGAGTTTCAACATCCTGCATATTTTTATATGTAGGATGTTGAAAGCATTGGTGTAGTCATAGAAAAAACAGAAGATATACACTCTAAGCAGAGGGTATATGCTCAAGGCAAAAGGTATACCCTAGACTGTATAGATTATAGCTTCCTTGAGAAAAAGAGGGTTATAAAGTGCTCTTTAAAAAAATTCCAAATAGTATATGGTAGGGGTGCACAACCTGTGGCCCGCGGGCCAAACTGATACCAGTAATTTTATGCAGATTAACTTTCCTTATAATAATGACAGAAATTGTGCTATGAAAGAAAACAAACGTCACTTTTCAAATATTCTGGCGGCAAACGATTTTCTGGCAAAAAGGTTGTGCATCACTAGTATATGGCATATATCCTCCACTACATCCCTGGTTGAAAGACTCTTTAAATTGAAATCCTTAAAAAAAATATATTAAATTGAACATGACAGGGCAGGTTAATGGCCCATATTATAAGATCAATTATGATAGGCTAAAAAGCAATACACTTTAAAACAAATATTTGGTTATATAAATTACTTAAGAAAACACAAGAAATTTCATCCAAAGGAGTTCTTTAACATAGAGGGGGGAATGCAGTTTACATTCAAATTTTAGCTTTTACAATTTAAAAATTTAATTTTGAAATGAAATATCTTATTTCCATTTCAAGTTATTTTAAAATTTAGGTACTTTGTTTAGATTGTAAATAAATTAACTGGATGATTTTTCCTTTCTTTAAAAATATTTTTTTTAAATATTTTTCTTTAATGGCAAAAACAATTTTTTTAATAGATTAATAAGTAAATTAATTATAAAAATGGCTTTTGGTTAGTCATAAAAAATTAAAAATTGGAAAATGCTAAATCCTGTTAGAATATAAAATTTCAATTTTAAAGAATCCTTTCATAGTAAAAGAATATTTGTGATTTCAAACTCATTTCAAGATAGAGAAAAAGAAAAAAAAAAAAAAGATTGCTATGTTGATATTTCTGGATATCAATATTTAATTTTTCAAAACAGATAAGATACTCAATATACACAAAACAAGTTAAAAATACACAAAGTTGCTTTTTACTTCTTAAAAATGTCATTATCTGTTTTCGACATTAAGGAAATATAATTTTTTCATTATTTTTTATGAAATAGAAAATCCTATAGACAGTTTATTCAGAATTTGAAACATACAAAGTTCCTAAATTTCAAAATTTCTGCAGTTTGCATACAGCACCGACATTATTTACAAACACTACTTAAAATTAACCACGTGCTCCCAATTTCCATTAACCAACCGATTTTTAGCAGATATTATCGCTCAACCAATCAAAATACAGAAAACAGGCAAACAACAAACTGCCTGCAAGGTTGTCAAGTTGGTTGCTAGGGTGTGATGTCAAATGTAACGCCTATAAACGTAAAATACTGTTTTGATTGGCAGGGCAGGAACAAAACAAGGAAGAAGAATATACCGGCCCCCAAAGGATTAGATGACACTCATGGCGCTATGATTCACTCACTGCACCGTAACATATCTTTGCCTGCTTCTTACAAAGTCGCTTCTATTAATCTGAAGTAAATAAATATATATGCCTTTTATTTTCAAAAGCAAACAAGAAATAAATCCATGTACATGGTCAACATCTTATTTCTCACAAACACCTTCAAATAAGGTAAGTAAAAATAGCCTTCTAAATTCAAAAAAAAGTTAGCGCTGTTGTTGTTAGCAAACAAAACAAACTGCGCGTATATTTAGGTGTCAACATTTTAACACGTTGACGTCTATATGCATAACTATATATGATAGACTAGCTATAAACATAATTATATACGAGACTTTATAGACATTTAACTAGCCTAGCGACGATAATTGAACCCATCCGACCCTTTTAAAATTCAAATTTCAGAAGAAGAGGAAATCCCTCATCTGGAATGGGACTTTCCTTCGCCCTAGTACACTTTATAAATGCATCACTCGCTTGAAATAAATATTTTTAACTTTGTAAATGGTTGTGTTCGTTTTAAGAGTCAACAAAAGTCATTTCAACAAGCGTTTTACTGAAATTTGTTTTAATGGCCATCCGAACTGCATGTTCATCCCAGTAGCCGATTTTCTTTTCTTTTTTCTAGATTCTTTTGACATCGACATAGAAATTTTATTTTGCGTTACACCATGTTTAGCTCTTTATTACATCATACGAAAACATAAGATTTAAAAATGCATAAAGATGTTACAGGTAAGTGATTGTTTAATGCTTAAATTTTAAACTATTTTACCTGCCCTTGTTCATAAAATCCTATTTCACGTATGATGATATGCTGAAAAATAAATAATTTTTAAAAGTGGATAATTGTCATGGCTTTGCTTTATTATATTTAAGGTTAGAAAAAGAGTGTAATTTCTAGATCTTTAATTAGTAGAAAATTTAAAATCAAAATTCCAAAAGAATGGTAAGTCCCTTATGTGGAAAGGACTTCCCTTCTTCCAAGTTCATCACTGACTTGAAATAAACGTTTTAGCTGTGTATTTGGTTGTATTCATTTTAGGAGTCTACAAATGTTATTTGAATAAATGCTTTTCAGATATTTCTTAAATGGCCATCGGAACTGCTTTATATATATACTAGCTGAGCCACCCGGCGTTGCCCGGGCCCGTAATAATATTCTTAAATAAATCTGAAATGTATACTGCAAAATTTCATTAAGAAAAATCTCGAAACGAATCCCCGCTGCGTACGGTACAGTTTAGCAGAAGTGCTGCGCACACACAGCAAAAAGTAAAAAAAAAAAAAGAAAGAAAGGGGGGGGGGGGGGTTCTGGAATCTTTTAGTTTCATATTCTAGAAACAGGGGGCAAACTCTTTTCTTGACAAAACTCTCTGTAAACTTAAGAAAGATATTTGATGAAATTTTTATTCGAAAATATTAATTTTAAGGTAAAATAATAATTATAAGGTGTAAGTACACTTTTAAATTTTCATATTGATTAAGTAATGCTTATCACAGAGCTCTGAAAAATCCGCATAAAACTTTATGGTTTTAAATATTTGATCACGCCGTCCCTAAAATAATTATTGTCCCCCCCCCTGCACATAATTTGACGTCCCCTACTCTTTAAAATCTATGTTATGTGTTTTAAATTATCTGCAATTTTTATATTTAATAAGTAATATTTATCACAGGGCTTTGTGGAAAATCCGCATTTGAAATGGTAGAAAATGGTATTATTTTAAATATTTAACCACTCCTCCTAAAAAATCCTCCCATCCAGTATTTGATGCTCACTACTCTTTAAAATATTTACAATATGTTATAATTTATCTGAAAGCTCCAAAATTATCATTTTGTGAGGGTTTTTTAAATTTTAATTAATTCGCAATTCATCATTTCTTTTCCTTTTTAAAAAATCGACTTTTTTATTCAAACAAAAACTTGGATTCTTATAAATTTAGATATTATTAAACAGCGTTTAAAGATATTGCTCGATGCATAACTTTAAAATCTGTAAATGGTGCAGTTTTAAAAATTTGGCAGCGTACCAAAGAATCCTAACATAAAAATCATTAGTGGTTTCGAAACACATGCTTTTAAAATAGAGCAAGTCATCCAATTAAAGAATTAATAATTAATATCTAAGGTTGTAATTGAGTGATTGTAAAGAAATTTACATATTTGAAATCAGCGAAAAATTCTTCATCTGAATTGATAAAAATTAAATTCATAAATGTCATATTCGAAAATATTTACAGGTCATCTAAAAATGCCACTACTCGGAGCCCAACTGTCTTTGTTGCAAAACACCTGCTATCCTGCAGAAAGATTTCTCGAAAAACTGTTTCTTTAAATAGAAATAAAACAAGATTTTTTAAATGGATTTTTCTACTATTTACTGGAATATGAAAATAATTTTTAGAATTTCTGAAAGGAAAATTTTTTCTGCATGTCTAATTTTTTAGTTTTAAGGCCCAGAAGAATTTAAAATACAGCTTTTCATAAAAAAAGCCTAGTAGATTCATCGCCATGGCAACCCTCTATTTACAGTAACCCTTTTCTTTGAGTTTTCGAAGAAATGATATGCAGTTTGATAAAAATCTATGCTCTTATTGAATTATGAGTACTTTTCCTTTCTTCTAATTTAGGGATTTTAATTAATTTCTCAACTAATTATTAAAATTTTAAAATTCTGAGGGTCAGGTGCATTAGGAAAGGCCTTGGACAATCTTCACAAAAAATTTGAACTTCGTACGTGCCGTAGTTTTTGCCAAATATCGCAGACACACACACACACAGAGCGATTTGTTATTTTATTAATATAGATATAAATATTTGTTATACATTTTTTAATATAAACGAATAGCTAGTGGTATTTGCAAATGATTTGTACATTGTGGTGTTTTAATAATGATATATCTACCCTCCAACTGTTTATGGAATGTTTCATTCACTACTATATAGAAAACATGTTCTTTGAAACAAAATTAAATGTTTGACCTAAAAATAAAATAAACAAGAATGTAAAAGATGTTTTACAATGAAATCGTCACTATCCTGGTAGCAAATTCACAAACACTAGGGCTGGGCCATATACCGTAATATCGATATTTCTTTAAGACCGCAGTAACGATATTGAGATTTCAATCCTTCCGATATATCGTTTCAAACGGTATTTCATCCTACTTTCGAAATTACGGCGTTACGGAATTTCGAATCTACCTCTGTCGGCGCAAAAGTTGTTTACTTTTGCAAATGTTCGCGCTGTAATCGGCACTTGCGTGATACTTCCGGTTTTGAGCCAGTGTCGCGCACATACCGGAATATGGGCAAACAGTCTACTTTTTGCGCTGGTGTCGCGCACATACCCGAATATGGCCGAACAGTCTACTATTCTGATGTACTGCTTTATTTATCGGAGTTCGTTCGAGAATCAAAGTTGAAACACTCGTTCGAGGATCGGGCATTTCCGCTACAATCACTTGTTGACTCCATATCGATGGCTGACTGTTGTTTTCCTGTGAGATTGTGTACAGTTATTGCTGCCGGAATGCAGAATTGATTGCCATATTTTCAAGAATGTGAGCACGATTAATCGATATTTCTTGTATGTTTGTTTTTCATTTATTAATAGCATTAATAAATAATTATATTAAATCACATATTATATTACATTTTTTATTAATAACATTAATAATTTACATGTATGGTAATTCTAATATGTCATTTATTTTACGCAGAAATTTTACTTAAAGCGGAAGTTTTTTCTTTTCTCATTGTGATTCACCTTAGTTTTAGAGTTTATTGGATACTAGTATTTTTACCCATTTTGCGTACGGGGGTAACGGGATTTTAAAAAAATCCCCCCCTCCAAAAAAAAAAAAAAAAAATGAAAATCTTTCTCAAATTAGGAAGGAAAATACTTTTCACTTTGAAAGATCGCTAAAACTCTATGGATGGTATCTTTCTGCTTGGCAAAACATATTACCCATCCACAGCAGATGACAATATGATTATTGTATAAACATTCAAGTTTCGATTTCGCTGAATTCGATAAACAAAAACAAACGATGGATAGTTTCCTACGTTTTCTTTGAGGTTCTTCTGTACTGGACACTTGTAAATGATGCTCAAATTTTGTAATAACTTATTATATTTTAATAAAAATTTGTCACACAGCCTAATTTACTATTATTGCAAATTGCTGAAAATTTGAAAAAAATCGGTAAATTAACTTAGGAGTTATGAATTTTTTCCCCTTTTAATGGTAAAGAATAAAAAGTTTTGTTTTTCTCCCCCCCCCCCCTTTTCGTTTGTATGTGCCGTTGAATGTGTTTTTCGCGCACTTAAACAACTGAAACTAGTTGATACTTTCACAAAACCCTTTTTATAAGTTTAAAAAAAAAAATCGAACAGTTTATCTCTCATAAAAGAATAAGGACAGTTTTGATTTTGAATATCTTGGCTCCTTTTTATTTCAAGAGTTCACAAATGCAAAAACATCTGCTCAATGTCAATCTTATTTTTTTTATACCTCGTTTGCATTTCCATATTTTTGTTTATTTATTTATTTTTTGTTTTTACATTGCACATCTGAGGTTGATCGCTTTCAACAAAAGCCGTTTTTTAATATTTGTTTTCAAGTTTTTTTTTTCTTTACTGGAATACTTTTATTTTTGAAACTGGTTTCGAAAGTAAAAGCATCCTAGAAAAAAAATCTGTAAACAAAATCGAAAAAGTAAAAGATCATTATAGAGATTAATTCAGCATTATTATTAAAAGAAGAAGAAGAAAAAAAACGATAGTTAGAAAAACGTCCTGATTTGGGACTTTGTACTCTATTAAAGAAATTATTTGATTATTCTAATGCTTTCATTTGTATTCTGACTAATAATAGAATTATTTATGATAACAACGAAAAGAAGGTGTTCCTTACTGCCCAAAATTGCAGAAATGCAATTTTTTTTTTTTTTTTTTTGTATTGTAATAAAAAAATTCTAAGTTTATAGGTAATTAAAGTATTTTCTTTCAATATATCTAATGTCCATTTGTTGTCTTATATACATTTTCTTGTTTCATTTTAATGATTTATAATGTTTAACTTTCTAAGAGTCTTACTTTCAATAACACATATTTTAGATCAGATTTGCAGGTAAAGGGTTTCCATATTTTAAATCAATACATAAAAATTAAAATTTATGTTCCTTGGAATATGTTAAGATATTGATATTTTTGTTTTTTCTTGATAATTAACATACACACACACACACATACATATATATATGTATATACTAATATGTGTTTGTAGTATTTTATACAGAGGACAGTTACATTTATAACCCTATAATGGAGTGACATATGAATTGAAATATATCGATATATCGAAAATTATCGATATTTGGTCAGCGATATATCACGATATTAAAATTCTGATATCGCCCAGCCCTAACAAACACTCAATGTCACAGAGCTTTTGACGCCAACCCTATATAGCTAAGTGCTTTGACGAAAAAATGAACCTCTATGTGTATGCTGTATTCTGTTTCTGATACCCTAGTTCAAAGCTTGCATGTACAAATATTTATGTCCACTTTATATAAATATTTTGAATTATGTTTACAGAGTTGAGAAACGGTATTTTTTTTTTTTTTTTCTTACAGATAAATTTAGTCTACACAAGTTGTATTATTGATTATATCAACTTTAATACTGAAGCTGTTACAATAATATTGCAAAGTAAAGATGACACTGAAAAATTTTAACTATATATATGTAGTGTTATGAAATAATAGTTGCAAGGTCATAGCTAAGGGGGTGCTTTGGATGGCCCAGCCCCCCCTAAAATATTTTGAGCCCCCTCTGGAAAAGATTCCAAGGTCATTCAATGAAATTATGTTACGAAAATTCAAATGAAAAATTAGTTCAAAAATCTAATTAAGTTTTGAGACCTTTTCACAGTTTTGCAGAATTGTATCTAAAATGGGTGTTTCAACACTCCCTCAACCTATTTGTACATATGAAGCTAACCTGATGTTTAATTTTGCACCAGTTTTACACTAAAAATTTTCATGATCATATACTTCTCTTAGCATAAAATGAAGTTATTACAACAGTTTAATAAGAAAATAGTACCTACAGTGTAAATAGGCACTCATTTATCTTTCTGCATCAGAGAGAGACAGGAAAAAAAAAAATTATGACCCCTCCCCCCCCCCCCCTACATTCTCTTGAGCCCCTCCTATAGTTCACTTCTAGTTACGGCCCTGAGTAGTTGACTTATTAAAACACACATACACACACAAATAATGTCTGAATTCAAATCATAGCGGTACACACAAATAATATACAAACAATACAATGTTTCTACGTCTGTATTGTTATGCAATGTATTTGTATTGTTATACAAATACATTGTTTGTATGTCTGTATATTATTTGTGTGTAGTTGGAAAGTGTTTATAAATTTGGTTTGTCAGGTATTTATATGCACGGAATGTTCACAAAAAAATGTGTGGCATTTACAGAGACATTCAAAAGAATTCAGATTCATATGGTCTGTAGTGGAAAAATTGTTTGCTGTGCATTATATTTTTATTGACATTACATTACTTTACTATTCAAATTAATATAATGTGAAGTATATTACAAGCCACAAAATATGGAATAGGGTGTGCATAGAGTTTAACATGATGCACAAAAAGGGGCACAAAGGAAAAAAAAATTGATTGCAGTAATCCGTAAACAATAATTGCTAAAAGTATGGTTTAAATCATAGTTTAAATATATATATATATATATATGTGGGATTTTAAGTGAATAACTTATTATTTAAGCAAAACTAATATTCTTCAAAATATAAAAAGGTTTAATAGACAAAAAATATATACGTAACACTCAAATATGACAGTAGAACTGAATAATATTTAGCATAAACAAGCTTCCCTGAGCTTTGCATTAAAAATCGACCGAACTCGCGATCGCTGAAAATCTATAGAACACCTCGTTCTCTCCGTGCTTCATCACATGAGTCTCGCTTGGGCTATCACGTTTATTAAATCATTGAGTTTATTATCTGTTATTGCTGAATACTTCATCCTTTATTCCTGCATTCTCGGTCATCCTGACGTTTCTGGCGACCTTGTCAGCTGCTTATAAAAATTTAGACACAAATTCACACAAACAAAACAGGTAAACATAAAACAAAAACATGTCATGTTATGCAGATGCATTACCCCACGGCTTGATGTATTTTGCAATAGTGGATATCTTGTTGTCCACCATGATCTCCATTTCTCTCTGCATCATAACGATTGTGACTTTACTTTAATATTTTTATTCGGTCCATAAAATTTTCCCTTTAATTTCAGTCCTGTCTCATACTGCGTTTCTTAGATTACTACAAGATCATTTAATTTATATCTGTTAGGTACTTTTCTCATCATGTTAAATTGTTTTCTATAATTACCGTTATTCCAGAAATATAGATTTCTACGTGGACCATTAAAATTTGTTTTAAGGCTTGTTTCCCTTCCAAATTAATACTATCCCTTTCACATGGTTCAGCCCTTTCTTTTTCAAAAATTTCATGTTTTCTTTCTGTTTGCTGTACTTCTAAATATTTTCTCCTATTTTCATATGTGTAACGTTTTCCAAAATTATTTCTCTAATATTTCCTTTCTTCATTTCTATCATCTTGATCACATTTTTTATAATATCTGACAAATCTCTGTTTATTTGCATTTACTCCTTCAATATTCTTTTCTTCCCTCGTGTTTTTCTGTTTATAATGTTTTTCAACTTTCATCTTTTTATTTTCATTGAAGCAATGTTTTTACCTAGTTTCAGAAAAATTCATGGTGATTAATTTTTTTTATGGGCGATATTTTCAGTTTGCGCATAATAAAAAGTAAAGAAATGAAAATTTACTATTGTTTTAAAGTGAATATGCATTTTTTGTACAAATAGCTTCAAATTAGTACCGGATATATACAATTTGAGCCATTAGCTGTCAAGTTATGGCCATATTTAGACACTGATAAGATTCCAAGATGGCCGTCATTTAAAAAAAAATGGTCAATTTTCAAATGGCTATATCTCAGCCATTTTTGTGAAAATTAAATTTCAGATTTGAGGGTTTCACTATGTCTGTCTATGATAAAAATTAAAAAAAAAATCTGTGACTATGATGCAACACCCATTGGTTGAATTCGTGTGAAATGACCCAAAGGGATTAACTGGCATTAATTCATTTTATGAAACTATCTAAGAATTTTTTGGTAGCATTAAATTGCTTACATACATTTTATTTAGGATAAACAACAAATAAAATATTGTGAATAGTTTTAATTAATATATATACAGTATAGGATCCGTTATCCAGAATGCTTGGGACCCAGATCATTCTGGATAAGGGGTTTTTCCGTAATTCGGAACACTTTACCATAAGTATAAGAAATGCACGAAATAATTTCATAAATAAGTAAATATGAATACTAATACATGTAAATATCTTAATTTATAGATGAATTTACACAAAAGAAAAAAATAATTATAATAAAAGAAAAAAATATACATATATATGAAATTTAAATTTGAGATTTTGAAACAATCTTTTGATAGGGATTTAGCAAACATTTCTATGATAGACTTTTGCTTACAGCGCGTCTCTTGCACTAACTGTTCTTGTATTTTGTACAGAGACATGATTTGCTGCTCATGGAAGTAGCTCCTCTGTTGCATGCCTGAAATTAATTGTTTGGTATAAAATACTAATTTTGCATTTGATATCTTTTCAACTGATTCATTCTGCTGGTTGTCCTTCTCATTATCACTTTCATCAGATATATTGTTTGTCATCATTTCACAAATCTCACTGTCAGTCATGTGATTAGTGGCAGGAATGTTTTCATTGGCTTCTAAACAATCTTCCACTGCTTCTTGATTAAGCAATTTAGCTTCTGGACAATTAAAGCCTTTGGCATATGCCAACAGATCAGCAATAATTTGCTTCTCTTTCGAAATCTTGAAGCCTTGAAAGGCTCATTTTCGTCATCGAAAAATAATGCAGGTGTGGCCACAGATTGTACTATCCATGGATAAGTGTATACTTATTCACAGCCTGCCATGCTTTAGCAGCACTCCAGAAAGCATATTTGATTGTGAAGCTTCTCTGGAATTTTTTTATCCCAATTCCTTTGTTGCACTCTGTGAGCATTTTTTAAGAAGTCATTTTTATAGTGAGTTTTTAAAGGTCTGTTATGTACAATTTGGAGGCAAACACATTATTCATTTCTAAGAATTCTGCTTCAGGATGGGCTGTTTTTTTCGTGATCTTTTGAAGAAATTTGCCTTTTGTAGCGATTTTTTGACGAAAGTTGCCGTTTTTCGTGATCTTTTGTTAAATCTTGTCGTTTTTCGCGAATCTTTTGTCAAAATTTGCCGTTTTATCGCGATTTTTTGGACCATATTTGTTATTTTTTCGCGATCTTTTGGGGGAAATCTGTCTTTTTGGGGGATTTTGTGACGGAATTACCCATTTTCTCGCAAATCTTTTGACATAATTTCAGAATGAAATTCGAAAAATATACCGAAAATACCAATAATTCGGTATAGAAATACCAAAAAATAGTCGGTATTTTGAGATTTTTAATGAAATTTGTCATTTTTTCGCGATTTTTTGACGAGATTACGCGTCTCTTGGGACGCGTAAGAGCTATTTTTTCACGTCCCGTCGCCGATCTTTTGCGTAATTTACACGCTATAGCGCGTCCGCGACATCGCTGAAAAAAAAAAACTAATCACTCTTAATCTAATCACTCTAAAACTAATCAATCTAACATAGTGATTATCGCTGAATATTAGCTGATTTTTAACGAATTTTGCCGTTTTTCCAAGATCTTTTGACGAAATCTGCCGTTTTTCGGGATTTTTATTTTATTTTATTTATTTATTTTATTTTTTTTTTTTTTTTTGACAAATATGCTGTCTTTTTTCGTGATCTTTTGAAGAAATTTCATTTTAATCGCGATTTTTTGACGAAAGTTGCCGTTTTTCACGATTGACGGGATTGACGATTTGACAAGATACATGTCCCAAGGGACGCGTAAGAGTAGTTTTTTCGCGTCCCGTCGCCGATCTTTTGCGTAATTTACGCGCTATAACGCGTCCGCGGCATCGCTGAAAAAAAAAAAAAAAAAAAAACTAATCAATCTACTAATATCGTGAATCGTGATTATCGCTGAAAATAAGCTGATTTTTAACGAATTTTGCTGTTTTTCCATGCTTTTTTGACGAAATCTGCCGTTTTTCGGGATTTTTTTTGGACAAATTTGCTGTTTTTTTGTGATTTTTTGAAGAAATTTGCCTTTAATCGCGATTTTTTGACGAAAGTCGCCGTTTTTCGCGATCTTTTGTTGAAATTTGTCGTTTTTCGCGAATCTTTTGTCAAAATTTGCTGTTTTATCGCGATTTTTTGGACCATATTTGTTATTTTTTCGCGATCTTTTGGGGGAAATCTCTCTTTTTGGGGGATTTCGTGACGGAATTACCCATTTTCTCGCAAATCTTTTGACATAATTTGCCGAAAAATAGTCGATATTTCGTGATTTTTAACGAAATTTGTCGTTTTTTGCGATTCTTTGACGAGATTACACGTCCCAAAGGACGCGTAAGAGCTATTTTTCCGCGTCCCGTCGCCGATCTTTTACGTAATTTACGCGCTATAGCACGTCCGCGGCATCGCTTGAAAACAAAAAAAAAAAATTGAAAAAAAAAAAGCGGTACCGATTTGCATTCCGGTTTTCGGAGCGTTCCGGATACCGGGACGCCGGATAACGAATCCTATACTGTATATATATATATATATATATGTCGACGCCTCACTCAGCATTGATCATTTGGCCTTCAATCGCCGTCAGTGCAACCTATTGTTTGAAATTCGAACTAAAGTAAAAAATTACGGTAAAAAAACTCCTGACATTGTACATAACCCTGCTGCAAAAATTTTTTAAATAGCTGTCACCGTTTGCAAGTCATTGCATTTTAAAATCCATCAGTCATTTTTGGGACACTCGGTATATGTATATATATACAGTCGAACCTCTATATAACGAAACTCTATACATCGAATTCCTCCATATAACGAATTTTTAGTAAGAACGGTCCCCTTTTCGCATGATTACATTAAAAACAGACCCTATATAGCGAAATATCTATCTCCATATAACGAATTTTTTCATAAATTGATCTTAATTTATTCAGTTTTAAAAAAGCTTCGAAATCATATGGAATCAATTTTCCATCACTTATTTTTGATTTATCATTCAGTGGAGAGGTTTTTTTTTTTTTTTTTTATAAATATTACTTCTCTCCTTATTCTTTAAATCTAATAAGTTCATCCCATCTCCCACACACCTTTAAATATCCTTCTCAAAACACAGTCAATTGAATTGTTACACATATAAGAGAGGAATCACTGAGAGCACATAAGAGAGACCTTCAAATGGAAGAAAATATCAACTACAATTTTTCATGCCTTGCTAAAATTTGAGAATTTTTTTTGAGAGCGTAACAATTGTAATTTTAAAATCAAAACAACAAAAAATTACAGATTTCTTCCTCTGAAATTTATGTAAGTCTTCCTTATTTGATTTTCATTAAGCTTTCAAATAAATGTCTTTTCTCTTTTTTGAAACTGCTTAAATAAGTAAGAAATAAAATGTTAGGTTAATATATACTTTTAAACATTTCAAATTCTTAATTAAAAAGATCAAAAATAATATTTGTTCAAAATTTACACATTAAATACTATTTTTAACATCATACTCTATACATCGAATTTCTCTATATAACGAATTTTTTACTGGAACGATGGATTTCGTTATATAGAGGCTCGACTGTATATATATAAGAATTTGATAGTTTTGATTCATTCGTGAAGAATCAGCCATATAATGTATTTGCAGATAGTTAAAAATCATGAAAATTATATTAAGGACATAGCAATTATTAAAATTATAAATAAATATCATGTTTTATAAAGAAGTTAAGTATTTTTTACAAATGTTAAAATTTATTGCTGTTGCTTTAGATAAAGGTAAAAAACATGACTGTTCTATTGCAGTTGATCATACAATTTGCTTAACTTTATTTAATGACGGAAATATCATAGAAACTCACAAATGCAAAATTCAAATCTCATTTAATGCTGTGTTAGCTTATTTACTTCATCCTAAGTATATTTGATCAAAATTGACACATAAGCATAAAGAAGGGACAAGGAAATTACTTTTTGATATTAATCTAAATTTTGTGCCATAGTATATAATAACCCCTTTTAGCAAAATTGACTCCTTTCCCAGAAACATATTTCCGACGGAAGTCCTAGAAAATGTCTTGCTTTTGTGGGTGGTCGCCTTTAAAAACAAATACCAGTAAAAATGAGAATTTTTTTAATTTTACATTCTCAATAATGACATTATCAGCAAGTAATGTTCATCTTGAAAGAATATTTTAAAAGTTTTCTTTCATTCAGAAAAATTAAAAAGCAGTCTATGTTAAGAAAGGTTAGCAAAATGAATCCTATATTATGGAATGTTCCTAGTAATTTATACTTCTTCAACAAAAATAAATTTGTTCTGTCAATATTGTAAAATAATTGTACAAGATATTTCTTTCTTTCTTTCTTTCTTTCTTTTTTTTTTTTTTTTTCAATTATTCTTGTGCTAAAATTTACTTCATTTTTCACAAGAACCATTTCTTATTGTATGTATAGGGTGAGTGCAAAAGTTCATGTGGAGTTTGAGAGTAAAAGTCACATAGTGATTAGACAAACAAAGTTCTTTATTCAATCAATGCTATATGCTCCATCATTTTCTATAATCTGTTACCAGCGTTCTGACAGCATACGGATGCCGTGATCATATCATAAAATTTGTGCGGTTTAGATTCGAAGAACGAAGACACAAAGCTTTTTAGGCATCCAAAGAGTCAAGTTTTTTTTCCATTAAAATGATTTTGCAGTGATCAGAACAAATGATAATCAGGTGGTGCAATATCAGAGGAATATGGTAAATGAGCTAGGATATCCCATTTCAGGCTCTTCTGTTTGCGCAACGCCTGTTTCGAAACGTGTGGTCTGGTATCATTTTGATGAAAGATTACACCCTTGCTATTTGGCAAAATCGGACGTTTTTGTTTGATTTCTCGATTCAGACTGGTTAATTGGCGACAGTATTTAAATGAATCAACCGTTTGGCCAGCGTGGAAAAACTGAAAATAAATTATGCCCTTGCAATCCCACCAAACAGAGAGCATCACCTTCATTGGGTGCAAACTGGTCTTTGCCATCGCGTCATCATGCTCACATTGCTGAACATTGTTGTAAAGGACCCATTTCTCATCGTCCGTCACTAATCGATCCAAAACAGCTTGTTTTCGAGCCGCCCGAGTAAAGAAACTTCAGCAGAAGTTGCTCGATTTTGTTCCTCTCGGTCAGCAAATAGGGCACCCATATATCGAGCTTCAAATCGAATCTTATATTTTTTAAACGCGGAAAAGTGGTTGATCGGTGAACATTAACTGCTGTAGCAACTTCTTCTGTTGAAATTCACGGAGTATTTTTAACTAAAGTACGCACAATATTGACATCAATGTGTGAAGGTCGTCTGTCTTCAAGGTTAAACTCTCTGCAGCGAAATATCACAAACCATTTTTTCACAGTTCGTTCTTAACCTCTTAATTGTTTTTTACGGCTTCTGCAACACTTATTCCCTTCCGAAACTCGTAAAGCATAACATGCCGTAAATGCACTTTTCCGACACTCATTTTGAAAGTAAATTTTCTTGAAACAGTTTGTATCTACACAAATTATTTTGTTTGAAATGAAAGCTGCACACATCACCTTTCCAACGATATGCCTTATGTAGATGGCAGTATTAATGACAACACATTACGCCGCTTCTAACAACATCTATTGCACCTCCACACAAACTTTTGCACTCACCCAATAGTAGTAGCTAATTTTTAAGTTATTGCAGTGTATTATTTATTTAAAAATACACTAAAAAGTAATGTTAATATATCATAGAATTTTGGTAAATTTCTTTTCTTAAAACTTTTAAATAGAAATTAAACCGTAAACAAGAATATTAATATTAAAATTCTATAGCATCAGATTACCTCTATGAAAATTTCTGCTTTTCTCCTGACAAAAAATTATATAATCAAAGGGTCATTATGGGATTTTTTTTCTTTTTTTAAATTTTTATCATAGACAGACATTGTGAAACCCCCAAATCTGAAATTTAAAAATAATTTTTACAATATTGGGTGAGATTTTGCCATTTTAAAATTGGTCATTTTTACCAAATGGTGGCCATGTTGGAATCTTGTCAGTGTCTATAAATAGCCATTACTTGACAGCTAATGGCTCAAATTCTACATTTCTATTACCAACTTAAAACTATTTGTACAAAGAATGTATATTTCACATCAAAACAATGGTAATTTTTTATTTCTATATATTTTATTATGCACAAACTAATAATATCACCCCCCTCCAAAAAAAAAAAAAAGGGCTGACTCGAATAGCCCATTTAAAAGAAAAAAAAAAAAAAGAATCATTATGAATTTTTCTGAAACTTGGTAAAAACATTGATAAAAAAAATTAGAGATAAAATGTTTTGCTTTAAAATATTTTTTTTTATATTTAAGGTGTCACTAACCAAATAATGATGATTTTAGAATTTGTAAGTACAGCAGACTCCCTCAAATCCGCACAGCTTGGGACAAGAGGTTTTGCGGATTTTAGAATTTTGCAGATTTCTGGTCATTGATTTGCTTACATTTTTTAAACAGTAATTTAAGTGCAATTAATAATGCAATCAGAACTATAATGAATGCTTACAATATAATAAAATATTAAAATAAGTAATAAACTAAAATAATAAAAATTTAGATAATTTTTAAAATGATTAAAGTATTAATAGCAAAGGTCAAGTTAATAGTCAATAGTGTATGATTAAATATTCATTATAAAGATTAAATATATTCTTCTTAAATTTTTCAATGAAACTTGCCTCATAAAGATACATTACTAATTAACTTCAAAATCATAAAATAAGGATTTTTTTTTTCAAGTTTAGTCAGACTTAATAACCAAAAAATCTTGGTTAATGCATAAATATATTTGGTAAAGAGATTGCCATTACCAGTAATATCAGAAATATCTCGAATTTTTCCCCAAAAAATTTATTCTCCCTTCATGAAAAAAACATGAATAGAGTATTATTAAGAAAATTACCAAGTAAAAAAATATGGAATTGATACAAAACTAAAAAAAAATCAAATTTTGCCCCAATATCCAAATTGAAAGTTTCATTGTTTACATCCATAAAATATGTGCGGATTTTAGAGAGTTGCGGATTTCTGGTTTGCGGATTTGAGGGAGTCTACTGTATTCATATCTCTCCCCCCCACCCCCCCTCCCAAGCTGCCTTTCTTTTTCTTTTTTACAAATTGTGTTTATAGAGCTGATTTGTAGCTTAAACATTTGTTGTTGTTTATGTTTAATTTCTGAATTGTTCAAAAATTAAGTATAAAGTGGTCATAAGTGACCAACAAAGAAATAAGATGGCAGGCTCTGAGAGAGTACTATATCTGATCCAAATACACAGTCTATTAAAAAGCATTTAATAAATTCGTCAAATACTTTTTTTACAGTTAAATTGATCAATATCGTGCTTTAAAAAAAAGATTTCAAGTGTTTTACATCTGAAATATAGTATGGATTATAGGTGTTTGCAGATTATAGAGTTGTGGATTAGAGGGAATCGATTGAATATACAGTACAGAACCATTTATCCGGAATGGTTGGGGCCAGATGTATTCTGGATAACTGGTTTTTCCGGTTAACTGGTTGGGGATTAAAACAACATCCATTTGATAAGTTTTATGGAATATGTGTGGCGATGGTATTACTTCTAATTTGAAATTAATTATTAGAATACTTGAACTAAGAATCAGATGCAAGTTAGATCAAATGTTAAGACTTTGAAAGAAGGTAATTTATGGGAATTCCTTGGGAACAAATATTCTTCAGTTTTCTCTGCATAAAAATAAAAACATATATAATATAACTGTGTATGCTTCTATTCCAAATACAGTAGACTACCTCAAATCCGCAACTCTCTAAAATCCGCACATATTTTATGGATGTAAACAATGAAACTTTCAATTCAGATATTGGGACAAAATTTGATTTTTTTAGTTTTTTATCAATTCTATATATTTTTTAATTTGTAATTTTCTGAATAATACTTTATTCATGTTTTTTTTTTTCATGCAGAAATTTTTTTTTTTTTTTGATAAAATTCAAAATATTTCTGATATCACTGATAATCACAATCTCCTTACCAAATATATATTCGTTAATCAAGATTTTTTGGTTATTAAGCCTGGCTAAACTTAAAAAAAAAAAAAAAAAAAAAAAAAAATTCCTTATTTTATGATTTTGATGTGAATTAGTAATGTACTTTTATGAAGCAATTTTTTTTTTTTTTTTTTTAATAATTCTGGAAAAATACATTTAATCTTTATAATGTATATTTAATCATACACTATTGATTATTAATTTTGCTATTAGTACTTTAATCGTTTTAAAAATTACCCAGGCCTCGCAGCGTTCCTATATTTCCTATATTTTTCAACCCTCCACCCAGGCATGAGATTTTTCCGTGGATCTGCGATTTTCCTCTTTTTTATCATTTTCCGCTTTTCCGATATTTTTTATATCGTCAAAAGATCGCAGAAAAACCGGAATTTCATCTGAAGATCGCATGAAAATATACGACTTTCGTCGAAAAGTCTCGAAAAAATGTAATTTTCGTCTAATAAAGATCGCAAGAAAAACGTGCTTTTTATCAAATGATCACGAGCAAAATGCGATTTTCGTCAAATGATCCCGAGAAAAACGCGATTCTCGTTAAAAGATCTCCAGAAAAACGCGATTCTCTTTTAAAAAAATGTGGTTTTTATCCAAAAAAAGCGCGATTTTTGTCTAAAGATCGCGAATAAATGCTATTTTCATCAAAAGATCGCAAGAGAAACTCAAGTTTCATCAAAAAGTGAAAAAACCGCAATTTTCTTCAAAAGATCACGAGAATAACGCGATTTTTTCCTAAAGATCGTGAGAATAATGCGATTTTTGCCAAAAGGTTGCGAGAATAATGCGATTTTCGTCAAAAGGTCGCAAAAAAACGTGATTTTTGCCAATAGATCGCGGAAAAAACGCAATTTTCCTCAAAAGATCAGTTTTCGTCCAAAGATCGCAAAAAAACATGATTTTCGTCAATAGATCGCGAAAAAAACGCGTTTTTCATCTAAAGATTGCGAAAAAATACTATTTTCATCAAAAAGTCGTGAAAAAAAACGTAATTTTGTTCAAAAGATCACGAAACAACGCGATTTTCGTCAAAAGATCGCAAGAATAACGCGAATTTCTTCAAAAGATTGCAAAAAAAACGTGATTTTCGACAAAAGATCGCAAGAAAAACGTGATTTTCATCAATAGATCGCGGAAAAAACATGATTTTCGTCTAAAGATCGCGAAAAAAATTCATATTTTATTAAAGAATTAAAAAAAATCCTTTTATGTTAAAAGGGTTTGTGATCTTTTATGTTAAAAGATCACAAGAAAGGTGGGATTTTCCTATAAGTATTGAAGGGAAAATGCAAATTCCATCAAAGCATTACAGAAAAAAAAAAAAAAAACCCTGAAAATGCCATTGGAAAAATGTATAATTAATGTAGAGAAGGGTCCCCCCCCCCTCCACTCCCTTTTCTCTGCTGTAACTTTTCATAAAATTTACTGTAAATTTCAGGGTTTTTTAAGAACTTTGATTTGCTCTTGCAACTCATTTGAAACTCATTTCATTAAATTTATTACAAAAAAATCCTTTATAACCTTAAAATTTTTTTTTTTTTTTTTGATAAATGCAAATTCTGTAAGTGATGATGATTCAGAAAATAATTGTAAAAAAATGTTGAATATTGTGTGTGTGTGTGTGTGGGGGGGGGGGGGGGGGGTTCAACTCCTGAAACCAGTATTTTAATCCTAAAGTGTGTTAAAAATTTTTGAAATAGTTTGGAATGAACTTTAAATTGTTTGCTTTTGTTATAGTTTGTACAATGTTGATGTTTGTTTAAGTTGATGTATTAAAACATGTGTTGGTGTACGTATAAATAAAATTTCCTATAAAATTCCTATATTTTCTTTAAAAAAATTCCTATATTTCCTATAATATTTTTGAAGAAAGTCACTTCTAGGCCTGAATTACCTAAAATTTATTATTTTAGTTTATTACTTATTTTAATAATTTATTATATTGTAAGCATTCATTATAGTTCCGATTGCACTATTAATTGCACTCAAATTTCTGTTTAAAAAATGTAAACAAAGCAATGACCAGAAATCCACAAAATTCTAAAATCCACACAACCTCTGGTCCCAAGCTGTGCGGATTTAAGGGAGTCTACTGTACTAGATGCTGCTATCAAACTATACAATTGTTGCAAGCAATGTAGTCAAAGTGGCAGTGTTGGACACTTTTTTTTTCTACAAAGATTCTAACATCAGTCTATCAGAAATATCATTCCAGATAACTGGTTTTTCCGGTTAACTGGCTTCCAGATAAATGGTTCCATACTGTAGCATATATATTTTTAGTATTTTATCTTTTGACATTCTTATTGTTTTTATTTATTGAAATGTCTAAAATTCATAGGTACAAATGGGAAATATTGATGAAGAACTAAAGATAAATATACACTGCGTATTGCCTTCAGCATCAGAAGAAGTAGTGAATGCTATCATTTATGCTGTTAAACATGTTGGTCTTCAGACTATGTCTGATTTAAAGTCTGTACGAGAAGAAGATTTAAAATTGGTCTTAAAGCCTGCTCAGCGCCGTAAATTAGTAAAAGCATGGCGTGAACAAAGTAAGATTTCTTTTAATTACATGGTACTTTTTGGTTACCGGTATTAGTGTGTTATATATGCATATAGTTCATATCTAGACTTACAATTTCGAAAAGGGCTGAGATATGATAAAAAAATTTAAAAGGGAATCACAAGAAACCTAAAAAAATTCACTAAACAGCTTTTTATCATATATTATTTATTATATATTATTAAATAGGTTTTTATCATAGCGGGAATGCATCTATTATGCAATTAAATCAGCTAAGATAGAATGACATAGATCTGCAAAATGAAAAAGATCCGTCAGAAGGGGGCGCTGTAATAGCATTTTTTGTGCCATTGGCAATATTGTACTAACTAAAAGTGCATGAAGTTATGCATCAAATTGAACAAAATTTTTTTTGTAAGTGTTTGGCTGTGGCTAGTTTGTCCTCCCTGAATTTGAAAAAATCCGCCGGAAGGGGGCGCTGCAATAGTGATTTTTGAGCCATTTTCGATATTTTACCACAGAAAAGTGTATGAAGTTATGCATAAAATTGAATGAAATTTTTTGTATATGTGTTTGACTATGGTCAGCAGACCCTCCCTGATTTAGAAAAAACTGCCAGAAGGCGGCGCTATAATCGCATTGCCTGTGCCATTTTTATTATTTTACCATTAAAAAGTGTTTTATGTTATGCATAGAGCTAAACTAAATTTTTTTTGTATGATTTTTTGGAGTATGGTGAGTAGATCCTTCCTGAAAAAATATGACTATCATTCTACTGTTCATTGGCTTGTGCAGATACAGAAACTTGTTTTTATTCAGACTAATTGACAGAAGCAGAAATTTAAGATGCAAATGATAGTTATTATAGTATTGAATAATTAATATTAATGCATTAAATTGTGTAAGTAATGTTTGAAGTGTTGAAATTTATGTATGAGATAGAAGAATGTTTTGGGATTGGCACATCCAACTAGTTTTTTCCTGCACCTCTTGAAGAACGATGGATTAAGGTTCTACTGTATTATAATTTTAGAGCCATTGTACAAAATTATAAGTTTATATTTTTAACCAAAACATGCATAATGTTCACCTGGGGATAAAATCCTAACTAACCTAATTATAATGTAACCATAACCTGTGTGTAATTTAAATATGAAAAAATGTAACCTGACTGTCATCAAATGTAACCTGACTGTCTTTATCAATAATCTAAATGTAAAACTAAGGGTACCTGCCCGTTGCCAATACTGGTCATCACAGGCTATTAACGGACAGGGCCTCCATGGGAACCCTAGTCCTAACTGCACTTAACCTTAACTGTAACTTAGTCATAACCTCACTGAAACCTAACCAGAATTTAAATATAACCTAAGACTAATTGCAACCTGTTACCTAACAATAATCAAATTATAACTTAACACTAACTATAAACTCATGCTACAAAGTATTTTAGTTCCACTTTCCACCACCACCTGCGCCTGGGTATAGCAGGTGCTTTGCTGAATGTTTGTTTCAGTTTCCATCACTAGAATATGTACTCTTTTGTCATATTGATTCAAAAACTTTTAGAGCACTCTGGAGCAGCCAAAAAAAAAAAAAAAAAATTGTTATAACAAAATTGGTTTTGGAATAAAAAAATCCAATCCCATCAATAACTTTTGTTTGTCTGTGTGTGCCACTTTGATGAAAATTGAGTTTTTTTCATGATTTTCTGATGAAATATGAAGGTTTTTTTTTTTTTTTTTTTTTTTTTTTTTGATCTTTTGATGAACTTTACCATTTTTTTATATGCTTTGATCTTTTGATAAAATTTGTGGGATTTTTTTTCTTGAGATTTTTTTTTCTTTTAAATGAAATTTAGTTTTTCATTATTTTTTTATCGGTATCTGTCTTTGCTTTGGGATTTTTTGACGTAATCTGTCACTTTTTTGCAATCTTTAAACAAAATTTATCGTTTTCTCGTAATTTTTTAACAAAATTTACTTTTTTTTTCTTTTTTCCCCCCAATCTTTGACAAACTTGTCTTTTTTTTTTTTTTTTTTTGGCTATATCTTTTGACAAAATTTGTGATTTTTTTAATGAAAATTACCATTTTTAATTATCTTTTGACAAAATCTGCCATTTTTTCGCATTCTATTATCAAAATCTGTTATTTTCCATGATCTTTTGACAAAAGTTGTCCTTTTTTTCTGATCTTTGTAAGAAATTTACATTTTTTACGCATCCTAAACATGTTCTTTTTTTTTTTTTTTTTCAAATAAGGAAATATTTTTCTTTTTTTCATGTTTGCAAATTTATCTGCAAAGGCAAAAATGAATCTGTGTTGTGCATTGTGCACTTTCTGCTTCTGGGCGTATTCGTAATAACAAAAATTCGGTCAGACATGCAAAAATGTAAAGCATAATTGAGAAAAAAATTTAAGTCAAAAATGTATATCTCAGCTAATTTTTATGTGAAACAACTTGGACTGCTGAGTTCAAACATATAAATGAGAGAAACGTATATCTCAGGTAATGTATAATTCGATTTCCATTGTATCTCTCTGCTCTCTTCCCTTGTAAGTTTATTGTTATGCATTACTTTTGTCTGTGTACTAGGTGTTCCTTTTTTCTGTATAATAGTTAATTTCTAAACCATCCATTTTAAAGATATACTTTCCAAATGCAAGTACATTTCAAATGTTCTCAATGTATTGAAAACTTTTTATATCAATAGTTATTTTTGTAAAATTTATTACATATATTTTATTTTTAGTCAATGGATCTAATAAATTACATTTAGAAATATATCCTTGTCCATTCTCAAAAAGTAAAACAAAAGAAGTTTCATTTTTGTATGACTAAAACATTTCAATTTATATGTTAAATTTTATCATTTTTCAATATTTTCCAGCATTAAGAAAGAAAATTAAGCACATGGAAAGCTGCATGTTTAGTGTCATAAAACACTGAAAATTCTTTAAATTCAAATTATTGTCAAAATTTATTAGTACATTTATTATTATATTTATTAATATACTGTGTGTGTTTGCAGCATACTAAAATTTATCTGCAACCCGACAGTTCTAGACTAAGCCTACCAAAATAATATCCCATAAAAAAAGGAAAATTTGCCTTTATAAAGAAAATATAATAAAATTATCAAAAAAACAAATACCACAAATCTGGAAACTTAAAAATTATTTCAGCTTTTTTGCTCGATCTTTCTTTTTAAGATGGTGGATTGAACTGCAGTGCCCACTGTTATGCTGTACAGTTTCTGCTACTGGGATATATTGTACCTGAAGGACCTTGCATGCTAATTTTTTTTTAAGATTTATTTATTTGTTTTTCCAATAAGCACAGAAAATGAAAATTATAATATGGAAAACATCAATAAATTATGGAGGATATTTTTATACCTGTGGCTCATTGTCTTAGCACAGTCAAAACTTGAAAAGTCTGAAAATGGTGTCATAGTGGTGCAAAAGTAATAACGTGATTGAGTTTTAAATATAAAAATGCTTGTTTTATATTGCTTGCATTAAAAAAAATGTTAAATGAAAAATAAAATTCAGCCTTATCAAAAGAGAAGTTTGGTATCAAATAAAAATATACTTCATACTTAAATGGTTTCTCATAATTTTCCTCTCTCAACATGTAAATCTGATAGGCATATTAACAAAGTGCATTTAATGGATAAGTGCATGAATTGCTAATTTTTCCAAAGAATGTAACAATATTCTTCTATTTCCTACAAAAGATGTATATGCCTAAATTCAATGTTTTTATAGTAAAATAGGAAACAGTGCTAGAATCATTTTTTTGTTGCTTGATCATTGAAAATGATGTCATAGTGGGCAAAATAAATGACATGTTTCAGTTTCAAATATAAAAATGCTTGTTTTTAATCTTCCAAGTGGGTTTCCCACCTTTTTTTCCGTTTCCCCAAAAGAATTTAAATTAACTATTAACCAAAATATTTTTAACATAATTGAATTTTAAGATACATGTAAAATAAAGAAATATGAAGAGTAATTTAGAAACAAACAGGAGAAAAAAAATTATCATTAATTTTGAAAATATTTTTG
This sequence comes from Maratus speculifer, assembly GCA_964019185.1. NCBI lineage: Eukaryota > Metazoa > Arthropoda > Arachnida > Araneae > Salticidae > Maratus > Maratus speculifer. The sequence goes on from OZ025301.1 coordinate 75,810,347, forward strand.
TAAAAATGAAAGGGAACCCTCAGATGATTTTAATTATATCATTTTTTCTGATGGAGGATATAGAGTTTAATTCTGAAACATCTGAGTATATAAATAACATAATATAAAGTTAAAGAAAACCTTTTATATAACAAAAAATTTGGAGTCATTTATAAAAATAATTGATTTTATATGAATGTGATTATGTCAGATATATCCTGAGTGTTAATCTCCCATGTTTTATAAAAAAATAAATGATTATTCTTTAACAGTCATTGCCCAATCAATAGTTGGTAGTAAAAAAGGAACTATTTCAGGAACCATGTGGTACTTTTGATAGAAAATTGTTTTTGCTTTTAAAATTGCTGCTAATTTGCTGTTAGGTTTTATCATCATGACATTAATCTACAGCGATGTTTGTTTGTAACAATATTGTAGTGATTTTAATTAAACATAGCAAAACTATAAGTGTAGTTATCTATCAAAAAATATTAGCATATTTACAGAATGTTTATGAAAATGTTTAAGTTTACAAAATTAACAGTTCATAAAATCAATTTCATTTGTTCCAGCCAATTAAAACAAATTTGACTGTATTTTTGACCTACATAAGTCGTTATGTACGGCATGATTTAGTATAGAAGACAAGCTGTTAGTTCTGCCATCTTTGAAATGATCTTTTATCGTGTTGATGATAAATGACCATTAGTGTTGGCAAGAATTCAGACTACAGAAGATTAAATATTGAAAGTTTAATTTAAACCTATCAAAAATGCTTTTTCCAAAGTCAAGACTTTTTTTGGATGGTTTTCTCATAATTGAATACAGCATATTTTGTAGAATCATCCGAATTGTTTTTGACTGTGTTCATTTTGAGTAATGAGCTTGTTTTAACCATAGAAAATGAGTTTTCTTGAATTAGAGACCTAGATAGATAATTTTCTTGTGCCCAAACCATATAAAAATTAAGTTTTGTAGAAATTGTTAGAGCTGTTTTCAATATGTAGCTGCATTACCAAGGCTGAGTTTGCTTTAGCTTATCAAAACAAACTTTTCTAAATTCGAGACCTTGCTCGCTTATTTCCTTGTTGCTGAATGGTAAAAGAGGTATATTTTGTGCAAATCACATGATCATTTTTCCATTTATTGGAATGACAGAATTTTCAGTGCCGAGTTTGTTCTTCCTCTAAAAGCAAATATTCATGAATTTGGAGCCTAATTTATTTTTTCTTGCTCAATTTAGTATGGGACACAAGTTTACAGAAAATCCATCCAGTCATATAAGATATCATCTATAATTGCAAAGATCGCTTGCTTGTTTATTATATATGATTATATTATAACAGCCGTAATCTGAATGGAGTAACTTCGTGCAACACTTGATACTTGTTCCAAAATTGAAATGGCCCCACCAGTGGCCGAGAGGTACGGACCTCTCAACTGGTAGACGGCAGGTGCTGGGTTCGAACCCAATCGCGGCTGTCGGCCTAACCGTTCGGAGTTTTCCGTGGTTTTCTTCGAACCTTGCGTAAATACGGGTTAGGTTCCCTTAGAAAGACCCCCACGGCGGGCACTCCCCCTGGTCCTATATCCCATTAGCGTAGATAATCGGACGACAAAAATCAACCAACCAACCAACCAAAATTGAAATGTAACAAAGATATTAATTCATATTTGTACCAAACAACAGAAGCCCTTATCAACAAATCAAGAGATACATTCAAGACAAGCATTAAGGGCTTTTGGAAAAATATGCAAAAATAAGTTTTTAAAAGTATTTTCTTGCACAGAAATTGAAAAAAAAAAAAAAAAAATCAATCTGAAAATGGCATATCTTGGGTATTTTATTCATAAGTCAATCCTTTAATTCATTTACAAAACAAAATAATGCTTTTTTTTTTTTTTTTTTTTTTTGTTAAAAATAAGTGTTGAAGTAAAGGTTATGAGTACAAAATCATCAATAGAAAAGCAATTATTTCTATGATTTTTCTAGAAGGGAGAGCAAAGTCCTTTGTGTTGATATTTTATGCTTAACCTTCTATCCCCGGCTATAGGAGTTTAAAATCCCACTCCTTTAGTACGGCAAAATCTTGGAATTTGTTTTCCCCCACATTGGAGTGACCACCTCTCCGGACACCTTTGTTTCGATGTGCGGGAAGTGCTGGGCGTGCATTACAAACCAGGGTTGCTGCATAATTCTAGGAAATACTGCGGAGGGTTGTTTCTTACGCCAGTTATCACCATTTTGTATCGCTTTCATTGTTATATTTAACATGAATGCTAGCGGTTGAGGTGTTAATTATTACATATAAATCATTGAGAAAAGTACATTAAAATTTTTATGACTGAAAATGTCATGTATATCGTACGCATAAAAAAAATCTATAATAATAATAATAATAATAATAATAATAATAATAATAAAAACAACTGATCAGCATCGTTTGAACTGACACTACAAACTATTAAAGCTTAAATTATTTTTTAGCACATTGCATGGTATACAATTAATTCTAAAATTCATATTTCGTGTTCTCAGGACAAAAAAAGAAGCATTGTTGACAATGGGCATGTATTTCTTATAAATTTTAAATCAGCTTAACTATGTGCTAGTAAAAATGTATTACCCCCAATTTGTTTGTCAATTAAGAAAAAAGGAAAAATAATTCCGTTACATTATCAAAGAAAAAAACTTTATTAAAATGTACCGAAATTGATATGGCGTGTAATATAGTCTTGTAATGAATTGAATATAATTTATTTCTGCAATTTTTACGGACATAAAACAAAATAATAATAATAATAAAAAGAAGATGATGATTTCGGTTACATTTAATTTATGAGTGATCAATCTCAGTAATATCATTTTCTGTTTCAATTTTTAAAGATAAAACATCATACTTACGGGGATACTGATAAATGTGAGTTGAAAACAAATGCGTTTTTTTTCTTTTCTTTACATATATATATGGAGATTCTTCTTTAAAAAGTTCTTTTGAACACATAAGTAAATAAACTCGGAGGTAAATTAAATTCTGACACCGTTTTTAAACTTTTAAATGACTTATATTAAACGTTAATATTTACAAAAAAGATATTTACATAAGACTATTTACAAAGCAAACAATCATAACTCTAATTAATCAATTACATCTTATACGGGAACTCATCTTCATCTTACGTTCTTTTTACACCAACTTAAAACTAAAAACATTCCATTCTCCTTTCTTCCGTTCAGTTCTTTTTTCTACCGCTTAAATCGTCTGGCTTCTTAGGAATTAATAGTTTCTTCAAAATCGTCTGCCTCACTGAGAGCCTGTTCATCAGAGTTGCGATGCGTAGAAAATAATATGCAGATCTAATAGTGGAGGAGATTTCCCATATTTCGGCCATACTGATGAGACATTCGTCCTCGAATGTATTCTTGTTGGCTGGAAACAGCAGCTGGATCATCTGAAAAGATAAAGAAAAAAAAAACACAGCAGCATCCAAAGTCTAAATTGAAAAAAAGAAGTCATCATGATGAACATTTAAATAATCTCGTTCAAAATAAATTCGTATTCTTTTCTTTTCACGTCCTTTCGTCTTCTTCTTTCTTACATCTTTTCGTCTTCTTTTATTTTACGTCTTTTCGTCTTCTTCTTTCATACGTCTTTTCATCTTCTATTACCTTACGTCTTTTCTTTCTTACGTCTTCTTTTATCTTACGTCTTTTCGTCTTCTTTCATACGTCTTTTCATCTTCTTTTACCTTACATCTTTTCGTCTTTTCGAGAATAAAGTTAAAATTCTATTAGTTGTCAGTCCAGAGGTTTGTCATAGTTGGTATAGTGTCACAATCGGTGAAATTTTTTTTTTTTTTTTTTTTTTTTCAAGCTTCGTCCGTCTACGGCTTCATGTACTCTGCACATGTACTGGTGACCATGGGTCCTTCGTTGAATCCAAGTTTCTTTACATCGTAGGTGTCATTATTTTTTACTTTTATGACTTTGTACGGACCTAAATATTTTGGTTTTAACTTCAAACCTGGACCTTGTTGTGTGTGTTTTATAGCAACCACATCATTAATCTTAAATTTGTTAGCTTTCTTTCGTCTGAGGTTGTAAGTTTTACGGTTCTCTTCTTGGACTTTTAAAATCTGTTTTTTAGCATTTTTTCTCATATCTTCGCGATTATTTGTAAAATCAGATTGTATTTCAGCATTCAGAAGACTAGTAATTTCAATGTTATTTTTTAGTTTCATTTTAGTACCAAACATCAATTCAAAAGGAGTTGTGCTTATACTTCTCTGAAAAGTCGAATTTATCACCTGTTGGACGTTGCTTACATGTGTATACCATTTTTTAGGATTATCGACAGACAATTTAGACAGAACAGATATTATGACAGAATTTAGATGCTCAACTTGGCCGTTAGACCTGGGTAATCCAGTGGTAATCGGGATATGTTTAATATTTTCATTGATGCAATAATCTTCAAAAGCTTTAGAGGTAAATGCAGGACCTTTATCTGATATAATTCGAACTGGATTTCCAAAGATAGATTTTTGGATTTCTAATTTAGAAATTACTTCGGCAGCATCGGTAGATTTTGTGGGATACAACCAAACAAATTTTGTGAATGCGTCAATGACCGAAAGGATATGTTTGTAATTTTTATTAGTGCTTTCTAATGGACCTAAGTGATCAACATGGTACGTATGTAATGGAGTTTCTTCTTTTCTATTGGGTGAAGTAAGCCTTCTTGTTTACTACATTTTCTATTAACTAAAATACAGGGAACACAATTTGCTATACATTTCTCAATTTTTTGTTTAATTTTAGGGATGTAAAAATCATTTTCTAAACTTTTCTCCGTTCTTGCAACTGCGTAATGACCTTTTTCGTGAGCGGCCTTGATTATATTCATTTGCATGTCTTCCGGTACAACTAATAAATCATTACCATTAACACATTTATAAAGAACATCATTTTTAACTAGATAATCATCATAAGATTTCACCTTTAGGATTTCTTTTATTGTTTTAATATGGTCATCGGTTTCTTGAGCTTGGATAATTTTTAAAGTTAAGCTATCTTGGATTACCATACAAATCAATGGCGGATCTAAGGGGGGGGCGATGGGGCGATCGCCCCCCCCCTTGAGCCCAATAAAGGGTCTGCAAAATGACATTAGATGCACGCACGGAAAAGTGGTTAGATCTAAATTCGAAATGGGCGCGACCCGGGTCGGGTCGCGCCAACTTAATTATATCGGGACTGGGTCAAGTCTTTACACTTTTAGAACCGGGGCGGATCGGGTCTTATTTTTTTTCTGGAGGCGATGTAGGGGGCGATCCCCTCCCCCCCCCCCTTGGGACCATAAAGGTTTTCAAATCAACATGAGAGATCTTCATGGAATAGGACTTAGGCTGAATCTTAAGGTCGGCACGGCGCGGCCCGGGTCGGGCGGCACCTATTTATGAATCAGGCAATGGTGGATCTAAGGTTGGGGGGGAGATGGCGAAGGAGTGACCGCCCACCCGAGGGTCGGGCTAGGTCAGGTCTTCTAACTTTTAGAGCCGGGCCGTGTCCTGATCCTTTTTTTGCTGCTTTAGGTCGAGCCTGACTTGTTTTTCTTCCATGTCGAGTTCGACCTGGAGTCATTCTTCTTAAATATCTGTATTAGAGATGAGACAGTGCTCGGTCTCGGACTCATTTTTTCTGAAACCTATAAATTTTCTTTATCAATGAATGGAAAATATTAAAAGAACTTTTTTTCCCCCTTAAACATTACTTATTCCTTTTCAAATCACAATATTGAACATTTTGATTAGAATGAAAGGGAAGCAAAAATTGTGTTTTTTTCTATTAGTCATTTCTACAAACCTATTTTAGCCATTTCCGTCAGCGTTCTGGCGCCAACAAAAAGGCGGGAATAATGAATTTGTCTTTAGTTTTGATTTTTGTTTGTAGCAGAGGTTATTTTGCAATAGGGTTGTTTATTATTATTATTATTTAGACGTTTAATACGAAGAGGATTTTTTTCCAGTTTTCGTTTGCGGTTGGCGCATATATTAGATTTCTATTGTACACAGCACGGAGTAGTACACAGCGTACACAGGTCGTAATCGCTTTTCATATGGAAATAATTTATTGTTGCTTTTTTTGTGAATTCTGCTGATGCTGAAGTTATACGCCAGAATTTACGAAGTCACTTTTGTTCGTAAGTAAATTTAATTTCCATATTATTCCGATAGAAAGCAATTGAGCAGTGTTTCCTATATTCCTGTAAAAGCATCGGAATTAAAAATTTTTAATTAATATTATTCTCTGTTATGATAGGTCACGCCTATCCCAAAAGATTGTTATGAGGAATGAAATGGTTATACTTAAAAATATACACTTTTTATAGAAAATTGATTAATGTTGTTCGATTCGAGAGTAATTTCTACAAGTTCCATGCATTTGTTCATAAAACACACTTCATTAGCATGTCCATAATATTTTCTTTTTAAAGGAGACAAAATATGAGAATTTTTTTTATGTATAAAGTACTTTTTTATTTTATACCAAACTTTTCTTTTGATAGTATTAAATTTAAATTTTCGTTTAAGAGTAACATTTCTATGTAAATTGTAGTTTAAAAATCATAATTTTTTAGAACATAAAAAAATGCATTTTTTCCTTCTATTGTATATTTTCGTTAGTGGGACTCTGATGAAGCAAAATGTTTTGGGTTCGGGCGGGCTCTGATTTAAAATCGTCGAGCTCGAGTGGGACCTAATTCTGGAAAAAGAGCCCGAACTCATGTTTTGTCTGTACTGATCAAAATTTCCAAGTCGGGAACCGGTCCTGAGTAAAAGCTAAACGTTTGTTCCGTGTCTGACCCAGCCTGTATGATAAGCATTATTGGCCCAACCGCTATTCGTGCAATCTCTGTTGAATTCAGACACTTTTCTCCGGGAGGGACTTCTGTGATTCTGGGGGGGGGGGGGGGATGGATACAATAGAGTCCCGGGGAGAAATTACACTTTTTACCATTGAAAACACAAAATTTTCTGGGGGATATTTGATAGCTTCGGGGGGGGGGGGACACTGCGTACAATTCTTCATTCCGAGGGCTGGTATCTTACTTATTTGTTATTCATAAAAAATAGATTTATGTTGTACATTTGTTTAACGAAATTTTAAGAAATACATTTATAAAAAACTACTTTAGTTCGTATTGTAGAGCTTTACTACTATGATTTATATTATAAGTAGAAGTTAACCCTGCAGCAAAAAAAAAGTCAACCGGACCCAAACACAACCCACAGCAAAAAAGTATAAGTTAACCCGATCAGTAGGAAAAAAAAAAAAAAAAAAAACAGAAGTCAATCCGACCAGCAGCAAAATATAGTAGTCAACCGGTCTCAAACCCAACAATTAGCAAAAAAGTAGAAGTTAACCTGACCCACTGCAAAAAGTAGAAGTCAAATGGACATAAATGCAAACCACAGAAAAAGTATTAGTTACAGCGCGGTGCAAAAGGAAGGGGGCGGTCGCCTCGGGTCCGGAAATTTAAAGGACATCAAATTTATACTACCAACGTCATCTTTGGCCTGTCACAAGAAAAGTCGTTTTTTTTTTGGGGGGGGGGGGTAAACTGAAACTTTGCCCATGCCCAGTTTTCTGTTCGCATGTCCCTGATTAGTCAACACGATCAGCAGCTAAAAATAGAAATCAACTGGACCCAAACCCGACCCGTTTGAAAAATAGAATTTAACCGGACCCAAACCCGACCCGCAGAAAATATAGAAGTTAACCGGACCCAAACCCGACCCGTTTGAAAAATAGAAGTTAACCGGACCCAAACCCGACCCGCTTGAAAAATAGAAGTCAACCGGACCCAAACCCGACCCGCAGAAAATATAGAAGTTAACCGGACCCAAACCCGACCCGCAGTGAAAATATTAGCCCCGACTTATGCATAAAATTCGAGTCTTCCAATTTTTAAAATCGCCCCCCCCTTGAGGACTCTCCAGATCCGCCCTTGATACAAATAGGATACCTACTTAATGCATCGACATGTCTCATACTGCTACCCTGTCTATGTTCAATAACATAATCAAAATCGGATAACATTATTGCCCATCTAGCTATTTTTGTACTCATTTCTTTTTTATCCATAGTCATTTTAAATGCATTACAATCGGTTACTATTTTAAATGGGATACCTAGCACATATACTCTAAACTTTTTCAGGGCTTCAATTACAGCTAAAACTTCTAATTCGTAACTAGTGTACTTTCGTTCAGCTTCGGTGGTTTTTTTACTTGCGAAATAAACTGGATGAAACTGATTATCTACTGGAGATTGTTGCATTAAAACAGCTCCATAGCCATCAATACTGGCATCACAATGGATTTTGGTCGCACTTTTGGGATTGTAAATTAAAAGTACTGGTTCTGAAGACAAAATACGGTTGAGTTCATTAAAAGCTCTTTGTTCTTCTATATCGAATTTAAATTTTGAATCTTTTCTTAGCAGGTCACTTAACGGTTTAGCTATAACCGAATAATTTCTTATAAATTTTCGAAAGTATCCTGTCAATCCTAAATAACTTTGAACATCTTTGGTACACTTTGGTTCGGGAAAATTTATTACTGCTTTAGTCTTCAGTGGAGAGGGATACAATTTACCATTTATGATTCTATACCCCAAGAAATCAATTTCACGCTTCAAAAAATTACATTTTTTAAGATTTAATTCTAATCCATATTCCGATGCAGTTTCGAGTACAAGTTTTAATTTTTCTAGACCTTCAGCTTCGTTTTTAGCAGGTATTATTAAATCATCCATATAAATGACAACAATGTGATCTTTTAATAGGTTTCGAAATACATTATAAATATACTTTTGAAAAACACTAGGGCTATTGGTCAACCCGAATGGACATTTCAAAAATTCGTATTGTCCTTCATGAGTAACAAACGAGGTGTATTTCCGCGAGTCTTCTTCAACATCTACATGAAAGAAACCGTTTTTTAAATCTATGGTGGTAAATACTTCGGCAGAATGTAATTGGTCTATTACATCATCAATAACTGGCAAGGGGAAATGCTCACGTACTGTCTTTTTGTTAAGACATCTGTAATCAACACAAAGTCTCATTGTCTTATTTTTTTTCTTGACTAAAACAACCGGCGAAGAAAAATTAGAAGAACTTTCTCGAATTATTCCCTGAGCTAGCCACTCCTCAATTTGGTTTTCGACTATTTTTTTCTCGCATGGCAGTAATCTTCGAGGAGAAGAACAAACTGGGATTTCGTCAGTTAAATTAATTTTCATTTTAACATCTACTGTTTTAGTTTTAATTGGTACATAATTTTCAATTAAAGAGTATAACTCTGAACGTAATTTTTTGTCAGCAATGTGAGTTAAATCAATTTTAGGCTCATCCAAAACATTTACAATATTAACTAAAAAGTCATTAGACTGAACTTCAGCTTTAAACAGTTTCACTTTATTCTCAGAAATAGTTAATGTACCTTGATGAATAACATCAGTGCCAATAATTAAATCGAAATTAATGCAACTGTCCTTAACGACAAAAATAGTAACTTTAAATTTTGAACCATCTACTTCGATTTCTGAATTGAAACAACCTTCTGGTTTAATTGAGGCTTTTCCTAGACCGGTCAAAGAGATACTCGTAGGTTTTAATTCTACAAAGTTCTTCAAATTATCATAAATACTTTTCTTTAACAAAGTCTTTTGGCTACCAGTATCTATTAAAGAGATTAAACGCAAAGAATAAAGCTTTATCTCTTTCAGAATTAAATCTTGGGATGTAATAATGTTTACTTGTGACTGAGCATTTTTAACACTTGTATCTTTAGATTTATTACATTGAAATGATTTATGACCATAAGCGTTACAAGCAAAACAAAGTGGCCCTTTATCTTTATTTACACAGTTAATACTCTTATGATTATTCCCGCCACAATTAAAACAACGCATATTTGGCTTTACAGGCTTAAATTTGTTCTTAACTTCAACTTCGGATTTAATTTTAGGCTTAGCTCCTTCATATTTATGAAATTTTGCATTTTCATACTCCGATCTTATTTTTTCATAAATCTTTAATTTTTGTTTAAATTCAGCAATATTGGGACAACCATACAAAAAAGATTTTTTAGAAATGGGGTCATTAATTCCATTTATTACATACTGAATAAGGGCAGAATCTTCAATATTGCCTTTTGAGCATAATTGTTTCATATTTAAAAAATATTCATCTAACGATTCATGTGGTCTAATTTTTCTTTTGGACAGCAATTCGTGTAATTCAGCTGAATTGCACGTTTGACCAAATTCAGATACGAGTAGGGCTTTTAATTTAGACCACGAATTAATATTTGTTTCACTTTCAAGAAATAATTTTGCTTTGCCTGTCATACGGCGTTTAGCCAAAATCAATTTGTGCAAATCACTAACGTTAAATAATAAAACAATATCTTCAAAATCGGCAATCCATTTATTAATATTTTGTACTTGAGTACCTTCAAACATTGTAATCATACTTTCAATATCATTAATAGAAATGCTTGGTTTAATAACATAATCAGGAATTAGGATTTTCTGATTTTCATTACTTTCACAATTAGAACTACCAGAATCATTTCTCATATTATTCTCAAAAACAGTTGAAATATTTTTAGTTTTATCTTGTAAATCATCATTAAATTCATCGACACTTTCGTCATCACTAAAAGTACCTACATCGGCTATCATATTAATTTTTAAAATATTAAAATCACATAAACTAGAAATTATTCTGGCAGCAATTTCATCAAAAGTTCCCGAATTATTTATACACAAAACATTGCAAATGGTAATTAAGTCGTTAACAGAAAAATTATCTTTAATTTCTTTGAATTTAGTTTGATATTCATCGGAATCTACTTCAAACGTAAACCCAGTAAAATTCCGAATTCTACGTCGATTATTTCTGCCACCGATTTCTCCAAAAATTAATTTGTGCAATGTCTTAATACTAGCTGATTTTTCAGTTTTCAAAGAAAACTCTAATTCCTTTAAATCAACTAATTTTTCCATTATTGAAAAGAAAAATGAAATAATAAACTCACTTCATAATCAGATGCTCAGCTTCACACACTTTGATAGCAGTTTCATCGCAAAATTTTACCTCTTCTGAAATAGCTTAGTAGGCTTGACATTCCATCACAGTTCTAAAAAATATCGGCTTCCAAGATATTAAAAAAAATATATTTCCATCTCTGTGGGCGTGCGTCTGTATCTCACTTACTGAGACCAAAATTTATGGAGATTCTTCTTTAAAAAGTTCTTTTGAACACATAAGTAAATAAACTCGGAGGTAAATTAAATTCTGACACCGTTTTTAAACTTTTAAATGACTTATATTAAATGTTAATATTTACAAAAAAGATATTTACATAAGACTATTTACAAAGCAAACAATCATAACTCTAATTAATCAATTACATCTTATACGGGAACTCGTCTTCATCTTACGTTCTTTTTACACCAACTTAAAACTAAAAACATTCCATTCTCCTTTCTTCCGTTCAGTTCTTTTTTCTACCGCTTAAATCGTCTGGCTTCTTAGGAATTAATTGTTTCTTCAAAATCGTCTGCCTCACTCAGAGCCTGTTCATCAGAGTTGCGATGCGTAGAAAATAATATGCAGATCTAATAGTGGAGGAGATTTCCCATATATATATATATATATCCTTCCGATATACAGTGACATTTTCAGTCATAAGATTTTGCTGTCGTATGACGACAATTTCTCTTTCCTGCGCTTTTGTACGGGGAAATTCAATTCAGAACGCTACCTTTAACAATATTTGATTAAGAAATCTCTTGCCTTTACCGAAAGATGAAAAACGAGTATGTTTGATTACACAGATTCAAATTAACATCACTTGATACATTTGTAAAAAAAAAAAAAAAAAAAAAAAAAAAAAAAAAAAAAAAAAAAGTAATTAATGTAAATTTTAGAATAGCCTTAAAACTTTTTTTTTTCAGAACGTTACTTGAAGTGTAATAAATTCTAAATCTCCTATTCAGGATATAAAAAGAAAAAGAAAGAAAGAAAAAAGCATTATAGCCTATGAGAATGTATTGTTTACAAAAAAAAAAGGAAAAAAAGAAAAAACCATATTACAGCTTAATTACATCGTAGTTTGTATGTGCTAGTTAGTAAGTTAAATTTTAAAGTATATTTTAATAAAATTTGTTTGCGAATGGATATACACACACACACTGAAAAATTGTCCTCTGTATTATAAATGAAAAAATCATTATTATTTTAAAAATGTTACATATTAAAACATTCTGAAATTGATATGAAGTGTACAGCAAGAATGTAAACTGCATAGAATTTGCTTAGTTTTTTTTCTTGTATACGCATACACAAAAAGAGAGGGAGAGAAATAAATCCGGTTACTGTAAGTTTATAAATGATTAGTGATGAGGGATTCGTAAGTCTGGTAGTTAATTTTCGGTATCAATTTTTATTCATGAATACATAATATTTACAGGCATAAAGATTGAAGGGAATTGTAATCACACATTTTTTTAATACTTTCTGACAAATTAAGTTCATCTTGAGTTATAAGCAGTTGTCTCATGACCGAAGTTGTTTCCTGTAATAAGTTATCATATTCGGAAATCCTGTTTAAAACGTCCATTTTAACAGATTTTTTTTTTTTTTTTTTTTTTTTTTACAATTAAAAAAAGAAAAAAAAAATCATTCCCTTACACACTTTTTAAGTGAGAGTACTTGTGTAGATATTAAATAAAAAAAAAAGACTACTGTATTCAAATTTACTATAGAATATTCACTATTTAATATGAAGTGTTTTTTTTTTTTTTTCCAGAGATATGTATTATATATATATGCCCATAAACGGCTGTGCATTATTTAAATGTATTCATACTAAAATATGGAATCTATAGCATTTATTTGTTCGTTTTTATGGGAGAGAAGGGGAGTCGGAGGTACACACGCAAATAAAAAAAATCTGTTATTATTAAGGAAGTAACAGTGTTAGTGCGTTGTTAGAATATTTCGCGTTGTACTGAGAAAATGAAAAGACATATTAAACATACAGGATTGTACAGTAAGAAAATAATATGGCTCACTTTAAAACTGTCAAGCTGTATAAACGAAGAATTTTTTTTGGTGTGTGTGTGTGGGGGGGGGGGGGGAGGAGAGCGGTCTGGAATGAGTTTGATAATAATTTAGATGACTTATTTATTTTTCTTAGAGTGTAAAAAATATGGCAAACATGTAATCTAAAAGATTTAAAAATTTGCATATGTGTGCTAGAAGTTTTTTTTTCTTGGGGGGGGGGGGGAAGAAAGGGGAGTAAGAAGTGAAGCGGATATTTTGGGAGATAATAATTTAGATTGTTTAATTTTTGCTACAAAGAGCCTAATTTTTTATGCTATTGGAGCTTCTTTACTATTCTTTATTATTATGATTATCTTTATAATTATCTTTATTATCTGATTCTTTACTATTATGAACAAGAAATAGGTTGACAGGATTTTTTAAGCCTTCTCAATGCCTTAAATTTTTGTATCGAAAGTGTAAGGGAGGAAGAAAAAAGAAATAAAAATTTCATGTGGCGAGAGGGGGTGGAGCAGAAATTTTGTGTAGTGACGAGGTGGGAGAATAGAAATTTCGAGCGGGCAGGGAAATATTTCATTAAACCTATTAAAATAAAAATATACTGAGTATTTTTGGAAGGGGGGGAGGGCGTATTATCTAGATTTCATAATGCTACAGTAATTTAAAAATAATGATAAGGAGCAAGAAAAAAAATCAGCATGTGTCTGTTATTATTATTATTATATTTTATCTAAATATGATTCCAAAATAACCAATGTAGCTCGGAAAAGAGCTGTTTGTTTTTAGCCCTGAGAAGGACTGTTTATTTTTAATTAATGGGAAATTTAAATTAAATGATTGCGAATACAGTGTTTTATATGCAGGTTCAAGGAAGACCGTTTAATAAAATTCGAGTGAATTTTAATGTTTATCACTGACTGGGAAATGTTGCGCTTCTATGGAATTTTTGGGAAGTTTTATGTCTGAGAGCCATAATAAACATTTCGCGCTTATAAAATTTCCTCTGGAAAAATGCGCTCCTCATTACAAATCTATTGGTAATTTATTTACGCGTCCAAAGAAGCTTTCGCTTGTATTTCTTCCCCAAAGAATCGCCAATTATAAAAACTGACCTCTCCGTTTAATATGGGAGGGACATTTTCACGGGGAGAGGAGAAACTGACAGCTGAGTAATGACGCTTCGCTCAAAAAGGGGGTCGAATGCCGTGGTAAGGTGTATTACCAGCGCCGCATTCAAGGGGTATTTCTCTGACGGTAAAACGTCTTACCACGCCGGACCGAGGAGGTTAAAACATTTCGAAGCATACTAAGCTAACACCAACTAACAATCTTTAAATATTTTGAAAAACATGTAGAAAATAATAAATTTTCTGGATCTCTAGTATGCAAAATATCGATGCTTATTTTGTAAATTTTGCTACAGGTGTCAACAAGGATCATCAGCCGTCCAATTTTATGTTTACATAAATTAACTCCCGAAGTTTCTTTGTGTTTTAGAAATTTGAAATGTTTATTTAATACCACAGCAGACTTAAGTACTGACTAAGAAAGTTCTTGTTTGTTAAAGCAGTATCTGTGTACTAAATTAATGGCATCGGATTATGTAATTTTCAGCAAAAGAAGTCTGCTGAGAAAGTAATTCTAATGATCTGAAAAGAATATGAATTTACTTATATTATGACTAAAGAAGCTATTGTTTACTAGAGTGGTGGCTTAAGAGTTCATGACATCAAATCACTTGATGTCTGCTGAACTATTCAGCTGAGAAAGATACCGTGGGGAGGGAATAACAAACAACTTCTCTCGTCTAATTGACTCAGCCAGTCATCATTAGATCTGACAACATGAATTTCACCACAAGGCTAGAGAGACAAACAATAGCTGTCTTTCTTAGCCAGTATTGAATTCAGCCATCCTTATACACTTGGAAATACGATGCTAAAGTAAGATGTCTTGGATTCTATATATAAACTTTAAGGCAAGATAAAGTAAGTAAGCTGTAACAAAATATTTTTGTATAGAAAACTGGAGTTATAATCTATTTATTAAGTTAAAAATACAAGGTGTCTCACTCTGATTTTAAATCAAGATTTTTGTTCATTACTTTGTTCATATGTTTTAAAATGCAATTTCTTTTTTTAGAATCTCCCAGTTCACAAATTGATGAGATCAACAAGATTGGCAAATATGTACCACCACATTTAAGAGATGAAAAGACTTGGCAGAGTGTATCTAAGATGCCATCTAAAATAGAAAGTAGGAAGATTTTGTTTATGATATTTAAATGCTTGTAAACATTCATTATACAAGGTTAAGTTATGAAATTTAAATTTTCATGTGAATGTTGTGTTTAGAGCTTCTATTAACTGTAAAAATAAAATCTAAAAGGTGTGGTTTTTTTTGCTGAAAATTGCTGACATTTCATAAATTTCAAATTATTATTTTGCAAGTTTTTTTTTAGTTTTTTCTTTTATTATTTTCTTTTATTTATTAATTTTTTATTTTCAAAGAAATATCTAAAAGATTTTGCTGGTAGCTATCATTTTAATACATCTGGCTTGAACTATGACAAAAATAAGAATAATTGCTCAGCAACATCATATTTATAACTAATAAAAAATTAAATAGAGCAGGCCAGAAAAAATTACATTCATTTTCAGCAACAATTATATTTTAGTTATGGAAAATTTATTTGTAAAATATAGAATTCATTACCATTCTTATATATATGTGTTTTATAAGATGTAATTATTAATTAGAAATTTAAAAAAAACTGGAAAAAGACATTTGTACAGCATAACAGGAGGCTTTACTTTGCATTCATCACAGTGTGATACACCAGGAAATTAACAATCTGAAATTTTAAATAATTTTCTTTATTTGTATTACTAGGAATGTCTCTTGAAAATACTTCTTAGAATACTCTTTATTAGAATATAAAAAAATAAATTGCATTGTATAACATTTAATAGGAATTTGCAATTTTCATATGTTGTGATATTCTCCTTTTACTAAATCAAAAACACAGGCTGTCTCTCTCTCTAATCTAAAACCAAGATTTTTGTTCATTACTTTGTTCACATGTTTTTAAATGCCATCTCTTTATTTGCTTTTTAGATACTCCCAGTTCACAAATTGATGAGATCGAGAAGGTTGGCAAATATGTACCACCACATTTAAGAAACAAAGGGACTAGACAGAGCATATCTAAGATGCCATCTGAAACAGAAAGTATGAAAATTATGTTTACAATGTTAAATGTTTGTAAACTTCCATTGTACAAGATTTTTCTCCCTTCTTATTATTGACCAATAGCCAATTCCTTAACGGTTAGATTTAGAATTATACTTGCTAGTTGTAAAAATGTTTTCACCATCATGTTAAAGGCTATTCACATCAATATGTGTATATTTTTTAGCTTACGAAATTTAAATTTTCATGGGATTGTTGGGTTTTATATCTTATATTAACTGTAAGAATAAAATATAAAAAGCCTAGTTTTTGTGCTGGAAATTGCTGGCAATTAATAAATTTCAAAACATTGTCACTTTGCAAGTTTCTTTAATAATAATAAAAAAAATTGTGTCTGTGTGTTTATATCTTTTGTTAAAATATCAATAATTACTTTCAAATATAGCATAAAAACACCTAAAAATTTTAATTTCATAAAAAAAAAATAATAAATAAAAAAATAATTTTTAATATGATGGAGACATGGAGGATAACATTTGAGATATTTTTTCTGTTGATATTATGTATAAAAAATATTAGTAATTAGCTATTGGTCAATCTCATAACTATTAACACCCTGTGTATTAATGATCATTATCTTATGTTCTAAATTTATCAATTTTTAAAAGATCAGATATATTAAATTCTATGTTTTTTAACAATATTTTTTTTAACCTTTTCGATTTTTCTGATTATTTATTATTACTAAAAAGGAAAAAGATAGGATAGATTTCCTTTTTAAATTGAAATGATTTTAAACTCTGTAGAGAAATGGGCTTTGCAAGGGAAGAAGGATAATTCAAGCGACTGATTATTTATTTGTTTTTACTATTGAGCTACATGGGATGTAATACATTTCTTTTAATTAAAAATTTTAAAGATTTTAGTTTTTGCTTGCTAGGAAAGGGGTATATTTACTGGCACTGAAATTGATGCAGAACATTTTTTCATATTCTTGAGATCATTTCAAAAACTTAAAATTCTGATATAAAATGCTTGTTTTTTTTCTTTCTTTCCCTATCTGGGTCATTCCATGTCAAATCATTCAGAGCAGGCCTGTCCAACCTTTCAGTAACCAAGGGCGCATCTTGACTCTTGGCAGTCAGTGAAGGGCACCATTATTTACATGACTGAAAACATGTGGCAATATTATCATATAGTATTAGCATACACGCACGTCTTAACATAATGCAAATCAATCGTACAGCGGTAAGCAAAAGAAGTTACAGTTCTGCGATTATGTGCTCTAAATTTCAAATTATACATTTTTTTAATGAGAAGTCTATATAAATTTTTTTAAGGTAAGGCGCCAGAAACTTTGATTGTCTATAATAACAATACTAACAAATAAATAAATATGAAAATCAGAGATACTGCTAGTTTTCTTTTAAAATGTGAAGATATGGTTTGATTTATTTTGAAGGCATCGATTAGTTTAGTTTTATGAAAAGTACAAAAACAGACAAGTATAAAAGTGACTAAACCATATGAGTGGTTTCAAAGGAATAGTCTGGAAGTGCTTTCATAGATGGATATCCTTCTGAACTGTTTATTATTTTTTCTAAGCAAAATTATAGAAAAAATAAACAAAAAAAAAAACCTTCTAAAATTTCGAAATGAAGATAGAAAATCAAGCCCCTTTATCCTTGATATAAAATAGCCAGACACAAGTTTTGAAAATATCTCCGATAAAATATTAATGATTTTTTTAAAACTTTCTTTATAATGGAATTTTACTTTTAAAATATTTAATAACAACAAATCTTCAAAAGGGCGCCGAGAAAATCGTCAAAGGGTGCCCACGGACGCCGCATTGGACAGCCCTGACTCAGAGCATAGCACCCACTATAACGAATTTTAATAAACCTCAGTGAATTTGTGGAATTTTTAATGCTGTTTCCAGAAATATCTATCATATTGAAATTGATCAAACAGTTTGAGTTGTAAGCTTTTAAATATCTTCCAAAATGGCAGATTTGTCGTCATTTTAAGTAGAACATGTGACAATATAAAAGTCTGACTTCTTTCAAGTTTAACTTTTTTTAAAGACTAATTTACAAGACTTTTGTTTAGAATAAAGTAGTTTTATTTAAACAGATTTTAGCGTAGCTTAATCCATTAAAATGCTGTTAGAAAATGTCTTTTTTTAATATTTTTAAAAAAAAAGGTGTAACTTCTATGGCTGATTTCACCCATTGCTCCCCATTCAACTTTCATCAAATTGCATAAATATGCAGCTCAAAGTATGTTTTTATGCTTGATTTAAAAAAAAAAATCTAATGGCTAGTTTGCAGGTTTTCTTTTTTTTTTTTTTTTTTTTTTTTTTTGTTTAAAGAGGAATTTCAATTTTGCTGACTTACCAAAAGTAATGGAAAACAATTAGCAATATTGATATTTTTTTTTAATTACAAGGATATCATATATATTTACATCTACAAGTTTGATAAAGTTTTACCTGACATATATACATTTTTTAATGTTACTAAAAAGAAGAAAAATCCTACAGAAATAAATAGGAATGTCAATAATGAATTTCTGCAGGATATAGAAATATTTTTGTGACAAAATGAAATTGATTGCTAAGTTTCAGTAAATTATAAGTAACAAAGAAATGATGGGAAAAACTCTACAAATAGTCAATTTTATAGTGAAATTAGGCTTTTATATTATACAAAATATAATAAAATTGTAATTCTTAAATAAAAAAATACAGTAAGTAAAAATTATCATACTTTAATTATGCAGAATAATATTTAGCACATAAACAGTAAAAATACAATAAAAAATATGTCTACATCAAATGTATCTACATTCAAAATAAATATAATTTGTTAAAAAATTAACTTTGTTGTATCCAAAATTGCTGTCAAAAATATGAAATTTCTATTTAACTAATTGCTAAAATTATCTAATTGGGTTAATTTATTAGCAGAATTTTCAATTATGGAAGCAAGATATTAACCAATAATCTCATTTTTGCCATTACTTTTGCTAATTGCCAGAAAATGACAGTTGTTTTGTGCCTTTCAATCATTCTTACTTATGGGCATGTGACATCAACATTACAACTCGCAAAACATATAAACTTAGTGATGCACGCAGTGCTTTAATAAGCATCAGGGTTAAAACATACAATCAGAAGGAAATAAAATTGAAAGATAAAGGGAACAAAGTTTAAATAAAGCAACTTTTCAATTTTTTAATTAGGTAGATTTTGCAAGAAATACTATCTATTACTTTGTCTCCTGTGTTGGAATTTCTGTAAGCTTTTTGCAGATCTCTACTGGTCATGACTCCCAGAACCCCAAATCTCCCCCACCATCCCTGTTAACCATTTTATCTACCTATCTATATATAGGAGAAGGCAGGTCATGTTGGGATTTGGGACATCCTGATTTTTATAACTGTCTTTATTTGTGCATAGTAGCATTATAAGGCTTTCTTTGGAATGCTTACCTCTATGCCAAGACTCTCCTTTGAGCACTAGTGCTTTTTCTGGCATATATTTATAAAACAGGTCTTTTGTTTGCATTGTAGATATCACAATCTTTGCATCTTTCCAGTAACTTTGAAAGTTTTTTAACCTAATTTCTATTTTATCAGTATTTACTACTGCAGCACTTTCGCCACATGATTTTCTGGGTACCAATCCATGGTGAATTTTAAAATGTGAAATCCATCCATTTGATGCAGAAAAAGTATCCATGCCACATGAGGCTACTATTTCAAATGCTTTCTCTTGAAGGATATTCCCATTTACAGGAATATTTGACACACATGCCTACTCGTACCAATTAAGAGATTTTCATTGTAAGTAGACACTTTGCTAGTTTTTCTTTTTTTTTTTATTTATTTTTTTTTTTTTTTTCAGAAGTTCCATACTTAACAGCTTGCTCTCTCGTTTCTTTCTTTTACAAAATTATCAAATTCATGATTGAAAGCGGTATACCTAAGCATTTAGTGAATTTAATTTTTTTCTCAAAAGGTTTCTTTTCCACTTCATGCATGATCTAAAGCCTTTCTTTTAAGGTTTGGATTGGTTTTGCTATTCTTAAAATTCACAGAATACATAAAATTTACTGCAGAGTGCATTAAATTAAAAGCTCACATTCTTGAAATTAAACATGTGCATTGTGCATAACAGATTAGCCAGAAATGTAGCACTAGCTGAGCAATCCATCCATTCATCCTTCCCTTTATACAGAATAGAATAACCCATTCTTCAGACAAGACCATCTATTTCTTATTGTATACATGCATATCATAATATCAACGCTAATCCTTATTTCGTTCCCTTCTTATAAAAGCACAAATGAGTCATTTTAAGATAAAAGAAATAATTTCGTTTGTATGCTATATGGATACGATTGATATTCAATTTCATTTTGGTGAGGAGAATAATTTTACAATGATAAATGCAGGGAAACTATTTTTTGAAGAACAATGCATGTGGGTTTTGTTAACATTATTTAAATATGATTTGTGCAGGGACCACAAAAATAAAACAATCAGTGCAAGAAAACAATGGATGCAGAAACAATACATCAGGGTTTCAATTTAATAATAAAAATAATTAGGTTTTACTTTTTTCTATACACAAATAAACAAAATACTAGTTTCAGAAAGAAAGCCTGATTCTGAATACTTTTAGCCCATGTCGAACATATACTTGGGCTCAGGCTTTTGGGCTTGCACTGAACTCATCTCTGTTGCATATTTGTTTTCATGAATGCAATGAGGTTGTCAATAAGAATTTAGAGAATTCTATTCCACTCTTCCAAAAACACTATATAGCTTCATTCTATAAATTTTCTGTTATTTTCAAATAGTTGACTAAGTATTGCTCTCGCTGCAATGTATCATCCGAGTGTGCTCTAGACATGCTCAATCAGATTTAAAGAGGAGAGCATAATAGATACTATTTCACTGTATTTTTATTTATTATTATTTTCAAACATTCTCCATTCAGCTGTATTATGCATAAAAAAATTAGAGACCATGGGTGCAAACATACATCTTCAAAAAGTGTATACGAAATTTGTTTTTGGACCAGTATTAAAGTAATGGAATACTTGTTTTATTTAATTACATTTTTACGAGTATTTAAGAAAAAATTAGCTTTTTAAAAGTAAGTGATGTAAATTAATAAAATTTGTGTTACAGATACTGGTCCTGAAGTGGATTTAATTGTCAATGATTGCAGCTTAATATATGATATGAGGTCTGAATATCTTATCTGCATACCTTTTGATTGTCAAATTTTCATTCCAAGTAATTTACAAATTAATGTGTATTTCGTCTGCAAATCATGCTCATTAAAATATCCTAATATGAACCAAATTGCAGAATTCTTCCCAATTAAGTTACTACGTAAATAATCTGCCATCAAAGTTGAGAAAATTACCTTTCCATAAAATACAAGGTATTCCAATCCAATTTGAACAAAAGTTTTTGCTCATAACTTTATTTAAAAGCTTAAATTGACATTCCTTTATTTATTTATTTATTTATTTATTTTGTAGATACTCCTACCAATACTACTAATATAGAAATTGATGAGAACAACAAGGATGTTGACCAATGTGTACTCCCTCATTTAGAAATTGATGAGAATAATCCAAGTGTGCCTACAATGCCTTTTGAAACTGAAAGTATGAAATTTTTCTCTACAATGTAAATGCTTTTAAACTCTTTTTTTATGTATGGATTTTCCCTCTTATTAATGACCAGTAGCCAATTTCTAAATCATTAGTTTTAGAGATATAATTCCAATTGTAAAGCCATTTCAAATGTTGTTCTCTATCATATTAACCATTCACTGGCATGAGGTATGGGGGAAAACAGTGCTTTTTAAACCTGGCTTATCTTGGGGCAAATGATTAGGTGGTTAAAGGCTATTCACATCAAAACAATCTACATACAGTAGAGTCCTGCTGTTTTGAAAATCTGCCTATTACAAACAGAATTCAGAAAAATATTGATATTTTTAACTTAAAAACATTAATAATTTAAAAAAATACATTTATTGTTATAACAAGAAGTTAGAGACATACATAGAGCCTAAGCTTGATGAAAGCACATGAAACCAGGATTCTCGCGGCTTTTGACCAACATTAGCGATCTAGCGAATTAGAAATAAAAAACAGTAGCCAAATAATAAAAAAATATTTGTAAAAATAAAATAGATTCTTCGTGAAACACTGAAAAATGTATCTTTAACCTCATACTGTGTCCGTATTTTCTATGTGTTCTAAAATAACAATTTTTTGTCATTGTTTAGAAAATAGAAATTCTATTGTATTCTACAAAAACTTTTAAAAATAAGTATTAAGTAATAATTTTAAATGTGTAAATGTTTCAAACATTCTTTTAGCGATAAATTGCTATGAGATTTCAGTTATAATTGATATCAAAAATTGATGATTGGCCAATGATACTTTGCATACAACTAATAAACCATCGGTATCAGTATCTCTTTAAATAATAATGTAAATGAAATGGTGTGATGTGATTGAAGATGAAAAGTGACTTCAACTTTATACAAACGTGGATAAGAATCTCAACTGTAGCCTCACACATAAAAAAAAGAACAGAAACTGAGCACTCACAATTTGTGAAGTCTGATTGTTCATTTACTTGCCAAATGAAACATTTTATCACGATTTTTGCGTAATGGCTAGCTGCAGCAAGAACGCTGCTTGAAACAAAGTTGGAATGAAAGCTAGTTACTTACAGTAGGGGAAGCGTATTGTACTTCTGACCATATTATATTTTATACCATTTAAACTGTAGCATCATCTATAAGCATTTTATGAATTTTGGTGTATTTAGTGCATAGTTCCTTCACCAAAGGCTTTATGCAACCTTCTGTGAATTATTAAAGTGAGAAAGAATTTTTGTGAAATTAATAATCCATTTTCATTATAAAAAGTTAAGTACTGTTAATGTTTTGTATAATAATATTTTTTGTGCTGTTTCTCTTGATAAAAATAATTTAATGTGGTAACTATAGACTTTTATAAATATGGTCCAGGCTTGTGATCCTAGCCCTAAAACTGTAGCATGCTTTGTAATTTGCAATAACAAGATGTTGTAGTTCTGACCATGATCAGCTTTTGTTCCTTTGACCATGTAAAAAGTACAACATTCTTGAAAGATTTTCTAAACATTTCAACTTTTATGTCTTATTTACTACAACTGTTTTGAAATTAGTTAACAATAAATTTATTTTACTTTAATTGTTTGTTAAAAATATAGGCACAGTTTGGAATCAAAAGTTGTGTGGATTTCTGGTCATTACTTGATACATTTTAAATAGTAATTTGAATGTAATAATACAATCAAAATTATAATGGATGCATGCCATATAGTAATTAATCATTTAAAATTACAAACTAAAAGGATAAAAAGTAAGATAATTAAAAAAATAATTCAATTGTTAAAAGTAAAGGACCAGTAATAATTAATAACTAGTAAGTAACTAGTATGCATAATAAAGAAGAGATACATTTCCCTTGAATTATTCAACGAACTTTCCTCATAAAGGTACCCTATTCATTCACATCAAAATCATAAATTAAGGAAGCTTTATTTCACGTTTAAACAGTCTTAATAACAAAAAAACAAACAAAAAAAAAAAAAAAAAATGCTTTTCAAACTTAAACTTGCACTTAAACTTAACTTGGAATTTAAAATTTATTTTTAATGTAGCTTTTTGTTAGATTAATTGTTAATCAGAGATACAAACACCTATGGTCAAAGATGTCCATGGTCATGGTGTTCAAAACACCATGGTCATGGTGTTCAAAACACCATGGTCATGGTGTTGTACCTTTGATTACTGCTATTATTTTTTTTTATGAAATTAAACATAAAAAAAGTAAAACTAGAACCTTGAAAAAATTAAAGATGACAAACCAGATGATACTGATTACGACAAAACTAAAAAATTGAATTTAATCTTAATATAGCTAAGAAAAATAAGTTTTTGCAAAATGGTCAAAGGTACAACACTTTCCCAAACATGCTGGCAACTTTTATACGACTCTGTAGAATCACTTTTAATCAGTTTTAATTACTGCTAAACACAAAAAATAAGTAATTTAAGTACTTTAGAAGTACAGTCAATGATTTTTTTTTTTTTCCTGGTGAAAAGCACTGAATCGACTTGAGGATGCAATGTTCTGCTATCATCGCATAAACATAACATCATTTAGTGTTGATGAAGCATGTTGTTCATCCTAGCATAAGGCGAAGTCAAGAGCATTTGCCATATCTGTGTATGATAAGAGTTCAGTTTGAGTGTTCACTCTCTTGTTTTTTTTCCAAGTCAGTATCACTAAATGAGTCTTGCACCATTGCTATGATGTCTCCATCTCCATACTCCTGGTGGGCATTTTTGTTAACAGATGTCCATTCTTCACTTCACTACTCACGGAACCACAATTTTTCACAATAAATTTGTAGCACATAGTTCATCAATCTCCGCTAAAGTAAAAACTGACAGGGAGGTTAGTTTCAAAATCATTTGTCAACATTTTTGAAAACACAGAATCTATATGCCAATATTCTGTGACAAATGAAATTAAGCATGAAAAAAAAAATATATATATATATATATATATCATACCAAGTTTTACACATTCGGGCTGTTTTTTACACTTAAGATACTTTTTTTACACATTTTTGCAATTTTTTCTTCCTAAAATCCATTTTTCCCTTAAGTTATGAATTATTTTCCAATTGATTTTAATTATAAATACTTAACTCTTTACGGCACAATATGCACACCTAACTTTAATTCCAAACTTGCAATTGGCACCAAGAATATTTTAATAAAATTTTGTTTTTACAACCAAAGCCTTAAGAAGTTCTTAATTTCTAAAAAAGTTGTTTATAAATTCTGGTGTCTGGCAATAATTTCTCATTTTACTAATACAATTTGCCCATGCCAGAAAGGGTTAAAGGCGTATATTTAAATATGGTTAAATAATGAATTTGTTTCTTTATTAAAAAATATTATTGAGTTTTAAATTTTCATCGTGTAAAAGATAACTGAGTTTTAAGTAAATTTTGCCCGTATTTTCTATTAAAATGTGAAAGCTGTTAAAAATTAGTGATGCAATGAATAATGGTTTCGTCAAATAACTGAATAACCAAATATTCTATATACCTTTTGGTATAACTTTTGATAATGATGTTTTAAGTTAAACAAACAAACTTATTGCCATTCTGATGACGTTCGTATGCTATTATATAAAAATTCATTAAAAATGTCATTCACATATTGTTTTACACATTTGAATTTTCTCAGGTTGGCAGGTATGACATTTGCCCCGAATACAATTAAATTAATTTTACAGAGTAAGACAAACTCGTGCTGAAAATGCTTCTTGTTATATATGACATAAGTATTATAAATAATATAAATTAAAATTCTCAAATGATTTACACAAAATGTATTTTTTATGCTAATTTGAGCATGAGAAGCTCATCCATAGCTAGATTTCGAATTCGCAAAACTCCATTTTGATCAAATAAAATAAATTCAGCACTGAAAATGCTGCTATGTATTAAAAAGGGCTCTAATAATTTTCACAAAATTCAATGCCTTTTGCTAATAGTTTGAGAACAAAAATTGATTTAACTAGGTCGCTAATTCGTTAAAGCTCATTTTCTATGGTTAAAACATGCTCTTTCCTCAAAATGGAGTTATCAACAAAGTGATAGAAATTATATCCAGAAGAGTTAAAGAAGTTATAAGTTTTTGTACTTTTGCTAGAAAGATTGATGTATAACTATAAATTATATGAATGAACTGAAATAAAAAAATTTAATGCTTTTAATGCCTATTGCATTGAAATTCATGAAAGTACAGATACAAAGAATTAGACTTATCCGAGGTTTTATTCAAAAATATAAAATGAAAAAAGTAAAAAAAGAAGACCTTAATATTCATATGCTTGGTACCACCACCATAGCTAAAATTGTTCATTCATTAATGAATTTTTTTTTTTTTATGCAATTTTCTATCTAAAACAGAAGTTCACATAGTAAATAAAGTGGCTGTCTCATGACTGATAAAAAAAGGGGGCAATTACAAAATTGAAAGTTAAATGTAAAGATCAGGGTAGTGCATTGTTGTATAATTTTGATTGTGTTTTACGTATACAGTTGGCTCTTGTTAATTCGAAATTGGATAAATCGAGCCTTTGCTTAATTCGAATTAAACAGGAAGACCCAAAATTTTCAATAGTAGAATAATGTTAAAAATTTTCATTAACTTGAACTCATTTTCTCTTGACTTCCTTTAATTTGAATAACAAGATTCTGATTTTTCATTTTTCGTTATTTTCTTCCAGATTTCAGATCCTTGAAATAATTTTCTTTCTGTCATTTTTGTCAGAATGATTCTGAACTTGTATACATATAATCCCATGCATTTGATATCCACTGTTTTAGTGTCTCATCTGTCCATCAGTGACAATTCCGCTGCATCTTTGTTTGTGCTTGTTCCTAATCCCTTAATTAATTTATCTTTTAATTTAATATCAAGTCATATTCTAATGATAACAGATGAAATATACTTAAAAAACACTATAACATTAATTCCGTTATAACAGTACCATTTTAAGCATGTTTTCTCTCATACCTTCCATAATTCAAACATTTCTTGTGGTCTCGAAGAGCTCGAATAAATGAGAGCCAACTGTATTTAAATGCCAGATATGTGCTTCAAAATTTATCGATGAGTTACATTCATACACAATCTACACAATCTTTGGTCTCAGGCTTGTGGGGATTTGAGAGAATTTATTATATTTTTATGGTGAACATTATAGCAGTATGAGTTTCTATGGATAGAAATGCACGAAACTCTATATATTTTAAGTTATTAATTAAAAATATTTATGTTGGTCCAATTTTGTATTTGAATACCAAACAAGGGCAATGTTTAAATATGACTTTTCTTTATTAACTGAATACTATAACCCAGAGTTAAATTCAGAGAAATATTCTATTTTGTCATTCTTGGTGTATAAGAGTGCTATTCAAATTAATACACTAGAATAATATAGAATAATTTTTTGTGATGGCTACCTATACTACTTGTAACTGCCAAAAACATTTTTTCATAAACAGCGTATGGTCAGTAAACAATCAGTATATTATGAAATAGGTATTTTTTTTAGTCTAAGTATTTATAATATTAGATATCCATTTCTTTACATAATACTCATAGTTAAATATTTGCCATTTAAAAATGTGTGCAAAAAAGCATAAAATTATATGAATACCGAAATTTCTGAAAGAAATGCCACATCGCAAAAAATTGCAAAAAAAAAAAATTAAGGAAATGGTCATAAACGCCGCAGGTGAAATTACCACAGTAATTGCGATTGACATGCTAAACAGAAACACATTAATAAGCTGTATTTAAAAAACATAATAATGAAGTTATTAGAGATTATTAATTTAAATCCAAAATTCAAAATTAATAACATTATTTAAATAGTATAAATATGAAAAAATGCACTAAAATTGTGTAAATTCTGGCACATGTGTTGGGTGATAAACTGCAATATTATCTTTGTATATCGTGAATTATGTAGCAACAAAAAAAAATTAAACTGAATTTTAGAGACCACAAGCACATAAATATGAAAAATTAAATTTGAAATAGATAATGTAAGTATGATATTCAAAATTATTTATTCTTTATAAATAATATTTAAAAGAAAAATCTCGTTAAAATTATGTAAACTTTTCTCGTACCATTGAGATCGATTGGGCAATAGCAGAGTATCAACTTTAACTTTAGTATTTTAAATAGTGTGTTTGAACGAGATAAAATGATATTTATTTTCACCATGCCATATATTAAAATTATTTACAAATAGATATGTACCAATATTTAGAGCTACATACAGATAAAAAAAAGTTAGCACATCTCATTTTAATCTTTTCTAAAAGAACCTGTAGATCGAAAATACAGACACTTTTTTGAAAGAAGTCGGGGGGAGGAATTAAAAAGAAAACTTGCTCAATAATTCATCGAGATCCGGTATTTTAAACTTATTTTTAAATGGAAAAGCATGGAATCTGTTGGCATATCTAACAAAGTGATTTGAAATCTAATGCGTTTTTCCATTTTCGATAAATGTATCATGACTTTCCCAATCTGTCTCATCTAAAAATTCAGTTCAAAAAATCAACTTTCTGCATTTTTTAAATGTTTTTCCCTGAATCAAAAACTGAAAAACTCTATTTTATTTCATTAAATATTAATGAATTAATGCAATTTTAATTAAAAATGACTTACAGTGAATGCAGCCATTATTTATGTGTGTACTTGTTTTATTAGACTAATAAAGTTTTCAAAAACAAACTCGTTATTAATTCTAAGTGGTCTGTATGCAAAAAACTTCATGATGACCTACTTTTATTATTTCTCTGCACATGGAGCGATAAGGATTATAAACATTAAAGGATTCATGCTAACTACGAAAAGATAACACGTGCGATTCCAGAGTTGCTTTCTGTTTTTCTCTCTCTCCCCCATTTCTACTATCGCTCTGTAGTACATTTCAGCTGTCGTAATCTCAAAGCAATAAGTATAGATTTCAATTAGAAGGTTTTGTTTTGTTTTGTTTTATCCTCAAAATGATTACTAAGGGAGAAAAAATACTTACCATCACTGTTTTATTTCTTTAATACATATTATATATATTTTTATATTTTATGTTTATATTTTTATTTTAACAATGCAATTGAATATGTTTTTTTTTCTGATCATTTAAAAAAATATTTGGCGATATTGTGAATATTTGAAAAATACTCATTTCATGAATATTTTAAAGTTATATTTTATATTTATTTCAATTAATTGGTGCAGAATTGGATGGTGCATTGGGTCGGGCCCTGACTGAAGTACAGGTCAAGTTAGGTCGGGTATGCAAAATATTTGCATGAATACGTATAAAATATTTCTTAATTTTAATTATAGGATAATCTTGATTTTAAAAAGTAATCTGATGTTTTATGAAAAATGATGTCTGGTTACACCAGGCCTGGACTTGATTTCATTGATTTTTCTTGGCTGGGTGGGGAAAACTTTTAGCATTTTAGGCAGGGTTAATATATTTCATTCGGCTGGATCTGAAAATTTCAGCCCATCCACATTATTTTAAATTTGATGTCTCAATCTTTGGGACAAGAAAAAAATAAATAAATAAATAAATTCAGATTCAGATTCAGAACAAATTTTCTGAAAAATTATAAAAGAGGGAAATCCACTTCCTGCATTAACTATATGTTTTTGCATGTCCCTTTGATGCAATTTGAGTTTTTTTCTATTTTATGCAAAATTTATGTAATTTTTTTTGTGTTCTTGTAATGAAATTTGCCATTTTTTTCGTGATATTTTGACAAAATTTGCCATTTTTCGCGATCTTTTGATGAAATAGGAGGTTTTTCTTTGAACAATTAACAAAATCGAAATTAATTTGCTTTTGCGACCATTTGTCAGAATTTGTGATACATTTTATTTTTATATTTGCGATACATTTTACATTTATTAAAATTTTGGATTTATGACCACTTTTTAAATTTTTGGAAGAATTGAAAAAATTATGCTTGTTTGGAGAGAAAAAAAAAAAAAAAAAAAAAAAAAAAAAAAAAAAAAACGCATAAACACCACATTGCTTGAAATTTTAGTTTAAAACATGTAAACGCCACGGCGTTTCTTCCGAAAATTACGGTAACCATAGTATTAAAAATCCAATACATGTTTTTTTTTTTTTTTTTTTTTTTTTTTGGTCATAAAATGTATTCCAACTAGGAAAAAAAAAGTTTATTTTTATTTTATTTTTGCTCAAAAAAAAAAAAAAAAAAAAAACATCTGTTTAGATGGAAGCTATTCAAAATATTGTTTCTTGGGGATGGAGCATTGCGGTTCCATCCTAACTGGTTTTATTGTAATATATATAAATTTTCTACCACTTTTATTTCACTTTTGGTAAGCATTCACTATACTCTTTTTCCTTTCAGTTATTTCTCCTGCTACTGCTTCAGATGGTTCATTATTAATTTGCAACTGGAAAGTGAAGAGGGTTATTAAATTGTTGAGACGCTATACAAAATATAAAACCAAACTTTCCCGTCCAAATGTGGATGAACAGAAAATCTGGAAGAAAATTGCTTATGATTCTGATGTATCACTGTCTCGCAATAAAATAGATGAGTTGAAGTGTGAATATGAAAGAATCAAAAATGAGAATGTAAGAAATCGGGAAACAGCCATGTTTTTAGATGAAGCAAAACTAGCATTTGAAACCACTGAGACTACAGGTAAATTCTCAGTATCTGAAATATTTAAATTTAAATTAGTGAACAGTTCTACAAATTTTCTGAAATAAAAGTCAGTACAATAATTTTATGTAATACAAGTTTAACATTTAACTATGCTGCAGAAAATTTAGTTTTTCAAAAGTTTTCAAATTTGATAATTATTCTGCTATCTTGAAATATTTTGTTAAATTTATCTTAATAGTACTTATCTTTATGATGCTTCCTTTTTATAGTGGTCTTGATTTTTTTTTAGTAACAAAATTCTATTTTTTCTTGCAATAACATTCGTTTTTGTTTTTATTTTTTATCTATTTGGTGTCTGACTTTGTACAACATGCACCATTCAATCTCTCTAGTTATGACTTTGGAAATATACCTCTAAAATTAAAGGTTTCAGAATTAATTATCAGTATTGCCATTTGTTAATAAAAGCCACTGTTTGTTTCTGTTTTCAGATTCAGAAGTTATAATAAGTTTTTAAATGGAAAGCAGCTCAAAAGCAACTATTTCTAACAAATAGGCAACTATTTTATGAATCAAAATTGCTTGAAAATTTTATACCAGCTATTCCCAATAAATGTTCAATATTTGAAAGAAACAATGAAACACTTATAAAAGATTTTGACCATTCCAGTTCAATTTTGATATGGTCCAGATGTTTTAGGCCTACACCAAATAGCAACTTTTTCATGTTCATTGATCTTCATCTTATCTTTATTTTAACATTGCTAATTTGTTTCCTAAAAGGGAAAACATGAAAAAATTGCATAATTTTTAGTATTATGACTGTGCAATAGTAACATCTTAAAGTTTTAGTACAAAAGTTTAATATCTGTTTTAAAACTTTGAAGCCCAATTTTCCATTTTATTACATTAATTGTACAGTAAAATTTTTAATTGCAAACCATTTGAACAAATGCAGGTTCAACCAGAAACAATGTGACCAACAACAAAACATGTTCAACAAAACTATTATGGTAGTATAAAACTGATTATCCATAATTATATGCATTATAAAGTAGAATAAGTAAAAATGTAACAAAAAAAAAAAAAAAAAAAAAAAGTATAAAAACAATTTCAACTGATTTTAGCCATGGTTTAAACAGTCATGTCAAAAACCTTTAAAGTAAAAAATCTAGATTCAATAAAATAGTGTCAAAAGAATTATTTACCAGAGTTAGACTTTAATCAATAAATTCTAAATAACTGCATAAATACATTAAAACTGTGGAATATAAACTATACAAATACACTCTTAAAACATATTTGCATAGGATATGATTTACTGCAAATAGATTGTTGCATGATATTTCTTAAAAATTATTTTAATAATGCATGTTTTATCATGAACAGTTAATAAATTCTTAATTATTTGTAAATTATTTATAAAGTAATGTGGGTTTAATCTAAATTTTGTCGAGATAAATAAATTGTTTAGTTTTTTTTTCTTTCTTTTTAAATATCTAGATGAAGAAACTAATGTTTCACGAGTGGTAACTAATGGGCATATTTAATTTCCTTTTCCTTATAATAGACCAAATTCAAAGATATTCTCTTCCAGTTCAAAATAGTATTGCTATTTCAACTAAACCACTTTTCTTGCTTTCCACCTACTATGTTCGTATAGATGGGGTTATGCATGTTAATCTTATAGGAGATATTAATATCTTGTTTGAAATTTCATACATTTAAATGATGTTTTTAAAGTAAAAATTAAAACATCCATTCAATAATGTTAATTTTGTGGGAGATTTTTAATAATTATTATTTAGTTTGCATTTCAATATTTTTATTTTATTATTAATTTGTGTGTGTGTGTATATTGGATAGCTAATATCGATTTCTACAAGAGCCGTTTTTTATTTTTTCATTTCATTTGCAATTTTTTATATTATTAAAACCAGGATATTTTTACTTTTAGGACAGGTTTCAAATTAACTAATTTATTTTCCTGCTCATATAATGAATTATTAATTTGCTTTTAATTTCAGAAAAAGTTCTGTTTATAACATATTTTCATCAGTAAGAAGTAATTGTCAGTCACTAGCAAAAATTATTTAAGAAGGAGGGGAGGGAGAGTGAGCAAATAAGCATTAGTAATCTCAAATTCAGAATTGCCAAGGTTCTGAGGATTCTGAATTTTTGACTTTGTACTGTATATTTATATCTTTATTGTAATTCATTACATATCTGTGACCCCCATGCTTATTAGAAATGCCTAACAAGACTTAAATTTTTATTTTACCATAGATTTTTTTTTTTACATGTTAACACAGACAAAGTCTTCTTGTTTGTTTGTTTTACATTTTAGAACATAGATAAAATTTTCCTGAATATAACTTACAGGATGCAGCAACCATTTAAAAATTTAAATTTTGTAACTTTTACCAGCCAAAAAAATTAATTTTTTACGCTACATCAAAATTTCCATAAATTTTAGATCTCCATACAGTATACATTTGAGGTAATTCCTAAGAAAATCTAAAATAATATTTAATTTTAAAAAATAATTTTAAGTTATAGTTTTGTATGAATGATTACTAAAAATATTATTTCTCTTATTTATTTTCAGAAAAAAGAAAGCCTGAAAAAATGATAGATTTCAAAAAGAGTAACCAAATCTTTCTTCGTAAACTTTTGCAAGTGTATGCAAAATATAAAACTGAACCAGCTTGCCCAAATGATGAACAGCAGAAAGTTTGGCAAAATATTACTAAAGAAATGAGAGAACAATTTTCTTATGCTTGTGGTGAAACTTTGTGCCGTTTTGAATTGTTTCAGCTGAAGCATCAGTATGAATGTTCAATAAGGCAAAATAAAAAGAAGGGACATAAGATAGATCTCTTTGATGATGCAGAAAAAGCTTTTGGAACTTCTGAAAATCTAGGTAAACCCAAAATATTATTTAATCTAAATCCAGTGAATTCACAGAGGACTGTCAAAGTTAAATTATAACTTAATTAAATACAGTATAAAACCATTTATCCGGAAACCAGTTAACCGGAAAACCAGTTATCCGGAATGACATTTCTAATAAACTCGTGTTAGAATCTTTGTAGAAAAAAGTGTCATACACTGCCAGTTTGACATATACCTTCTTGAAACAATTGTATACTTTGATAGCAGCATCTAGTTTTTGACATGGAAGCATATATGGTTATATTATAGATGTTTTCATTTTTATGCAAAGAAAGCAGAAGAATTTTTGCTCCCAAGAAATTCCCATAAATTACCTACATTCAAACTCTAATATTTAATCTTAATTGCATCTGATTCTTAGTTCAAGTAATCTAATAATTTAAAGTCAGATATATAATGCCCCAACCACATATATTCCATAAAACTTATCAAATGGATGCTGCTTTAATCCCAACCAGTTAACTGGAAAAACCAGTTATCCAGAATACATCTGACCCCAACCATTCCGGATAAATGGTTCTGTACTGTACAGAGTTAGAAAGTTTTATATAATTGAAATAATATTGATCAGAATGAAACATGTAATTTAAAAACTTTTTTAGAAGTTTTGCTGTAAAGGTGATTATGTTTGTAAATTGCTTGTAAAGGTGATTTTGAAGTTTTAAAATATTAGACATAAATTTAATTGAAATGAAAGCTTAATGCAGCCCATTAAAAAAGAAAGAAAGAAAAAAAAAGTTGCAATCACCCCCCCCCCCCCCTCTTCCCAAGCTATATTATCACAAAATAGATAAAGGAGGAAAACAGTTGCCTCTTGATTTTTTCATCTTCATAATGAAATTTTGCCAAACATTTAAATTTTCAACATGAAGACAGTTTTGTCACCATATTTAGATTTCTCGAAAAAAATTACCAAAATCATTCAGTGAAAAAGTTTAGGAAAGTTTTGAATGCATTAAGTTAAAATCTTCTTGAATAGAATTAAAATAAACTACAATGCAGATCGCTTTAAGCATAACTTCAAAGGGTTATTCCACATGAAATCAGGCTGTAAATGTGTATTTCAATCAATGTGTAACCCACCATCATAGATTTTATTGAAATTGTGTGTGTTTGTTCTTACTATTAAAATGTAATCACCAATACTTTTTTTTTTTTTTTTTAACTTAGTGAAATAGTTTTCAAGGAAAAAAAATATCAATGTTTTGGAAAATTGCATGATTTGGCATTTTTGATTCTCCATTTTCGAAGGAAGCCTTTTATTTATAAAATCATAGTTCAATATTTAATAGACAAATCATCATCAAATAATTTAGGCAAGGTAAATAAAGTACGTGGATTAAGAAAAAAAAAATTGCTGTAATATTAAAATTTTTTAAATGTGTCTTAAAAATTGTATAATCATAAAAAAAAGTAAAATTTTAAAAAATCTTTATTAATCAAAGGTACAGTTTCTATGTTTATTTTTGTTTTTAAAAGTGTACACAATTTGGTACTTTTTGGTTTACCAAATGCCAGTGTTATACATACATACACAAATATACGTAGATGTAACACTGTATATACATGAGATGTTCTGCTGTGTAACAATGCATCATGCAAGTGCCAGTATGTAACTTACCATTTTTAATTATCACTAAATAATGGAATGTTTAATTTCTAGTTAGGGGTGGCACATGGTGGTAGGGTATGGTATGAAATTTTTAGAGAATTTCCCATTAAAATCACTCGTAGATGATATCCTTTAAGCACTTTTATTTATCATTCACATGATAATGAAACAATTCCACCAGGCTACAGGTTGATCTCAGTATCAATGTAAAATGCTGCCATAGAAAAGCATGATCTTTAAAAGATCATGAGAAAAGCAGATGATCTTTAAAAAATAGAGCTTCATCATATTAAAGACTTGAACCCTGTCAAGTGACAGGGTTTTGTTTAGCATATAAAAAATGTAGAATTCTCCGTCTCGAGCCAAAGTAATCTCGTTATATGCTAACAAGCATACTGATATGGGATTTTATGGCTAAGTTCTAAGTTGCCAATTAATTTATTAGAAAATATGACTTTAACCACTATGAAATTTTAAAACCAGCAAAAAGAAAAAGTTCTCTCAGACTCTTGAAGAAATAAATTGCGCAATCAGTCTCCTGGCATCGCTGAACGAGGACTCTGGGTAATCAAAGAATTTTTTAGAACATAAATAAAAAAGATATTATGAAGCGAATGAAAGAGTAAATCTAAGTAATAGGATTCTAAGGAAAGTGTTGATTTGACATTGTTTTCTA
The DNA here is from genome assembly GCA_964019185.1 of Maratus speculifer. Lineage (NCBI taxonomy): Eukaryota > Metazoa > Arthropoda > Arachnida > Araneae > Salticidae > Maratus > Maratus speculifer. The sequence goes on from OZ025301.1 coordinate 75,846,258, forward strand.
GAATAAAAAAAAAATCAAGAAAGCATTGATTAAAGGTATAGAATGTAAATAATATGTTAAATATTATAAAGAGAAAAGTTAAATGTTAAAAAAATCCAGAAATAATTAAGGGCAAGAAAATTTTATTATTACATATCCCCCCACCTCCAAAAATGGATGAACGTGTGGGTCATAAGATCTACCAGGTAAATAATATAAATAATACCAGTATAATATTATCCACACTAGTTACTCAATTCATTTTTATCAGCTCTTATTTAGTTGAAATAATAAATTAATATTTCCCAATAAATAATATTACAATATTCTATCAGATTCAACAAAATTAATAACAATAAAATTAACATAATATCTACTTCTTGTAAAAGATCCATGTATCTTCATCTTCTATATATTTATACAACTTCTGTATTGTCTTTGGCATGCAGCCAGTTTTATACCATTCTCTTTTTATTATTATTATTATTTACATCTCTTTTTCATTAATTGTGCAACAACTTATTTCTTTAAAAAATCTTAATACTTGTTTGTGATAACATGTTATGGTTTAGTTATAGCTTATAGATGTTAAGTCATAACTATAAATCATATTCGACTAAATGGCTAATTTACTTTTCAATTAATCTAGTATACTAGGATTATCACTTTTAACACATCAACATCTGATAATAAATTTATATATCTCAATATATTCTGTGTCAAATAGTAATTAATCTCAAGTATCTCAATGCATATTCAAGTAACATTTAATCTAAAGTATTTAAATCCTTACTAATATTATAAATTGGAAAGTGAGTTCGTTTGTTTGTTTGTTTGTTCCGCTTTCACGCCGTAACTACTGAACCGATTGCTTTGAAATCTTGCAGACGTAAAGTTAGAAGTCCGGATTAAATAATAGGGTACTTTTTATCCCGGAAAAAATTGATATTCCCGAGGGAAAACAAAAATATAGTTTGCTTGATGGATGAATTGGAGATGGCGCTGTGTGTCGTTTAAAACAAGATAAAATATTGCAAACGAATATAAACATGTAAATTTAGAAGCTAAATGATACGATAGTGAATCCCCGAAAATGAGGAATTCCCGAGGGATGACATACAATTTGTTTTATCGTCTAAACTGTTTTTTTACATCTACTTATATATTGCAAACGAATATGAACATGTAAATTTAGAAGCTAAATGATATGATAATGAATCCTCAAATGAGGAATTCTCGAGGATGACGTACTATTTGTTTTATCGTCTAAAATGTTTTTTTTACATCTACTTATCCTGAAATAACTATAAGTCAACGAATTACTAATTGGTATAAGTATTAGTTACGTTATTTAGTTCTTGAGGTATGCGATAGATGGCGCTGGGTGTTTTTAAAATGTGGTAACGATGTGCAGTAGCTGTATAATAGTTAGGTTAGGTTAGTTTAGTGCTTTTTTTCTAGGTAGATATCTAAAGTAGATATTGTTTTTTCGATAGGTAATTACGTCGCTTTGTTCGTCGTTTAGATTGTTATAGTTTAGTTTGGGATTTTAGTTTAGGTTTATAGTTTACTCATATTTTCACAATGCCTCGCAAACATAAATCTAATTTGTCGAGCACTTCATCTAAAGCTCGGGCAATGAAAATTGCCCGATCTCAAGAATCGTCTCTCCATGCTGAATTAAGAAGGCGCGAACAAGCAGAGCGTCAGGCGGTATCGAGAGCTGCTGAGCTACCATCTCAGTGCCAGCAAAGACTTGAGGAGCAAGCCGCTCGCCAAGCTTCTTTGAGGGCTTCTGAGAATGATATTCGTACTCAAGTCCGTTTATCGCAACAGCCTCAATGTCAGCATGGTCAGCTCTATGTAGCGTGTTCCCGGGTTTCCAGTGCCCAAAATCTGCATGTTTTTGCTCCACAAGGGAAAACATATAATATAGTGTACCATTCAGTTTTGGTTTAACAACTAATAATATACAGCGTTACATTGCGCTTCTTACATTTTTCCGTGGAAATGAGAAATTTTCTTATAGTTGTGCTTTATACCGCAATATAACCGAATTCCACGCGGGCGAAGTCATGGGCGGAAAGCTAGTAATCATATAAAAAACTGGTGAAACCAGAGAGAAAATTAGAGCTTAATCTAAAAAATGTTACAGTAAAAATTTGCAAATATTTTCAATTTAAAAAAGTGCTTAGAAAAGAAATAGAATCGGATTATCTGCAAAGCTCATGAAATTACCCAAATTTTTGTTAGCTGAAAATGTGAACTGAGCTTTATTGGTGCCTTAAAATCATTCAGGGAAAAAAACACATTTTTAACACACTTCATAGCCCAATCATCCATAACCAGTTTAAAAATTCTAGTTCATAACAATGAGTTAAGGGCTGGTGTAATAAAGAACGAGAACCTGAACGGTCTGTTTAATACAAAGTATGGACAAAACTTCAATCCAGGGGCTTTAATAAGTGAGAGATTAAAGCTCCAAGTAGATCCAAAACCTTATACATATATGATTCAACAATATTAGGGTGGAGCTTATTTTTTAAGTTTGTAATCTTCTCATCTTCTAAATTTGTGAAAAAATAAATCAGGCAAAATATTAATGGATTTGAACAATATTTAGAGGTAGCTCAATGATGGGAAAGTTTTTAATTTATAAGCAATGGTAAATATATATGGACTCGTATGCTTTGTCGAAGAAAAATAAATTCCATCTTTTAAAATATATTTAACAAGGACTCACTTCGTGAACAAATAATGTTTGAGAGATTTAAGAAATATGAAAAATAAAAATTAGGTTTCAAAGCAATATTACTTTTGACATTCATTGGGTTAGAAAATTAATGTATGATTGGACTGGAAAAGAAAAGTTTATCAATTGCTGATATTAATCATGGGGGAAAATGTTACTCAACTACAGAATTCAACATCTGTCACATGAAAAGTTCATTCAGAATACTTAAGAAAATTGAAGACTGAGGAATAGCAGATAATATTCAAGCAATATGCATCGACATTATCAGTTCAAACGCTGATTATAATTGTGCTGCATATCTTATAAATTAAAAAATTAAAAAAATAAAGAGTTCGTGTCACCTGCTTGCATGTATATTGTGGGACTGATAATTAGTACTGTGTTTGAAATATGTATAGGAGTCGAATTTTCATTTGAATTTGCTCTACTTGAACGCTTTTAAGAATATCGGAGTTTCATTGATAGATACAAATACAATCCAGGAATTTGAATTAATGATGTTGTAAATGGTATATTGTCACAAAATCTGGATATTTAATGCTTAATTTAAATTGACTTCAAAAGAGCAAAAAGGTGTATATGTATATGTTTTCACACTCTGTATATATTTGAAATCTTGGCTCATTTTGCCCCTCATACTTTATTTGCCTCCTATCATTATCGGTTGTTGCTAAAATTTCTACTTGAATACTCATAAATACATGCAGTAATTTCCAGATCCTCATCACCTAAATATGCTAATTTCTTCTATTATTTATCAGGACTTTTTGGATTAACTTAATTTGAGAACTGTGTAAGTTTACCAACCAAAAGACACATTGATATTACTTTACAGATTGAAGCTAATTTAAAAAAATAGGTCAAAATTACTCCAAGTTATTCTGTGTTGCTCTTTTTTAATTTAAGAATGAAAAATTGGAAGATTTTGTTATAGCCATGTCAATGATATTTTCTTAATTGTTGGAATTTCCAGCTGGATATCTTGAAGTTGATTCTTACTTGTGGGAGTCAAAAAAGGATTTTTAAAATGCTAAACAGATTTTAAAACTCCTAAAGTTAGTAATAAATGGCCATGTTTAATGTGTGTGTACACTTATACAAGAATAAAGTGGATTGATAGCTCATGATGAAAGACAACTACAATTTCTACTACAAATTGTTGAAGATGACCGCAAAATGTACCGAAATAGCAAGAAAAAATTCTCATAACCTATATATTGGCAATGAAATTTTAACATAAAATAAAAAGATAACTACAGTAGACTCCCTTAAATCCACACATCTTGGGACCAGAGGTTGTGCAGATTTTAGAATTTTCCGAATTTCTGGTCATTACTTTGTTTACATTTTTTTAACAGTAATTTGAGTGCAATCAATCATGCATTTGGAACTATAATGAATGCTTACCATATAATAAAATATTAAAATAAGTAATAAACTAAAATAATAAAAATTTAGATAATTTTAAAAATGATTAAAATAGTAATAGCAAACTTCAAGTTAAAAACCAATAGTGTATGATTAAATATTCATTATAAAGATTAAATGTATTTTTCCAAAATTATTGAACAAAACTTGTCTCATAAAAGTACATTACAAATTCACATCAAAATCATAAAATAAAGATTTTTTTCCAAGTTTAGCCAGACTTAATAACCAAAATATATTGATTAATGCATAAATATATGTAGTAAGAAGATTGTGATTACCAGTGATATCTGCAATATCTTGAATTTTTTCCAAAAAAAAATATATTCTTAATTCATGAAAAAAAACATAAATGGGGTATTATTAAGAAAATTACAAATTAAAAAATGTATGGAGCAATATCCAAACTGAAAATTTCATTGTTTACATCCATAAAATATGTGCGAATTTTAGAGAGTTGCAGATTTCTGGTTTGCGGATTTGAGGGAGTCTACTGTATTTGTATAGTAAATTAAGTAAATTGTTATAATTAAAACATTAAAAAAATGCAAGTGCACATTTGTCATTTGTATAGTTAATATTCTTAATTTTTTCTAATTTTATAAATTATGAGTTCATTGAGCTACCTTTAAATATTAAAATTTATTGCTCAAACTTTTTTTTCTAGCACTTTTGTATCAAAAGAAACAAAATAAAAGGGTGAGATTTGTAAAAAGAATAATATAAAAAAATCATGACTTTTAAGCTCCACTCTAAACCATATACTAAATATTTGTTTTAAAAAATATTTCTCTATATCAATTCCTCAACAACCTGACTATATTAATGTTATACTTTAATTATCACTTTGTTGTTTATATTCGTTTAGCTTTGTAAAACTTAGCTGATTCGAGACACCATAACAATATATTCTATTAGCTACTTTGTCCAGTAACATTTTGAATGAATAATTAGTACGATTCTTAATATAAGACACCAGTAAAGCTCTGTTCAAATTTTCAGCTAAGAAAAATTTGGATAATTTCATGAGCTTTACAGATAATTTGATATTTTTTTTCTACAAACTTTTTTAGATTGGAAATATTTGCCAATATTTACTGTAACATTTTTTACACCGAGCTCTACTTTTCTCTCTTGCTTCACTAGTTTTTTATATTATTTCACAACTTTTTCAAATTCTTTCAAGAACTTGATCAATTAACTTCAAATAACAAATCTAAACTAATATTACTATTAGTCTAGAGTTATTAGTAAATACATGAGTTTAGCGAAATCCCGGAAATAGTGTCAAGTTGGTGTCATTTTGGCTGCCATATTTAGGGATATTTTGACAAGATGATGACAAACTTGATGACATTTATCAACAGACAGATATAGGTTAATTCTGATAAGAAATCTTCTAGATTAGTTTTGGGAGTTCATTGGATCAGTATAAGGAGACGGGGGTCTAATCTCCCTCCCCCCCCCCCCCTTAATTTAGATAAATGGTTTTATGGTTTTTCATGCTGAATTATCAAATCTCATTCGAATTTTAGATGTAAGATCATTCTGATAAGGGGCTTCTATGATTAAGCATTATGATAAGGCATATCCCTGAATAGTTTTGGAGGTTTAATGATTAAATATGAAGGGGATAAATGGGGGAGCTAATCCCTCCTTAACTTGTTTTTCGAGAACATTATTCTTTGAAAAAGTAAGTCTAGATTTATAAAATTAATGTGACTAGCATGTGAGCTCAATGCCATCATATTAACTAGACAATATTTTTTTTATTATTGTTTCAGTGAGTGATTTCTGCATGAAAAGATATCAAGCATTATGCGATTCCCTTTCGTTTCTGGTATTATTTTCAGTGTGATATTAAGAATAGAAATGATTCTGCTTCATCGGTTTATTTGTTATCTAAGGTCATTCAAAATATGCATATAAATTTTAAAATGTTCGCTTTTGCTCAAGTTTATTATAATGACTTATTTTGAAACCTTTTATAGACGAAAGATACATTTGGTATTGCAAATATTTTATGTCCCTGCTTATGCACTGCCCGACCATTGAAGGTTTTCCATTTATCCAAACTAAGGTCAATCCCGACTTCTTCGGATAATCAACTTTCTGTTATATTTTTACTGTACTGTACTTTATTTGTTAACCAGAGAAAAGTGTGTTGTTTCACTGTTAATGATTCTTAGAATGTCAACTTTTCTTTTTGTTAACAGCTGGAAATTCGGTAAATATTAAAAAAGAATGATATTTATAAACTGTAAATAAGATGAGAAGATAAACATTTTAAAAAGGGAAAGAAATTTTAGTTACATATATTAGTTAAAGCATAATTTCAGCTTTTTTATTGGGGTTAATTAATAATTAGCATGTGCTTATTGTGTAATTAAATCAGCACAGCTATTTTAAAAGATTTGCAGTATTACCATTTCTCCTACCCTTGTAAGGGGCCTTAAAAAGACTGAAAAAACATTTAACTTTTTAATGGAGCCTTCAAGATTTTGCTCATATGCGAATTTTGAAGATGAATGACATTTATAGGAAGTAAGTCTCCATTTGTATGGTTGAAGAAATAAGTAGAAAATACATCTGTTCCAAATTAAAAGTTCCTTTTATTTTTTAATTTTACCAATATTTTTCTTAAAAAATAAATTTAAATATCATATAAATTGTTATTAAAATTACATCTTAAAAATAATAATTTTAAAGATAAATCCTTATTATTCGACTCGAAAATCTGTAATAACTTACGTCTGTGCCTCCCTAAATGAGGATGAGGGGTGGAAAGCAGGGTTACAGCCTTGCTGATTTTGCCAAGTTTTAGAATTACTAATTTTGAGCTTATCTTCGAATATCAAAATATCGATTCTAGAATTTAGAAATCTATTCTTATTATGATTGATGCCATTTTTTACAATGTCAATTTTAATCGATTCTCAAAATTTCTAGAATCACCCATCACTAACTTGACCAAATTGAAAGTTTTGAATTTTCAATATTTACTATGCTTATAATTAATACTTCAGAATAATAATAATAAATATTGTGTAATACTTAATCGCACATATATAGACTACATTTACATGTACATAAATAATAATAATAAAAAAAGTGAATGGTCCAAAACTAATAATTGGGTCAAGTATTTTTAGCTTCCCCTATATTAGAATAAAGCAGAATAAATTTTTGTGATGGCGATATATACTATTTATAACTGACAGAACCATTTTTTCATAAACAGCACTTGGTCAGCTCAGTAAACAATCAATGTGTTAGGAATTTAATATTTAAATCACTGGTATATTTTTTTAGCCTGAGTCAGGCATGAAAGAGTTCCTCCTAGAGGAGCAGGGTTCGTGATTTTTTTGATTTTTTTAATAAAAATCAAAACAATCGGATTTTTTTGATTTAAATCAGATTTTTTTGATTTAAATCAGATTTTTTTGATTTTTTTAAAAATTGCCACACATTATTATTATTTCATGACTTTTTGCTTAATTTGAATAATATAAAGTTTACATATATAGACATGCATATTATAAGTATTATTTATTACTAATATTACACAATTTACATAAATGATTCATATTATTTCAAGGTAAAATTTTAGGCTATGAAAAAAATCTTGATTACACAATGCATGAAAAACTACAAATCAGATGTCAAAAATTAATTCAACCTTCAATATTTTAATTAAAATAAAAAACATCTGCAACACATAAAAAAATCCTTCCGGCAATGCTGGGAGGAAGAGGTAGCTTTCATATACTTATTTATATATTATTTATTTTAAATTAAGTTATATTATTCAAACAAACGAAGCTCAAATTAGTGAAACCTGATTTTATAAGATTGAATGCTAGTTTTTGTCAATACTAATTATTAATAGGAATTTTTAGAAAATAGTCATATTTTATTCAACCTGGTTTTATTTTCAGCGATATAGAGAGTCACCAAATTCCACGATATCATGAAGTGTATGGCATTTTAAAGCAACATGATGGATAAAACAAACCAATGAGCTTTGTCGAAATCTTAATTCATGTGGAAATGCACTCTCATAAATAAAATCGATTAATATATACGACTGCTGTCGCGGGCAAATTGTTTTTTTTTTTAAATGTCACCCACATTAGAAATTCAAACTGCTATATCTCAGGCGTTTAAGATAAAGACAGAGCAAAAAATACTCCGGAACTCATTATTAAGATAAATACATTCAAAAGAATTTTTTTTCAATTTCTAATTTTTATTTGTACATCATTATACATTAAAAAGATTTTTGATAAATTTAAATAGCCGCCATTTTGAAACAAGATGGCGGATGAAGTTGGCTAGTGAACTCGATCAAGACATTGATATGTACTATGTACACACGAAGTTATATCCAAATCAATTTATAAATATGCGTATTATCGCGTTTCAAAATGTCAACCAGATAAATACACAAATACGAGACATTTATATGCGCTATGTACATACCAAGTTTCATTCAAATCGGTTCATAAATACGTTAGTTACAGCATGACAAAAATCTGATAGTTTAAAAAAGTCAGCAATAAGAAAAATTCAAAGTGCTATAACTCAATCATTTTTTAAGATATAGACAAAATAAAAAAAGTTCTGGAATCGTTGTTTTAATTTCTAACACATAAAAGAAAAATATTTTTCAACTTTTAATTTCTTCGTAGTAAATTTAAAATTTTTTTAAAAATTTTAAATGGCCGCCATTTTGAAACAAGACGGCGGATGATGCTAGCTAACAAACTCGATCGAGAGATTTGTATGTACTATGTAAATACCAAATTTCATTTAAATTGGTTCATAAATACATTAGTTATAGCATGACAAAAATTAGATTGTTTGAAAATGCCAGCCATAAGAAAAGTTCAAAGTGCTATAACTCAATCATTTTTTAAGATATAAATAAAATAAAAAGTGTTCTGGAATCGTTGTTTTAAGTTCTAACACATAAAAGAAAAATATTTTTCAACTTTTAATTTCTTCGCATTTAATTTTAAATTTTTTAAAAAATTTTAAATGGCCGCCATTTTGAAAAGACGGCGGATGATGCTGGCTAACGAACTTGGTCGAGACATTTGTATGTACTATGAACATACCAAGTTTCATTCAAATCGAATCATAAATACAATAGTTATCGCATGACAAAAATCAGATATATATATATATATATGTCAACATTTGAACGGAGGGTGGTTTTGGGGTCTGGGGGTCATGATCGGTAAAAATATACCAAAATTTTCTGGAAATGCTTTCCTCCGGACGGCTGCAATAGGTAGCTTTTTACTTTTTGTAATGAAAGCTACCTAAAATTTAAACAAAATTGGAAGTTTTTAACTTTTTTTTTTAAGTGTTGATTGAGAAAAATGAGTTCAATTGCTGCCATCACAATACTTAAGGCCAGAGAACACAAATTGAGATGTCATCACTAATCGACTGACTTCTCAGTAGTGTTGGAATTTACACAAGAAAATTTTGAATAGCAATTTTATTTTGCTTGTGGAATATTTATCATCTTATAATACAATAACTATTTAAACTCAATAATAAGAACTTGGAATCCCTAAATAAAAATTCAGCCAGAGACGGAATGCTACAGTGTTGCCGCATCTGGATATTTTTTTATTGAGGGATTCCAAATTCTCATGTGTATGTTTAAGTTTAAGAAGTAATTAATCATAAGTTAATCAGTGTGTTCAGTGTTTTATACGATGATTGATATTCCACAAATAAAATAAAAGTAAACTGTTATTCAAAATTTTCTAGTGTGAATTCCAACATAATTGAGAAGTAACTCAATTAGTGAATACCTCACAATGTGTCCTCTGGCCTTGAGCATTTCGATGGCAGCGGTTTCACAGTTTTATCTGTTGATTTCTAATTTCTGAAAGTATCAAACCAAGGCAAAAAACATTTGTTCGATTGAAGCAGATAAATCTATTGCAGTAAAAAGCTAGTTGATCATTAATTCTCTTTTTAGTATGAGCTTTTTCGATAACTGTAACAAAAATACCTTCCACCATTCTAAAGGGCTGAGATCAATTATATTAAATTAAATAAATAAATCAATTGCTGATTCAGATTTTGCTCAAATCCTTATATAGCAGGCTTCACCCAAGTACAGCACATAAAGTCATACAATTTTATTTTGCCTCAACTTGCAAAAGTTTTTCTAAATACTAATGAGTAAATATTCAAATATTTAGTATATTTCTGTTTAGATTTCTTTACCGTTGCAAGATTATTTTATAATTTGATTCAAATGAAATTTGAAAGCATTTTTTTTCTAAACTTTACATTTATTTTACGTTTTTACTAAGCTTAAACTTTATCTTTCTGAAAGTTGTTTGATTATATATGGTATATAAAACTAAATTATATTAAAGCACATTATTATGTTTGTTTCATCTCAAATTTATTAAAAAATAATTTAAAAGAAAAACTGATTTAAATCAATGATTTTTTTAAAAAAATCAGTTGATTTAAATCGTGATTTAAATCATGATTAAAATCAAGTCGATTTAAATCAACGAACCCTGTAGAGGAGGATTTCCACCTTTTTAAAAGCAGTTTTGTACATTCTCTGGATTGATGCTAAAATGCAAAAAAAAACTTTGAAAGGTTAATGGGGGTGGGGTGGGGAGTCTGAAAAATTTGATAAGATATTTTGTGTATTTAAATCTCCAAAGATCTTAAACAGTCAAACCACTCAAAATAATCTTTATTTTGAAAAAATAATCTCTTTACTTCTCATAAGTTTTAATCAGATATATTTGGATTTATATCTTTAATCAGACTGCCTTCATTTTTTTTTAATTAATCTATACATTTATTGTTATTTATTTATTTTTAATAGTATCTGAGTTACAAAAAGAAAACAATCATATGTACAGTTATATTTTATTTTATCGTATGAATAATTGTTAAAATGTGTCTAAATTATAAGAATTTCACCCTATTCTATTGATGGAGAAAAAATATATTCACCTTTTTTCCTGTTTCCTACTTTCATCTTGCTGAGTGTTTATGATATTAGGTATACATTTCCTAGCATAATAGTTGCAGTTAGAATATTAACATTTATAAACGTGTGGCAAAATGTGTAATACTACATGAGTAAACATAGTATTAGGTTAAATCTAATGTGATTTTTTAAGGTTTTGTTCATCTGATGAAACCCTATTCATCTCTATTCTCTGTCTGTCTGTCACAGAGTCCGTACACAAAAACTATATAAGTCAGAGAGTTAAAATTTTGTGTACTTATAGCTGAATACTTCATGTCACACAACAAATCATAAAATTTTGAAAAAAAAAAAAAAAAAAAACTTTTATTTTAAATGCTTTTTTTTTAATATCATCAGTTCATTTTTTTTTTTTTTTTTTTTTTTTTGCTTTTTTCCCTTTACTTTTAAAAGAAATTGAGTACCATTGAGTGAGTGTTGCCACAATTACAAAATTTGTATTAAAAACTACAAAAAAATTAATATCTCAAAAATGAATTGAAATACAGTTTTTAAACAAATTGCATTTAAAAGATTTTTTTTTTCTATATGATGGTGTAAAAATTGAAAATGTGTGATATTTAGAAGTTTAAAAACTTGCAGTAGCATAAATTTCTAAACTGATATTTCATTTCAAATTTCAAAATGTTGCAAAAATGATGTATGCATTTTACACAGGTATGTTTAGTCTTTATAGTATAGATAATTTTATATGAACGTTTTTTATTTTATTAAAATATATAACTTTCTTTTGTAATTATTTTGTTGTTGTTTTTTCTTCAGATTGTTGCACACAAGTTTAAATAGATATAAAAATTATTATGTTTGTAACTTAAATTAATGCATTAAATAATATATTAAATAGTGAAAAACACACTTATTTGTTTTTATTTTATCGTATTACATCATATTTATCATCTTTTTTGACATGCAAAATGAAATATTATTTTTATTTATTAAATTTCTATTCATTTAAATTACTAGCCACCTCTGGTGACCAGTTTGGTCTCCCTTAAATTTATGCTAAGCTTTGCAATATTTTACTATTATTTATAATTTTATTTGCTTGCAAAGATTGATTAAATTTCTATTGACAATTTTCATTTGTTAATTTAATGATAAAGTGGTTTGAAGAAGATATTGAATGAAACCCTCTATGCAGTTTCTGGTAACACTTACCCACTTGTATTGTGTTACTTATGTATCAAAAAATTTAATTCTTTTTGGATGGGAGGGAAAATTTCAAATTTCGCTTAAAAAAAAAAAAAAAAAAAAAAAAAAAAAAAAAAAAAAAAAAAGACCCATTTAGATACAAACTTGTTCAAAATAGAATATCTTTTTTCTTTCTTTCTTTTTTTAAGATTCTTAAGATTACATTTTTGCTATTTTTTTATAAAATGTAAAAAGACTCATTTTTGATATGCACTCACCATTTTTTTCCCCCACTTCAATTATTTCTATAGTTACTGCATCAAGGGGTTTATCAGGATATTGCAACTGGGAAATGAAGATGATTATTTTGTTAAGAGTCTATACAGATTACAAATCAGAATTTTCACATCCTGATATAAAAGAAGAGATGGTATGGAAGAAAATTGCTGAAGAACTTACTCAAGAACTTACAGACTGGGATGAATCAGAGTGTCGCAGTAAAATAGCTGAGTTGAGATGTGTATATGAAACAATTAAAAATAAGAATGTAACCAATCGGGAAACAGCCTTGTTTTTAGATGAAGCAAAAAAAGCTTTTGAAACCACTGAAATTACAGGTAAAGTCAAACTATCATAAATATTTAATAAAATGCTTTTTATTTATGTAAGCTCAAAATAATAATACATTCATTAAATTTTGAGACATTAAGGTCAATACAACAGAGTCCCGGTATTCCAAAAATCTGCATATTACTAAGAGTTCAGAAAAATTACCAATGTTTTTTATTTAAAAACTAGAAAAATTAAAGAGACATTCATGAAAAAAAAACATACATTTATTGTTACACAAAGAAGTTAAATAGAGACATACATACATAGAGCCTAAGCTTGATGAAAATGCCTGAAACCAAATTGGAATGGAAGCTTTTTACTTACAGTACATGTCAGTTAAATTTAATCAATTCTGCAGAATCATTTTTAATCTCTGCTAAACACAAAAAATAAATAATTTACGCACACTTTAGAAGTAAAGTCAGTTTTTTTCCCTCACATAGAGTCAATGGCGTAGCTAAGGGGGGGCAAGGGGGCGTCCGCCCAAGGCGCCGAGGCCTATGGGCGCCAAATTGAGAGAAATTGTTATATATCTATATTGTCGCAAAATTTCGCGCTGGGGGCGCGTCGGGGGTGCAAAATTTCTTGCTGGCCCCGGGCACCAAAAAACATAGCTACGCTACTGCATAGAGTGCTAGAGAATCTGTTATATATTAACAGTGAATTTTAAATTAAGTTATTACAAATAACATTACCTATTCACCATAAGCCGATCAATGCTGTATGGAGTTGACACATCAGATGTCCCTGTACTAAATTTATGCCCTAACAACTCAATACCTTGATTATTATTAATAAAATCTGTCTATTACAAATTCTTGCTAAATCAAACAGTCTTCGGTTACAATTAGTCCCAATTAGCAGGCTCTACTACATAATAAATTTTACTTTATGCGGCATTTGAACCTTTGGCTGCACTTCAGAAATTTTTATCTTGCAAAAATATCAAAATTGATAATTATTCTGCTATCTTAAAATATTTTGTTTGAATTTATCTTAATTGTACTATATCTTATGGTTCTTTTTTTGTTCAGTGGTCTTGACGGATTTTTAGTGATTAAAATTTTATTTCATCTTTTCATTGTAGATTTTATTAGTTATTTGTAATAATTCATAACTTTCGTTTCAACAACTGCCAAATACAGTTATTATTTTTTTAAATGCATATGATGTTTAAATAACGTTCTCTTTTTTTATTTTATTTTACTGATTGACTATTGTTTAATGCCTCTCTCTCTCTCTCTCTCTCTCTCTCTCTCTCTCTCTCTCTCTCTCTCTCTCTCTCCCCCCCCCCACCACCAATGTCACTCTTCTGGGACTAGTGCAACATACCCTGTTTGCTCTTTTTTGCTATGGCTTTGGAAGTATGGCTCTAAAATTAATAGTTTAAAAATTAGTTATCAGGGTTGCCATTTCTTATTAAAATCTTTTACTTTCTATTCATCTCCAGTGGTTATAGCAACTTTTTTAAATGAAAAGGGGCTCAAAAGAAACTATTTTTGCCAAATAAATAACTATTTTAGAGAGCAGAAAACTTGTTGAAAATTTTATGCTAACTATTTTTGATAACGTTCAATATTTGGAAGAGTCCAGATATTAAACACCTGCACCAAACTGTCATTTTCTCATTTTCACAGATTCTTAACTTCATCTTAACACTACCATTTTGTTTCCTGAAAGGGAAAACACAAATAAAATGAATAACTTTTAATATTATGATCAGGGCCTGACTAATGCAGGGGCATGCGAGGCAATTGCCCGGGCTCCCCGGCTTGAGGGGGTCCCCCAAGGAAAGAAAAGTTTTTTGTTAAAAGAGTGCCAAATAATAAAAAGTAGTGAAATATGACCAAAATTCTTTTTTTTCAGTTTTAAGGGACTTTTTTTCTCCTACCCTCCCTGTTTCTGTCCCCCACGCTCTCTTAAAGTAGTAGTTACATCATAAAAAACTAATAGTTAGAATTATCTATCTTTTGCTATTATGTGTATAGATGTAAATAATACTTGGTACGAAATTTATGCATTTATACAATAGGTTTGAATTTTAATTTTAGTCACTTGTGTATAATTCAAGAGCAATTTTAATATAGAAGCCCCCCCCCAAAAAAAACCAATGTTTTCCCCAGGGCCTCTCACTGTCTAAGTCGGGCCCTGATTATGATTGTGCCATACACCATGCACCGTCCAAAAAATTTAACATAAAGTTATTGTTTAATATATCTCTTAAAACACTGAAGTCTGATTTTCTAATTTATTATATTTTTATAGTGTTATTTAATGTCCAAATACCACATTTTGCAGTTTATAGAAGTTGAAGACCAAAAATTCTATAAAATGTTAGGCCTTGACAAAAAAGTAAGAATTTGTTTTGTTTTCTTAATCTGAAAAAAAAAACAGTAAATTTTGCATGGTAGCTAATGTCAGCATATAATCCTAAAATAGTCCAAGGTCTCACTTGGTGGATTCGAAACTCATTTAATAATTAAAAATTGCAATGTGCTTTCATTAAAAAAAATATTTCTATTTCATCCTCAATAGTGGAAAGCACTTGTGCATGTCCAAAACTGTAACTATGCATTGGCAAGAAATGAACTTAGCACACAAAACTCTTCTTATTTTTTCATTGCTTGATTTAACCTAAATTTATCAAACCACTCGGTTCAGTTTAAATTGGAAGGCATGTTTTGAAAGATTGTATTCTTATATCTTAAATGTCACAATCAACTCAAAAAATTATCACTGCTAACCTTTTGCAAATATTTTTTCAAAAAGGATCATTTTCCCACTTTTGGCAATGCCCCTCCAGGATGTAATTTTAGAGGTACCAATAAATCAAAAATATGCTCTTAAATTTTAATCCTTGAAATCAATGGAACAATCAATTTTCAAAAGTATAAATTATAACCCTTTCTAAAAAATTTGTGACCGCAGATCACTTTGCATCTTATGGACTAAAGATGAAAATAAGCCCTCGCCAGTCACCACTCGGCGACCAAATGTGAAAAACTGGCGACTAAAAATGTGGAAAGTACCAGCCAAATGCAGGATTCTCCAAAAGGTGTTTTGTAAAAAGAATTGCAGAAAAAAACGCCTGCGAATTTTGACAAGATTGCAGAAAAACATGAATTTCGTGTAAGTATCATGAAAAGACATCGTCTAAGGATCGCAAAAAAAAAATGCAATTATCGTCGAAGAATGCAAAAAAAACAGTAAATATCTTTATAAAATTGAAAAAAAAGCAATTGTAAAAAAAACCCTTCGTATTTTGTCAAAAAATCAACGAAAACAAACGTTTTTTTTTTTGTCAAAAAACGTAAAAACAAACGGGAAAAATGTGAATTTAATCAAAGAAACATACAAAAAAGTGAAAAAAGCATAAACACTTTACAACTTTGTTGGAAAGCATTAAAAATGCATTTCATCTATCCATCAGCCATCTTCCATAATATAATAATTCGGCTAGAATAATTCTGTTTGAAATCTTTTGTGTGTCCCTGTAAATGCTATGCACTTCATATTATGCATGAAAAAAACTCATATTAAGCCTCAATGATGTACACTGGCCTCTAGCCAGTACTGGTCTCAAACAATAAATAAATAATCAAACATCAAAAATATTTCACCCTCTTAAAGTTTCTGCTTCTTTTCTCTTCTGACATAACAAACTGTTTAAATCTTTAAACCTCTATTTTATTAATATTATTGTTATTTTTATTATTTGATACTTTCTATTAATTATAAATATTAATTACCTAAATTCAACTCTTCCTCTGAAATTTCTGCTCTCAAATAATTTTTCGGATTGATTTCTGTACAGATTGTATTTAAGTTTTAATCAGGCCCTATGATAAGGAATTCATAGATTGAAAATGTTTCCAGATATCTAAACAAGTTTAAGATTTTTTATTTAACCTTTTAAAGCAAAACTAGTTGGATGTGCCAATCTCAAAACTTAATACAGTAGAGCACCACAAATCTGCCGACCTAAAATCCACCAGAGTCTGAAATCCGCACAGGCTTCCAGATGTAAACATCTTTATTCCATAGCGCTAAAAGAACGAAGTTTAAAAAAAAAATGGTGATGTCATTCCAAAGCAAATGATCGATTGAAAACATTTTCATCAATGACGGAAACCAGACAGATTTTCTGCTGATTAGCAAAACAAGTTTGACAAAATCAGAAACCTGCATTTTGGGACAATTTTCGCGGTTTACAAAAATGCAGCCTTCTGATTAGTCATCTTTTTTCGCTAATGAGCAAAAAGTCTACCTGGATCATAGTATATTTTTGCAAGGAACACAGCAAAAGTTGGGGAGAAGATTAGATGTGCACATGTGTTTCTGTTTCTGTTTTTATCCTGTGCGAGATCTTGTATTTTATTCATTATTTAAGCAATTTTATGAATTTTTTTTTTCCTATGAAGTATCTAAAATAAGAAAAGCGAAAGCATATTTAAAGTGAAAGCAATTTCTTAAAATAACAAAATTGTGTTTCTGAACAGGAATTAATGACTATTTATAACTTACAAAAAAACTGAAATTAGAACATTCGAAAGTTTAAAGTAACTTAACAAAATAACTTAATAACTAACATTTTATTCCTATTAATGTTTTTATGTATTTTTTTTTAATCTTTATTATTATTATTATTATTTCAATAACCTAAAATCTGCCAAATCCCGAAATCCACACAACATCCTTTCCCAAACAGTGCAGATTTCTGGCCCTCTACTGTATTAATTCCTGAGATACAGCTATCACCAAAATCATGAAAAATGCAGCATAGCAATGCCACCTTATTTACGATTTACATAAACACCTTATCAACACAAACTTGCTCAAAGATCTAACAGAATGTGAAATTTCATGAAAATCCATGTATTAGTTTTTGAGATATGACTATTGCTAAAATTGTGTAAAGCATATAACACTCAGGACCACTTACTTTGCAATTAACACCAAAAATTAACAACAAGGTATAATTGAATTTATATCAAAGTATAATTGAAACTGAAATTTTATGCATTAGTTCTTGAGATAGGCCTATTTATAATAATAATAAAAAACACAGCATAGCAGTGCCTCTTGTCAGGCAGGGTTGGCAAGTTTTTGACAGTGAGCGGTTTTATCCAGTTTAAACCGTCATGTCAAAAACCTCTTGTCTAAAACCTCGTCAGAAACCTCAAATACTACACTGATTTGTAAAATTTCACATTAAATGTCTGTCGCACTTATACATTAGATGTAATATTAAAAATTTGCTATTTTACTGTATTGTATATTATCAATTCTTGGAAGAAAAAAAAAAATCTGTCATAAATCTGAAAATTTGGCCTGCCTTCAAACTTGCTCAACTAGCAATGCTTCTGCTATCAATCCCTGCTAGCTCAGCATCATTTGAGAGAGTATTTTCTAACTTTGGCTTCATACATTCTAAACTCAGAAATTGTTTGAGTGTAAAGTGCAATTAAAGTAAATTAATTTTAATTACAGTAATTAATTTTAAATAAAAAATTACTTAAATCATTAAGAGTTATTCAATTTTCCTTATTGTTCTTAAAATGTTTTAAAGCGCATTACAGGTTTTTGATGGTTTAAGCCAGTTTTTGATGGTAAACCAGTTTTTGACACTTGTCATGTCAAAAACCAGTTTCTGACATCAGAAACCCAACCCTGATGTCAGGTGATCCATATCAAAAAATAATCTGCAGCAATTTGTCACAATCTAACTGCATCTAAAGTTTTATTAAATTTTGCGCAATTAATCGAGAGAGAGCACTCACAAACTTTGTGTTACATACAGTCATGTTCTAGACCTTCTAAAATGTATAAATCCATCAATAACCTGAAGTTGATTTTTTCACCAAACCAATATTTCCCTCATGTAAAGATTAGAATAAAAATAGGGACTCCCAAAAATTTGGATATAATTTCCAGTGACACACATTTTGTTTATTTTACACACCAGGACATGAATAATTTTTTCCTGAATATAACTTATTTAGAATACAGAGATGACTTAGGAAAACTAGTGTTTTCCATTACATCAAAATTACCATCTTTATTCAGTATGCAATTGAGATAAATCTTGAGGATTTGAATTAAAAGATATATATTTTTAAAATGTTTTTTAAGCTGCATTTTGTGTGAAAGATTACTAATTTTTTTAATACTCTTTTGCAGAAAAATCAAAATCCTTGCTTTGGCTAGGTTTACAAGAGAGCAACAAAAAATTTCTTCGTAAACTTTTACAAGTGTATTCAAAATATAAAACAGAACTAGCCTGCCCAGAGGATGAAGAGCAGAAAGTTTGGGAAAAAATTGCTAAAGAAATGAGAGACAAGTTTTCATATGCTTGTGGTGAAAACCTGTGTCGTTTTGAAATACTAGATTTGAAGTGTCGGTATGAAAACTCAAAAAGATGGAAGATAAACCATAGAAATATGTCCTACCTCTTTCATGATGCAGAAAAAGCTTTTGAAACTCCTGAAAATCTAGGTAAACCCAAAATACAGTAGAATCCCTTAAATCTGCACAGCTTGGGACCAGAGGTTTTGCGTATTTCTGGTTATTGCTTCGTTTATATTTTTTAAACAATAATTTGAATGTAATTAATAATGCAATCGAAACTATAAAGAATGCTTATAATATAAAAAAATATTAAAATAAGTAATAAACTAAAATAATAAAAATTTAGATAATTTTTTTAATGATTAAGATATTAAAAGCAAAAGGCAAGTTAATAATCAATAATGTATGATTAACACGTTCGCTGCCAATAACTCTGCCCTCTGTGTTAAATGATTGAGTATTTCACACACTAGCGTGTGACCGGCAGCGAATGTGTTAAATATTCATTATGAACATGAATTATAGTTTTCCTAAATTATTCAATGAAACTTGCCTTATAAAGGTACATATTAATTCACTACAAAATCATAAAATAAGAAAGTTTTATTTCAGGTTCAGTTAGACTTAATAACCAAAAAGCTTGATTAATGCATAAATATATTTGGTATCAAGATCGTAATTACCAGTAATATCAGCAATATCTTGAATTTTTCCAGAAAAAAAAATATTCTTTTTTCATGAAAAAACATGAATTCAGTAAAATTAACAAAAATTGCAAATTAAAATATATATGGAATTGCTATAAAGCTAAAAAGTCTATTTTTTCCCCATAACTGAAACGAATTTTTCATTGTTTACATTCGTAAATTATGTGCAGATTTTAGAGAATTGTAGATTTTAGGGTTGCAGATTTGAAGGAGTTTACTGTATTATTTTATCCAAATACAGTGAGTTCTTAGAAGGCTGACAAAACTCAGTTATAGCTAATAAAAGTACAGAGTTAGTTTTTATATGAAGCCCGGTGACATAGAGTTTAGAGAATCTTATTACTTTGCTGCAAGTCGGAAGTTTGATTCTCAGTTGGGCCTCACTGTTTCTATGAGTCAAGAAAAACCTGTAAAACAGGTTAATGTCAGGGAATTTTTAATACAATAGACTCCCACAAACCAGAAATCTGCAACTCTCTAAAATCCGCACATATTTTATGGATGTAAACAATGAAAATTTCAGTTTGGATTTTGGGGCAAAATTTGATTTTTTCAGTTTTGTATCAATTCCATATATTTTTTAATTTGTAATTTTCTTAATAATACTCAATTCATGTTTTTTTCATGAAAGAAGAATAATTTTTTTTGGAAAAAATCCAAGATATTTCTGATATCACTGGTAATCACAATCTCCTTACCAAATATATTTATTCATTAATCAATATTTTTTCATTATTAAGGCTAGCTAAACTTGGAAAAAAAAAAAATCCTTATTTTATAATTTTGATGTGAATTAGTAATACACTTTTATGAGGCAAGTTTTGTTAAATAATTTTGGAAAAATACATTTAATCTTTATAACGGGCATGAAAGAGTTCCTCCTAAAGGAGGAATTCCTCCTTTTTGAAGTGATTTTGGTCTTTCTCTGGATTGATGCAAAAATGCAAAGAAAATTTTAAAAGGATAATTGGGGGGTTAGAAAATTTTGCATTTGGACATTTAGTTACTCCAAACACTCAGTTTTTTCTTGAATTGTTGTGCAAATGGGACATAAAGTGAAAGGTGAGCTTCTACATATAAGCATCTGAGAAACATCTAATGAAGTTGTTCTAAATGTCTTTCAAGAATGAAATCTTTAGACTTTAAAAACTGAAAGTTTAAAGAAATTTTCTTTTTGGAATTTAATATTCTGTGCTAATTATACAACACTTTTGAGTAATTTCTGCAATTCTTATTTTTGAAGCAAAAATCAATTCAGCAGGGAGACTGTTTTCTTTCTGGGCGTGGGGGGGGGGGGGGGGGAGGATGGGTGATTTAGCTACTAAACTATTCAGAATATTTGTTTTGGAAGATTAATGACTGTACTTCACATAACTTGATCAGATATATTTGATTTTACACTTTAGCATTATTAATACTTTCTAAGCTAAAAAAATATAGCACCTTGCATGCAGTTACATTTAATTTTATTCTATAAGTAGGTACTTAAATTAGAATAGTTTAGCATCATTGTATAAAAGAAAAAAGTTTTCCACCTTTTCCCACTTTTATGCCTGTTATAATGAATATTTTAATCATACACTATTGATCATTAACTTGACCTTTGCTATTAGTGCTTTAATCATTTTAAATTTTTATTATTTTAGTTTATTACTTATTTTAATATCTTATTATATTGTAAGCATTCATTATAGTTCTGGTTTCACTATTTATTGCACTCCAATTACTGTTTAAAAAATGTAAATAAAGCAATGACCAGAAATCCATAAAATTGTAAAATCCACACAACCTCTGGTTCCAAGCTGTGCGGATTTGAGAGAGTCTACTGTATATTACTTTCCATCATAATGTCGGTAATCATAAATGAAGAAATTTTGAATTCATTATTCATCCAATCTAAAACTTTTAACTAAAATTTATGCTACTTATATAACAATAGAATTACGCAACAAATGATTGAAAATCAAAAATTCATACACAGCACGTATATATGTAAAAATAAAAAATTTTTTGCCATTTTCTCATTTTGATTTCATTCTAAATTTTTCTAAGAACATGCTTTCATTATTTTTTTCTGTAATCTACTAATATTTAATTATTGGCTAAAGTTCCCTCCCCCTTTTTTTTTTCTTTAATTCAGCATAATATATTATTTATTTTCCTAAAAAATTTAAACAGTATTACTTAAATGTCAATATCTTATTTCAAAATATTAAAATTATTCCATTAATCTATTTTCCTTTTTAGAATAAAACATTTAGTGAAACTTTTAATTTTTTTTATTTATTTAATAATCGTCTGTGCAGGGCTCATCCACATGGGGCAATTAACTCTTGCATACTATGCCGATTAGTAAAGAATCTTTACGTCTAGCACCACCCATGAATCAATGGAAGGGATCAAAGTAAATTACAACTACATTCTAATCAATATTAGTGGATTTTGAAAAGCAATGCGTCAGAAGGGAGGGGTCAATTTATCTGAGAATTTTTGGGACAGTCTGTTTTTTCAGAGTGATCAGAATCGACTGACCTTCCCACCAGAGTTGTATAATATAGACGCATGTGTACCAAATAATTAAAAATATTCCCCCAATTTTATGTACGATTTATTTACTGTTAGTGTACTATTATAAGCAGGGCTGATTTTCAAATTTCCCAAAATTTAAGGCATTTGATGCTGAAAACTTTAAAAATACATCAGTCCGATATTTTTTACACCAAAAATCGCGAATTGCGACAAAAGGTTGTCGTAAAATATCAATTTCTTCAATAAAATACAAATTTCTTCAGAGGATTGTGAGAAAAATACGAATTTCCTCAAACGACCTCGAAAAAATCAAGAATTTTAACAAAGAATTGCGTATAAAAACGCACATTTCAACAAAGAACCGCGTAAAATACTCGTATTTCAACTAAAGACCACACGAATTTCGTCCAAATACCGCACAAAAAACTAGAATTTTGTCCGTGAATCGCATAAAAAACGGAAACTTTGTCTGTAAATCGTGTAAAAAACGGAAATTCCGTACATGAATCGTGTAATAAACGTTAATTCCGCCTGTTAATCGCGTAAAAAACGGGAATTCCATTAGTGAATCTTGTAAAAAACGAGAAATCCGCCCGTAAATTGCATGAAAAACGGGAAATCCGTCCGTAAATTGCGTAAAAAATTGGAATTCTGTGTGCGATTTGCGTAAAAACGGTAAATCCGCCCATGAATTTCGTTAATAAATGGGAAATCTGTCCATGAATTGTGCAGAAAACGGAAATTTCGACCGTGAATTGCGTGAAAAACGGTAATTTCGACCGTGAATTACATAAAAAAAACGGTAATTCCGTTCATGAATTGCATAAAAAACAATAATTCTGTCCGTAAATTGCGTAAAAAACGGCTAATTCTGTTCGTGAATTGCATAAAAATGGTAAATTCACTCGTGAATTGCGCAAAAAGCGTGAATTTCGTCCATGTCAAAATATAATACGTAATTTTATTAAACATTAATTTTGCAGAAAGTTTTGACCTAATATTTATGTGCGCAGAAAGTTTTTGGTTTTATACAAGTCTGCTTCCCACTGTTAAAGTACTCATGGTGCTTTTCTGATTATTTTTAGAACATTTTAGCAGAGTTGAGATGTCTTTCCAGAAACTGCTTTTCACAGACCTCTTTTTATTCTTTTATTATTTATGGTGATATGCATTCAAAAATGATGTTTTTGTTAGGGAAAAACTGACATAAGTCAATGTTCTCCCCAACTTAACACATTAACACTAATTAAAAAGATTTTAGCAGAGTGCGTTCTCAGTGAAAAGCTTTCCCAAATGAGGATGTAAAACTTGGCATATATTAAAAAGTCAAAAGAATAAATACTGTTAAAAAGTTCTTGTAAAAATTATGTAAAGTATTCTTGCACAAATAAAAAGTCAATATTACTATGGCAGTTCATTTATTATACTTGAAAAGGGAACATACTTGAATCATATTCCGAGCATATCAACAGAGTTCAAAAGCATTGAAGATTTACTTACAAAAGTTCATAGGAGCGGTGAAATGGCATGGCTATTTAACTTTTAGAAACTTGAAGACGAAATACAACTAAATAAACTAATCACAAAAATAAATATAAACTTAATATAACAAGCCGGCAAAATACACAGCATCCCGAAGACGACGAACCAGCCGGCATCTTCGTATCGTGACTAAAACACATTCAAAACAAGCGAGTAAACCGGAGAACGAAAAAGCATTTATACCCCTGCGTAAGAACGGCACGTGTCGACACACCCCCTTCCAGAAGGATCGGTCGCACGACGATTCGCGGGAGTGAATGACGTCTGCTAATTTATGCAAGGGTTACGTCATTACGATGCTATCGCCTCCTGGCGAAAAGATAGCGAATCGTGTCTTCGAGAAACGAAAGTTAGTGACAGATGTTTGACTAAAGAACCGGGAAATGTAAATAAAGGAAAAAGTATAAGTCTAAAAGATATTTAACTAGACTGTAAATTAAAATAAAAGAATTATCAATAAAACATTATCTAATAGGATTAATTTAAGCAAAAGGTAAGTTTATTTTAAAAATAATATGTATAAAATAAAGTTATATTGAATGTATGAAGACCGATAGAATTAAATATTTTATATATTATTTTAACTGGAGAAATATATTAAACGAGGCATTGAGAATATGGAAAGCTTGTTAAATCCTAACAGTTTTGTCTGTTGTGGTGCAATTTTTTTTTTTTTTTTTTTTTTTTTTTTTCTGATGGAAATGTTTGAATCAAGAACAATTCTGTATTTATTATCGAGTGATGGCGATTGAGGGATGTGTGGAGTGACAGTGAATGGTAATAAAAAGTGATGTTCCCTATTCTCGTGTATTTTTAATTGGTTGAAGAAACTACTAAACTACCAGATTCACTTATCTACATTTATCTACCAGCTTTCTTCGGTCACGATTAAATGAGAAGTAATATTTTTGCAGATGTGATAAATAATCATATTGATCTTACCCACCTCTTGTATTCTATTCTTACTACATATATATATTATATACGGGTGTCCCAAAAATGACTGATGGATTTTAAAATTCAATAACTTGCAAATGGTGACAGCTATTTAAAAATTTTTTGCAGGAGGGTTATGTATAACGTCAGTTTTTTTACTGTAATTTTTTATTTTAGTTTGAATTTCAAACAATAGATGGTGCTGACAACAATTGAAGTCCAGGTCGACGGCAAAACTGACCTCATCCAGCACGGATCACCTGGCCTTCAATCGCCGTCAGTGCCATCTATTGTTTGAAATTCGAACTAAAATAAAAAATTACAGTAAAAAAACTCCTGACATTATACATAACCCTCCTGCAAAAATTTTTTAAATAGCTGTCACCGTTTGCAAGCTATTGAATTTTGAAATCCATCAGTCATTTTTGGGGTACCCGGTATATATATATATACTAGCGGACCCGACAGACGTTGTCCTGTCACCGACAGACGTTGTCCTTCCTGGCACCGACACCAGAAAATATAATAAATGTACTTAAATACAGAAATACGCACGATAAACACTACGCTCTTAATTTAATTTTTTATTACAATTATGTAACACTCTTCAGTATTTTTTGAAGACGGTTCAATTTTGGATAGAAAAGTTTATTTTTCTCTTTTTTGTTAAAATTTAACGATTTTCTGATGTCAGTTAATCAAAATTATAATACAGGCTATATTACTGTAAAGCATACACGTTTGACAGGAGCAGGGTTCGAACACTCGATCTCTTTCTTCGAGAAGCAGAGCTTATATCTGGCGCCTTAGACCAGTCGGGCATTCCGTCCGAACTCTATTCATCGAACTTATTCAACACTTTTAATTAGCGAAAAATCACTAACTGTTAATTTTTGCCTAGTTACTAAAAAGTACTGAATCAATTTCGATGAAATGTTAATCTAAACCATTTTCGAATCCACTGGAACACACACGCAAAATTCCATTAAAATTTGCCCAGTCGTTTAGGAGGAGTTCAGTGACATACACACGCACAGAAGATTTATATATATAAAGATAGGGATTCAAAATTTCAGGTTTTTGCGCCGAAGACATCGCCAATTTAGGAAAAATATCTACAAAAGCCGATTTTAAAAGAATTTTTTTAAAGTTCGCTCTTTTTTCTACTCCTCTTAGGGGTGGAATTTTCGGAAATCCCTTTTTAGCGGCACTCGATGTTATAAGAATTTTTTTTACCCCAATTTTCAAGATTTTTGTTTCGGTAGAATTTTTTGTGCTGTGATTAAAACAAAATCCTGACTTTCTTCTATATATATAGATAAGGATTGAAAATTTTAGGTTTTTGCGCCGAAGACATCGCCAAATTAGGAAAATGTGAATTATCTCACGAACTACTGGATTTAAACGAATTTGCTTAGTACCATTCGATTCAGAATGAAAAAATGCACTAAAATATGTTATCAGTTGAAAAATATCTACAAAAGCCGATTTTAAAGGAATTTTTTTTAAGTTCGTTCTTTTTTTTTACCCTCCTTAGGGGTGGAATTTTCGAAATTCTCTTTTTAGCGGTACTCGATGTTATAAGAAGTATTTTTAACCCAATTTTCAAGATATTTGGTTCGGTAGATTTTTTTGTGCTGTGATTAATACGAAATCCAGACTTTCTTTTATATTTATTGCAATTTTTGTTAGCGAAAAATCACTCACTATTAGTTTTTGCCTAATTACTAAAAAAGTACTGAATCAATTTCGATGAAATGTGAATCTAAACCATTCTCGAATCCAGTGGAACGCACACACATAATTTCATTAATATCGGGCCAGTCGTTTAGGAGGATTTCAGTTACATACACACGCACAGAAGATTTTTATATATAAAGATATATATATATATATATATATATATATATATATATATATATATATAGCCATTAATTGTATTACAATATAAACCATTTGAATTTAATGGAAAAAAATATTGAACACGAGGAAAAAATTAAATAAATAAAATGAATACAAATGGAATTTGTGGAACCAAAGCAGAATTATCAAGCCCTAAATACTTTGGAACTACAAATGAAGTGTGTGGTATCATCTTTGTATTAGCCATGAAAAAGCAAAATAATACGAATTTGGGACTACCAACATACATAAAACCAAAATTAAATGAAGAAATAACATCAAAAACAAGGCATAACAAAATTACTAACAAGGAGAGGGCCCCAAGGCTTGTGTCACAGAATTCAGCGAAACTTTGTGCATCGATAGAGTATAGTCAATAGATAAACATATCACAAGGATAAGGTGCAATATTCAGGGGGGCCCGTAAAAAATGGGCCCCAAAGTCACCCATTTTAACTCTTTAGTATACAATGGAATAAATTATGCGCGATTGCGAGTGGTCAGATAGCTCAGTTGGCAGCGCGCCAGACCTTTTAATTTTCTCTCTCCAGATGTCCGTGAGTTTGATTCTGAATCTGGGTATTTTTTTTTTCTCAAGACAAAATAATGATTATTATTTTGGAACCACTATTCAAAAATATATATCCATTTAAGATACAATAAAATCCAATAATCTCCTCAGTCCTGAGACAAATTTTATATGGCACTACATTATAAAACATCTGCAAACATTCATTAGTTTGTTTATCGATGCTTCTAATATGCACACTTCTATTTAAAAAGTCAAAATGTAATTTTAGCAATTCTAGAAGAAATTAAATAAATTTAAATGGTGATTTTTAGTGTCGCCTCCAGGCGACATCAGGACTGAGCAGTATAAATAAAAATATGCTTTTACACATATTCAAACATACTAATTTATTTACAGAAAGAGAGAATTTTATTACAAAGTTAGTGAAATAATGAAAAGTAAAAAATGAAAAAAAAAAAAAAAATCTTATGCGGTATATATGTATTTCTTTTGCATTCAACATCTTTGTATTTTGTAAACTTTATATTTAGTTTCATTTACAATTATTTATATTTATTTTACAGCTACTTACATATTCTTATTTGCATTTATATTACAATTATTTACATTTATTTTACGTATATGTCTATGTTATGTATTTAAAAAATAAGTGTGTGTTATTAAAATTGAGATTTTTAATTACGGACAGAAACTGGGGTGATATTTATCATAAAACATATGAAGTATAAATCTTTGCAACAACATGCACAAATAATAAAATAAGTGTTTTTACAGGAACAAGGCATTTTAAAACGATCATTTGGAAAACACACTTCATTCACATTCATAAATATTCTTTCATCTGAAAGTTTTGATGCATGCCAGGCATACTTTATCATGTTACAGAATATAGCTGAAGAGAGTTGATTGTGCACAATTGAATGTATTTTTATATAATTCTCACGAGAATTAATTTCTCTTATCTGTTCAATTAAATATTATTAAAAATTTTTAACCACTTAATCATATTTTTCACCTGCCTATAAAAATAAACGTCGCATGGTTGAACCAAAGCTGTTTATTTTGGTGAAATGGCATTAATTGTATAAGTAGTTTATCTTTATCCTAAAAGGTTTCATCATATATTGCACAAGACATTTTTTTACAAAATATTTTTTTTTTTTCATTTTAATTATAACACTACTATATAAAACAATGTCTAATCACCGCAAAACTGTAAAAACAAAATGTCATACTCATTTGCTCTGCTGCAGATGGATGCTTTATAATTCATTGAAAAACTACATTCAATGTTATTATATATGAATTACTCTGGTTATATGATGTCCATTTATCCACATATTTCTTAGTAATTTGGTAATCTGCCTTTTATTTCTCTTCAAACTTCAACTGTTTTTAATAATATGAATGTAAAAATACTGGTTTCATTGGTTCTTTTATTGGTATTGTCTGAATAACTTTGGATGTATTTATAAAAGTATATATATATATTGTATTTTTAATGACATTTCTGCAGTAGTGGCAACTGAAATACTTCATTTTTGTAGAAAGTAGGGGAAAATAGTAGACTACTATATCTTTTAGTTGCTATTTTCTCATAACTCAAAAAAAGAAAAAAAATTGCTATTTAAAGAAATGAATGATTTCTGATAAAATATGGAAATATTATAAACTATATTTAATTTTAAGTATCCATATAATAATGTTACAAGCAAATGAAGGCATGTGAATGTATTAAATAGCTGATTATTATTATTTATTTTTGGTTGAGTTTAGACATAGTTATTTTATTTTTATTTATTTATTTATTGAAGGATTTTTATATTATACTGCAATAGTGGCATCCTATGCCTACTCTTCTATACATTTTGTTTAACCCATGAAGGAAGAGCCTCTTTTGCAGTTTTTTAAATTCTTCGACACCAGTTTTTTCCACTTTGTAATTTTGGATTATTTAATCACTCAAAATTTAAGATCAGATTATGTGAAAAATTCCAAATTAAAATACAGTATTGAAATTTAAAGGTTTTGTTTGATTTACATGACAAGTTTTCTTGCCAACAGCTTTAATGAGTTAAGACTGGATGGTCAATATGGAATTCTTCATCAGATGAAGGCATAAAAATTAGAAAAATTTGCCGGGGCTTGGTCCCGGCTAATTTTGTACTCCATGTTGGGTTGTAGTATTAATTATGTTCATGTGTGTCTTAATATATATCGGGTGATTGTGTTCTAGTTATACAAACACTGAAATTCTGGTATATTATTCATTTTCAATACTGGAATTCTATTTTTTACTGTATTACCTTAATCGTTCATGGCAAAAAATTATAATAAAATAGTGTGAATTTTGACAAATTGTTGCCGAAAAAATTTTCATTTCGTCAATTGTTCACAGAAAAAATCAGCAATATCGCCAGTCATTTGCTAAAAAATAAGAGGTTTTTTTTTTAAGAACCACAAAAAGATCTTGCAATTTTTTTTTAAAGGATTGTATAAAACAATAATTTTATCAGTAGATCATGGAAATAACAAATTGCATTTAAAGATCACAAGAAAAAAAAAAAATATATATATATATATACATTGTTTCAAAGGATTGTGGAGAACATGCAATTATCCCCAAAAGGATAGAAAAAACATGAATTTCATCAACAGATTACAAAAAAAATCATAATTTCGACAACACATCGTGGGGACAAATGCTCATTTTGTCAAAAGATTTAAAAAAAAAAGAACTGGTATGTTGTTAAATGATTGTGGAAATAATGTGGATTTTGTCAAGGAATCGCATGAATAACGTGAATTTTGTCAAAGAATCACAGAAATAATGTAGATTTTGCCAAGGAATGTGGAAATAACAGATTTCTCCAACGAATTGCAGAAAAACAGATTTCATCAAAGAATCGTGGAAACAACCCAGGTTCACCCCAAGGAATCTTAGAAGTAACACTGATTTCAACCAAAAAATGCAAAAAAATATGTAGGTTTCTCAAAAAAGAAAAAAAAAAAAAAAAGGAACTTGAAAAAATAAAATATTTTTCCAAAGAATCATGAAAATAACACTGATTTTCCAAAAAATTTCTGGAATTAACTTGGATTTAACCAAAAAATTGCAAAAAGAATGTGGATTTTTGCTAATAATTGTGGAAATAGCGCAGATTTTTAAAACAATAATGCAATATCCCGTAATAGATTGCAAGAATAACTCAAATTTCAATAAAAGATTGCGGAAAAAGCATTAATTTTGTCAAAAGATTGCAAAAAAGTGCTAATTTTGTCAAGTGATCTCAGAAAAATGTTAATTTTGTCAATGAACTCGGGAAAAAATGCAAATTTCTTTCATAGATTGTGGAAGAAGTGCAAAATTCATCAATTGATCGTAGTAAAATGCAAATTTTATCAATGGATCGTGGAAATTATATGAATTCTGTTAACAAATCGTGGAAATTACACGAATTTTGTCAATGAATCATGGAAAAAACATGAATTTCATCAATGAATTGCAGAAAAAAAAAATGATTCCTTAGTCAAAAAAGTGCTGGGGAAAAAAAAAAAAAAAAAAAAAAAAATCTGCAAAGGATTGCAAGATAACTGAATTTTAACAAAGAAACAGAAAAAAGCATGAATGTCACCAAAAGATCATGGAAAAACACAAATTTCATCAAAAGATTGCAGAACAAAAACAAAACTAATTTTGTTGAAAGGCTGCGGAAAAAAAATTCAATTAGCACAAGTTGAACCTTTATTCCTACGATGTTTAGTCTCATTTATTTTAAGTTTTCATACAATGTTGTCTATTAACCAAGCTATCCCATGTTTTCTCATAAAAATTTTTATCATAAAATAAAAGACCAAAAAAAAAAAAAAAAAAAGAGAGATGTTATTGTAGGTAAGCACCACCAACATCACAAACTTTAAATGGAAGTTTTGAGATTAGATATTTATCATTTAAAAAAAAAAAAAAAAAACGCATACATGAGTACTGCAAATAAAAGAGTACTTTTAACATGCCAAATATGTATGTTTGAACAATATTGCTTTTTTTTTTAATAGTGTCTTATTAATCTCCTTTCCCCTTCCCTAGGACAGAGTCCTTTTGTTCTAGAGTTGGCACTATTCAGGCTAAAATCTCAGATATTTTTTCCCACTATCACCCCTGATATATGTACTTTTTTAAGAATTAATTAAATTCAGACATTAATTTATCTGTTCTTCTATATAAGTTTGTTAAAATTTTCACTAAAATGCCTTCATTGTTCTTAAAGTTATGAACAACAATTTTGATTTGGATTGAATAGTGAACCTAATTTCTTATGCAAAAATTGTTTGTTGTAATTGTTCCTTTAAAAAATTACATAAAATTCCATGACACCCTATATTAAACAGTGTCTTAACAGTGTCTTAATCTCTAGTATCATCTTACCATTATTCAACACCTAAACTATAGATTCACTATGTATTAGTTTAATCTTTAATTTAATTTAATTTTTATTTAATTTTATTAATTAAATATTTTTTTTTATATTTATTTGTTAAACATTTTAAATGTCATTTCTTTGTTTAATTATAATTTAGGTATAATCAATTCACAAATTGATGAGATCAACAAAAAGGTTGACGAATCTGAACCCCCACATTTAAGTAATGAAGAGAATACACAGAGTGTTGCTACAATGCCATCTGAAACTGAAAGTATGAAAATTTTGTATATGATGCAAATGCTTGTAAAATTTAACTATATCTTAATATTGTGGACCAATAATCATCTCCTAAATCATCAGTTTCAGACATAGTTCCAGTTGCAAAAATGTTTCGAATTTTGTTCTTCATCATATTAAGGGATATTCATATCAAACTGTTTTTTTTTTTTTTTTTTTTTTTTTTAAGTTATGAGATTTAAATTTTTATGTGATTGCTGCATTCTATAATTTATATTAACTGTAAGATCTTAAAAACTACAAAATGTGTTTTTAGTACTGGGAAAGGCTGAATTCGAGAAAATTCCAATCCTCTAAGTTTCTTTAATAAAAAATGATTTTTCTTTTTTGATTTTGTTTTGCTTGTTTAAAGCATGGATAAAGCTTTACAAAGCAAAAATTATGCAACCATTTAAAAATTTAAAATCTCTAACCTTTACTTTAAAAATAAGAAACTATGTTGGTCTGAATGACTTTTATTATGAGGGAGGATAACATTTCAACTGATGAAACTGTGCCTCTAAAATAACATGTTTAACAGTAATTAGTTTTAGCTGTTGTTAAATGGTAAGAGGAAATATCCTGTATATTGATAATTACAATCTTATGTTTATGGTAGTACACTATGTATATAAAATATCTATATATGTACATTTTTAAAAATGGAAAAAATTGCTTTTAGTAGTAAAAAATGTTGAAATTTTATGAAATTTAAAGTATCACTACTTTATACTTTTTTTCAGTAAAGAATATTTTGGTTTTTAATATCATTTGTTAAAATATCAGAAGTATTAATTTCTATCATTTTGCACTGCCTCATTATCCAAAATATTTTTATCTTTCTTTTTCAGATAACTTATTCAAAAACTAGAAAGACACAAATAGGGCAGAAGATTTTCTTTTTTAAATTTAAATTCTTTAAAGGAGGAGACATTTCAGGGGTACTAAATTAATTAATGGCTGATTATAGATGTGATGGTTGAAGACAGATATGTATAGTGCAGACAATTATTTTAAATTAAGAATTTTATAGATTTTAATTTTTGATTGAAAGAGGCAGGGCAGATATCATTTACACACACTCAAGTTGGTGTGGAACATTTCTTCATGTTCTTGACATCATTTAAAGAGTTAAAATTCTAATATAAAATATTTTACTGTCTTTAACTTTAATATATCTATGTTTCCAATTTTATACTCGCACAGGGCTGTCTTTGCATGGTTTTCTTTTTTGTTTAGCTAATTTCTTGAAACAGTGTACATGGATTTGTACTATTATACGATTAAAGATACCATCTCATACTCATTATTTCTGAATGTGAAAATTATTAAGGATTTTTTAAAATGTATGTGGTATAGATATCTTTTTAAAATATTTCTCTGATTTTTTTTTTATTTTTTTCAGTTTTTTAATATTTCAGATAGAATTTTTACAATAAAAGTGAGATATATGTCAGAAAATATCACAGAGTCAAATTTACAAAACATATTTAGATCTGAAGAATCATTCCAAATTATTATCAATCTTAGATTTTAATACTTTTATGTCATTTTAAACACTTAGAAAAATTTTGATTTAAACCAATAATAATAATTAAAAAAAACCCACATTTAATTAAATTCATGATTTTATTGCTGATTATTTAAATCAACTGATGAAAATTGTTGACACCCTAATTGTTCCTTTAACCTCCTCAGTCCTGATGTCGCCTGGAGGCGACACTAAAAATCACCCTTTAACTTAGTTTAATTTCTTCTAGAATTGTTAAAATTACATCTAGACTTTTTTATTAGATGTGTACATGTTAGAAGCATCGATATACAAACTAATGTATGTTTGGAAATGTTTTATAATTATTCTAAATTGGTTTTTGTAGTGCCATGTAAAATTTGTCTCAGGACTGAGGAGGTTAAAATATGCCAGAATATTCTGTGGCACCCTATATGTATAACTGTTGATCACTAGTAACATCTGAACATTATTCAACTCTTAAACTATAAATTCACTATACATTGTTTTAATCTTTAATTTTATTACTTCTGTTTTTTAAGCATATAGATGTTTGTTTGTTAAACATTTTTAAAATATCATTTTTTTTTTTTTTTTTTTTTTTTTTTTTTGTAATTTAGGTACATCCAATTCACATATTGATGAGATCAACAAGAAGGTTGATGAATCTGAACCCCTACATTTAAGTAATGAAGAGAATACACAGAGTGTTGCTACAATGCCATCTGAAACTGAAAGTATGAAAATTTTGTTTATGGTGAAAATGCCTGTAAAATTTAACTATATCCTAATATTATGGACCAATAATCATCTTCTAAATTATCAGTTTCAGACATAGTTTCAGTTGCAAAAATGTTTCGAATTTTGATTGCCATCATATTAAGAGATATTCATATAATTTTTTTTTTTTTTTTTTTTTTTTTTTTTTTTTTAAGTTATGAGATTTAAATTTTTGTGTGATTGCTGCGTTCTATAATTTATATTAACTGTAAGATCTAAAAAACTACAAAATATGTTTTTAGTACTGGGAAATGTTGAATTCCAGAAAATTCCAATTCTCTAATTTTCTTTAATAAAAAGAGATTTTTTGTTTTGCTTGTTAAAGCATAAACAAGGCTTTAAAAGCTTAAAAATTATGCAACCATTTAAAAATTTAAAATCTCTAACTTTTACTTTAAAAATAAGAAATTATGTTGGTCTGAATAACTTTTATTATGATAGAGGATAACGTTTAAAACATTTTTCCTGCTGAAACTATATCTCTAAAATATGTTTAGTAGCAATTAGCTTTATTTGTTGTTAACTGGTAAGGCTAAATATCCTGTATATTGATAATTATTTTGAGCATATGGCAATACACTATGTGTATAAAATAGCTATTCATAAACTTGAAAAATCTGCTTTTAAAAGTAAAAAAAGTTGAAATTTTATGAAATTAAAATTTTATAGAATTTCAACAAATTTTAAAGTATCACTACTCTATACTTTTTTTAGAAAAGAATATTTTGGTTTTTAATATCATTTGTAAATATATCAAAAATATTAATTTCTATTATTTTGTACTGATCATTATGTCAGATATTTTTATCTTTATTTTTCAGATAATTTATTAACTAAAGCAAAACAAATAGGGCAAAAAGATTTTCCTTTTTAAATTTAGTTTTAAATATTTTAATCTGTAATGAAGCAGACATTTCAAGGGTACTTAATTAAGACGGCTGATTGTGGGCTGATTGTATATTTGGTGGTACTAGACAGTAACGTATGTGTAGACAGTTATTTTAAATTAAGAATTTTACAGATTTTAAGCTTTGTTTGCAGGAAGGGGGGCAGATATCATTTACACACACTCAAGTTGGTGTGAAGCATTTCTTCATGTTCTTAACATCATTTCAAAGAGTTAAAATTCTGATATAAGATGTTTTATTGTCTCTTCTTTTGTTGTAACTTTAATGTATATGTATTTTCAATTTTATATTCATGTATGGCTGTCTTTGAATGGTTTTCTTTTTTGTTTGTTTGTTACTCTGATTTTTTTGAGACAGTGTACATGAATTTGTGCTATTGTATAATTAAAGATAACATCTCATTTTTATTACTTCTGAATGTGAAAATTAAGAATTTTTTTAAATGTGTGTGGTTGACATATCTTTTTAAAATATTTCTCTGTCTTATTTTTTATCTGCAGTTTTTTAATATTTCAGATAGGTGCTTTACAATAAAAGTGAGCAATATGCCAGAAAATATCACAGAGTCAAATTTACAAACTATATTTAGGCCTTTTGGCACAATTGTTCAACTTCGTACAGCTAAAGAATCAGGCCGGTGTAAAGTAAGTTTTTTTTTTTTTCTTTGTTCTTTAGATCACATGTTTTCCATAATATATGTATTTTAGGATCGTTGCTTGCATCCTGAACTACAGTAAAATTATGATTTCATGTTTGATTCTTTGGAAGTACAAATAAAAACTGGTTTTAGATTTTTCGAGCATCGACAAAAAGGCGGAAAAAAAATCTATTAAGCAAGAAAATAAAAAAATACAGTGTAAAAATTCAATGCATTCTTGCTATTTTAATTAATTTCGTTATTTTAAATTAAAGAATACTAAAAAATTATCTAGTGACTAGTTCTCCTAAAAACAGCAAATTGTTATTATTATTATTATTATTTTTAACTAAGCATGCTAAAGTTATACTCAAATTTCTACTCCAAGATTATTTGTAGAAAACAAAATTTATATGGGATGACATGTAATTTTCTCATTCTGTGTAATTTTTTTAACCGTTTAAGGGTCTGAGCATGTTTTTCCATCATGTTATGTTTTAATTCAACAGCAGATTTAATGCAAGATTAACATTAATATGTTAATTTTTTTAATTGTATAAGATAAAGGATTCTATAAGATAAGATGCAGGATACTTAAGGGGTTAATGGCTTGTACATCAAATAATTGCATTAATTTGTTTATCTATTCATATTGTAAGTTTGTTGTTAAAATCAATATGCAAAGATTTTTTATTGTGAAGAAAATTTTATAATGACATGGCAAGGGTGAATTTATAAGAATTTGAACTATTATCAGAACACAGAAAAGCAGCAACAAAATACTAGATTGAGCAAAAAGTTCTGGGAAGTTTGCAAAAGTTGCATTGTTATGCGCAAATTAACAACAAAAGGAACAAGGACTATTCTTCAAAGTAGAGACCGCTTTCTGCCAGATTCTGGATTTGCTGGAAATACCATGGCAATTTTTTAAAATCAAAAAACTCTTGACATGCTTCTTCAACTTCATTAAAAGATTCAAATCGACGGCCCTTAAAAAAGTGTTGTATTGAGCAAAAAAGGACCTAATCAGATGGAGCCACATATGGACTGAAACTACTAAACTAAATTCTGGTAACTATTAGATTAAAAATTTTCCAGAACTTTTTGCTCAACCTAAATTTACTTTGTAGTATTGTTTTGGATAAATCATTATTTAGTTTGCAAATTTTCAAAAAGTTACAAAAAGCTAAATCTTTTGGACTTCTCTCTATCTTCTGGTAGGAATATAAATTGTATTTGTTACTGTTATTATTATTATTATTTTTAATTATTAGTACAACCAAAGCAATGTTAGACTTAAAGAAATCTAAAAACAACAGTACTTCTTAAATGCATGCATGCATTATTATTATTATAGTGCAACATTATTATTACTATGCAGTATGTATTACTGTTTAAAATTGTGCAATTTATATAAATAAATCCAATAAATATAGGGAGAGGTAAGTGTGTTTGTTATAACTACAAGTAAAAAAGGTATACATTTGGTCAAAAAGGACTATTAGTTATGGTAATCTGAAGTGCAAATTCATATAAAAATTGGGCTGATTCAGAATAGTCTCAATCTTTTCAACACTTGGTTATGAATTTGGTTTGTCTGGCTCTCTCTCCACACTCTAACTTCTGTAAATATACTTGAATTTTCATGCAGTTGATGATGTTTACTGTGGTGGTTTGAATGTGAAGTGTGTTGCATCAATTATTACAGGGACATTCAAAAGAATTGTAACATGTCAGTGTAGAAAAGTCATTTGCAGTGTATTTTAATTACATTAAGCTGTATTGAAATTGCTATAAATCACTGAATTTCATTACAAGATGATTACTATATAATAGGATACATTTATTCTTCATTAACAAGGACATACAAGATATTGTTGTAAGTGAAATTTCAAATTTGGTGTGCATTTTTAAATTGAGTGATTCTTTTCTATGTTACTCATTGTATATAATTTATATATCTCATATACAGAACTGCACAAAGAAAAGTAATCCATTCATGTAAAATGGCATTCCATCTTTAATATAGCCTCATTTTAGTTTTAATGTTAAATTAACTAGATGGCCTAGTAGGCCAAACTGTGTCCACATACAGATAATTTAGAATTTTTAAACTATAGTCAGGGAAGAAATTTATGGGGTTCCCATGCAATTTGTGTTTATTTATCAAAAATGTTTGCTTCTTTTTTTTTTTTTTTTTTTTTTTTTTTTTAATTTCACTATGTTAAATATGCTTTTTTAAAATTACTATTGTATAGTAAATGCAGTGTATTAGTAATAATAAATAACTTATTTACCATATTGAATATGACATATATTTAAATTTGAACCTTTTACATTATCAAAATATGTACCAAAGTGTAATTCTTGTGTCAATAAAGTATAAATTTATTTATTTATATATTGGTTTGCTCTTTCAAAACTAAATTAATATGTATTTTTTAGTTTATATCTCCTTATCATATTTTTTATGTAAAAAAGTGTTTAATATACATTTTAAATTTTTTTCCTACTTTTTTTTAAAATACTGTTTATCTTGTTTATCACAAGATTTTACATGTGAATGCTATGGAGGCATTGCTATTTAATACACTATCTACCAAAAAGTATTTGTACACTTTCAGTTTTTGACATTTTGTCAAATATTTAAAAATATACTGGTCGGATTCTTCTGGAACTTCAGAAATATAAAGATTATGTTTCACTTTATATTTATTTACATTCATTTGTTAAGCGGGTAATTAGGGGGCCGGCAAAAAAACAAAGAATAATAGAAATATTTGGGATCGCCCTGTACATGAAAATGCACGAAATGACTTATCGCTTTAGAATACAAATATATGAATACAGTAGAATATGTACACTAATTTTTGTGAGAATAACATGTATATTTATGGCGATAGAGCGATTTTTTTTTGAAAAATTCAAAAAATTCTGGTATGTTTTTTGTTTATATCATAGAGGGTTTTTGACCAAATTTAACGCAAATTTCAGAAAAATTGGCAAAATCTATTAAAAAATATATAGCGCAATTGGAATATAAATATATTTAATACTTTATGAAATATGAGTAGTTTTATGAAAAAATTTTTATCTGCGCATGCGCGAACGATAAAAATAATTCTTTTACATCATTTAATAGTCAATTCTATGGAGTAACTTATAAAAAAAATCCAATCAAATATCGTGAAAATTCAAAAAGATATCATTATTATAAGTAAGCTGTTTTTACATTGCTCTCTAAAAACGGCTGAATGATAAGGGATTCTCCACAAATTGACATTTTTTATTAACTGACTTTTAGGAAAAAATTAGTACTATTTAATGAATACAATATTGCTGCTAATAAGTATCTTGACACCTGTGATAGAAAAGGAAAAGGGCTTTTATTCTTTTCCATCACAGATGTCAAGATACTTATTAACAGAAATATTGTATTAGATATTGTATACATTAAATACTAATTTTTTCCTAAAAGTCAGTCAATAAAAAATGTCAATTTGTGGAGAATCCCTTATCATTCAGCCGTTTTTAGAGAGCAATGTAAAAACAGCTTACTTATAATAATGATATCTTTTTGAATTTTCACGATATTTCATTGGATTTTTTTTATAAGTTACTCCATAGAATTGACTATTAAATGATGTAAAAGAATTGTCTTTATCGTTCGCGCATGCGCAGATAAAAATTATTTCATAAAACTACTCATATTTCATAAAATATTTAATATATTTATATTCCAATTGCGCTACATTTTTTCTACGGCATTTTGCCAATTTTTCTGAAATTTGCGTTAAATTTGGTCAAAAACCCTCTATGATATAAACAAAAAACATACCAGAATTTTTTGAATTTTTCAAAAAAATCACTCTATCGCCATAAATATACATGCTATTTTCACAAAAATTAGTGTACATATTCTACTGTATTCATATATTTGTATTCTAAAGCGATAAGTCGTTTCGTGCATTTTCATGTACAGGGCGATCCCAAATATTTCTATTATTCTTTGTTTTTTTGCCGGCCCCCTAATTACCCGCTTAACAAATGAATGTAAATAAATATAAAGTGAAACATAATCTTTATATTTCTGAAGTTCCAGAAGAATCCGACCAGTATATTTTTAAATATTTGACAAAATGTCAAAAACTGAAAGTGTACAAATACTTTTTGGTAGATAGTGTAAATTGTTTATTGATAGTGCTATTATTTATCATTAGTGGACTTTAGCAATGTGCTGTACAAAACAACATGGCTAATAATTTTGTGATGTTCAGTTTTTCAATGTGGTCATTTCCAATGTGGCTGCTGAATGTAATGATGTAAAAATTTCATGCAAAATTCTACCTATTTAGTCATTAAAACTGAAGCTGCCTATGGATTCAAATTCTGAGTGAAAATTTTAGAGATTTAGTTTTAATATTTCTGGGGAAATTCAAGCAATTACTGGAATTTACATGTGTCCTGATCATGATATCATACTGAAATCAAGTTAAAACCAAGGAAGCAACTATTAAAATGAAAATATATTGATGAAAAAAATATGCAAATTCTATAGGCTAGGTTTTTTGTAAAATCGATAGTGGTGTACATTTTGCTTGATGTGAACCCATTGTCCCATTTACTAAGGATTTTGATAAAAATTAAATGATACATTTTTTTTTCTTTTTTGTTTGTGTGAATGAATTTAATTGATTTTTTTAGAAAAATAAGCAATTCTTTAATCTATTATAAATAATGTAGAGAAAGGTGGCCTAAAATGATCCTATCTGGTAAAACAATCGGCATATGTTTTCTTCCAGACAGGTTGCACTGTGTACCGGATAACACATGACAATATTTAAGTGATCACAGTAGACATCTAAATAGAATCCTTTGAAAAATTCAGTTTTTTAACATCTTTTATAAAGTAAGCACTAACTTTCATATTTATTTAGATTACTGTCTTTCATGTACAGAAATATTATTTGACTTACTTAATGGAGTGTGTTTTAGATGTGAATTACACTTGCTAAGTTGGTTTCTCAGTGTCATTCAGTAATATGATTTAAAATGGGTGGCGATGTTGCTGGGTTTCATTGTAGCAACGCTTTCTAATTCTGCATGTGCTTATCTGTGATTGGTGTTTGCTTTACAGATAGCACCACTTGTCATATTATTTGTAAACTATCATCTTTCCTTTTTAATTTCATTTATTACGTTGTTCCTTTACAGACATATGTTTATACTAGCTGATGACAGACTGTTACATTTTCCAGCTCAAAACACATCTTGTGAATGACTTTCATTTTATAGTAATTTATATAAAGATTTATTATTGTAATTGTGATTTATCACAATTTTTGGTGCTGTTTCTACCGAAGAATCATTTTTCCCTTTGGTGAGGATAAAATGATCCTTTAGACACTTTTTTAAAAATCTGTTTTTTTTTTTCTTTTTTCATTTCACAATTTGGATTTAAAATATTATTATTAAAAAATATGTTTATAATTCAAAATATAGTGTAAAAAAAAGTTGATTTAATTAGTCATGTTACTTTACAAAAGTTTTCTTCTTAAGAAAATTATTTTATATCATCTTCCAATAATAATAAGTTTATAATTTTTTTCATTTTTGAGACATGTGTATGCACTTGTGACTCAGCAGAATTTGGGGCAAATACTTGTGTTTGAAGACATTCTAATTGTATATAAGTAGGGTAAATGGAAAATTAAGTTTATTATAATATAAAGTACACCATTTAAAAACCATTCTTTATGTTACTATGAAAATATTATTGATTCTAGAAAATAATTCAAAGGATATATATATTTTTTTCTTATGAGTTTGAACTTTGTTGTAGTTGTTATTTTCTTTATAAAAGTAGAAGCATGTTTCCATTGTACCTGGAAAATCTTACTTTTTATTATAAAAAAGGTCATTCACATTTTACAGAAATAATTTTCCCAGTTAATTTCTAAGCATAAATACCATATTATTTGTGACAATTTGATTCTTCTATTGTATAGTCTTCACTCTTCTCTTGGCTATAGCTCTGGCTCAAAATTTCTGTGATAGTAAAATTTATCTTAGTAGAGTCATGTCATATTTCTCCTACATCTTTTGTGAAACTTCCCAAGATCTTTTTTTCTGTGAGTGGTACATTCCTAAAGCTTCTTATCACACTAAATGTACCAATTGTCATGAGAGTGGTAGGACACAAATGATTTTGCATATATTTCTTCAAATGAGCCACTATTTATTTCTGTTTGTGATTCTTTTATTGCTAAATAGGTGACAATAAACTTGGAAGTGCAATTAGAGGCTTGTTCCATATGAAGCTCAACTGTATTGTTGTTGTTACCAAATAATATTGAAATTTCTTTTTCTGAAATGGATTCTAAAATATTTTACCGATAATATAGAGAATTTACTTTAGCTGTATTTGATACTGTTTGAGCTTTAACTTTCTAATAAAATTCAACAATCTTCTTGAATCTTTTTTTAAACTTTTCTATAGATTCATAAACCAATTTCATTGGATTTCTTTCCTTCAATTAATTCCTGTTGTTCTTAATGTAAAATTACTATTTTTCTTAAGGCCCCTGTCCTCGCTCAAGGAAACGCTCGCGAGCTAATGCTATTCCTATGGGGAAGCATTTTTCTAATAACTCTTTCGCATTTTCACATTTTTGAATAATTTTTTTTGCATTAGACAGTTGAGGTGCATTCAGACAGCGCAACTTTTTTACTTTTTCGATTTTGGTTGCTGATATATATTTTTTAAAAAGCACTTTCAGTTTCGAAACCGGTTTTAAAAGTGAAACTAACTTTGTAAAAAATATCTGCAACCACAATCGAAAAAGTAAAAAACGTGCGCTATCGACATGCACCCCAGCTATCCAGTGCAAAAAAAATTATTAAAAAATGTCAAAATGTGAAATAGTTATTAGAAAAATGCTTCCCCATAAGAATAGCATTAGCTCGCGAGCGTTTCCTCGAGCGAGAACAGGTACCCTTAAAATCATTTAAATAAAATCCTACTGTGTTACTATAAATTTTCATTTATCACCAGCTCGTTTTTTCTCGAAGCAAGTGTTAAGATGCCACACTACTGACTGAAAAAGACCCGGATGATAATATAAAGTCTATGGGGGCATTATTTTTAAATATTTCGCTCAAATTTTAATATTTTGATGTGATTTTTTTTTGCATAGGATAGCTGAGGACAATCCACAACCAGCCTAGTTTTTACTTACCCATCATACGTAGTATAGGGTAAGTCTTGCAATCGTTTTGAAAATCGAAAAAAAAAATTTGACGTCTTTACACGTTTTAGATAGTGGAGATTCTGAAAAACATATTTAAAAAAAAAAATTCCGTCCGTCTGTCTGTCTGTAAACGCTCTATCTCCCGAACAAATTGAGATAGAGACTTGAAATTTTTTATGTAGTTAGTATGTAAGAATGGGACGAAGCCTATTTAATATCAGCAACCTCGATTATCCAGAACTATTTTTTTCGGACTCTCAAAAAATTCATTCTGATGAAAGGTATATAAAAATTTTTGAATTTTTTTGTTCTAAGGAATGGACGTAAAAGGCAATAAAATAACACACATTTTGCATATAGAACGAAGTCAATCAGATTGTTAGTTGCCGAGATATTTGTAATCCTGTTTTCCACATTCTTCGATTTTTCATGACTCTGTATTTCATTCAAATTTTAATTCAGAGGTTTATTTTGATTGGAAATGAGACGCTTAATCCGGCGCAGTTAATTGTTAGTTAATAGAATTATTATTTTTTGAGTTATAAGGATGTTTCTTTTATGCAGTTCGGTACTACTTGAGTAGTTTGACGTTTTATATAATTTGTCGAAATTGGTACATCAGCAGTTCTTTAATATAGCATTACTATGTACATTAACAATATTTAGATTTTGTTTATGAATTGCAATGCATTGTATAGTTTTCACATGTTTTATTTTCATATACATATCCATGATGGGTAAGTATTACGGTGGCCTCCAACGACTAGTTTGATTTTGGTGTCAGATTTTTTTTTTTTTTTTTTTAAGTACTTTAACTTTCAGAACTGGTTTGAACTGGTTAGGAAACTGAAACTATTCTAATATAAAAAGAATATAACCAAATTCAAAAAAGTAAAAACTAGACTGGTTGTGGATCAACCTCAGCTAATCTTATGCCAAAAAAAAAA
This sequence comes from Maratus speculifer, assembly GCA_964019185.1. Classification (NCBI taxonomy): domain Eukaryota; kingdom Metazoa; phylum Arthropoda; class Arachnida; order Araneae; family Salticidae; genus Maratus; species Maratus speculifer. The sequence continues at coordinate 75,890,436 of OZ025301.1, forward strand.
AAAAAAAACCATTAAAATATTAAAATTTGAGCAATTATTTGAAAAGAAGTCCCCGTAGACTTTACATTATCATGCGGGTCTTTTTCAATCAGTAGTGTGAGCTCTTAAAAACATGGTTTTGAAATTTTTTTCTATTAGATGCACAATAAGAGTGACATAACTCCACTAAGAATGATTTATTATCTTAGAAATTTTCAGTCAGAGCTATAGCCAACAGTCAGTTATACAATAGAGTCAAAAACAGTCTCAAAGAATATGATATTTATACATACAAATTAACTGAAAAGTCTGAGAATAATTACTAAAAAAATTATGGCTGCTATAATTTAAAGAGGTTGCCATTTCCACAAAAATCATATTTTGAGTGTATAAATAATTATGACACAAGATGTGCCAAAATTTTTCAAAAAATAGTAATAATAACAAATGCTTTATTTAATGTCTATTATTACACACAGAATGAAGACTTATTATTCTGAACCATATATTTATATTTCATTGAATCATTTTGTATAACAGTATGCAAATTGGGCTAATTTAATTGTGCTTCAGCCATTACATATTGTTTAAAAAATAAATTGATTGAAAAATATTTTTTGCAGTATGTTTCACTTTTCCTATTTGCAGCGTGCCTTTATCAGTTTTACTAAACAAGAGGATGCAGCTCGAGCTATTGTCACTATTGATGGAGTTGAACACAATTGGAAAGAATCTGCTTTAAAAGTAGAATGGGCAGAGTAAGCTCTTTATTATCTTTTTACATTTTTTTAAAATTTATTTACTTCATGGGATATAAATGTTGAAGGTAGTATGTTAATAATTAAATATCAGTAAAACAGTCTTCTGTATACATAACAAGAAAGTATGGGATATATATAGAATTTTAACTTTCATTATTTGATGGATTTAAACATTTTGAGATATCCTAATTATGATTTGGTTATTTTTAGAAAATGTCTGTGCAAAACTAATGCAGGGCTCCCAAATGGTCCCCTTTTTCCCTCCCCCAAAAGTCCCCTTTTTAGAAAAAGATCCCCTTTAGTCCCCTTTTATGTATTTTGGTCCCCCAAGTCCCCTTTTCTGTGTCTGAAAAAAATCGCCGCAAAATAAAAAAAACTCTAAAAATCACTAAAAGCTTAAAAATCCAAGACAAAGTTTTTTTAAGTGGGCGTAAAAAAAGCATTATAATGGGTATAAAAAAGCATTGTAATTGAAAAACTTTCATGAATCTAAATGTTAAAAAAATCTCAACAGAATGCAGGCAAATTTTAAGAATCTCATTAAAATTCTTAAAAATAAAAAAATTGCAGAACACAAAAGTTACTATATTAAACTACTGCTTGACCAGTCTTCAATCACGGGCCTTGGCATGCTTCAACCTCGCCCCCCCCCCCTCACCTAAAAAAAAAGTGAAGCTTTTTTTGAATGGAAAGAATCATTGAATTGTGTGGAAACAAACGATTAAAACTAAGAAAAATTAATTTAAAGTCCACAACTCTGAATCATATTAAAGAAAATGGTTGGAGTAAAATGCCTTTTCACATTTTTTTTTTTTTTTTTTTTTTTTTTTTTCAAAAAGAAATATTGAATACATGAAATAATTTCGACTTCCAGTTTTGATGGATTTATACATTCTAGAAGGTCCTGAACACAGTTTTAGTGGTTTTTAGAAAATGTCTGTTAAAAAGAGCTGTATCTCAAGAACTAATGCACAGATAATGCACAAAACTTTAGATTCACTTAGACCTTGATATAAACTAGAGCTGATTAGTTTTTAGTGTATATCGCTCAACAAGTGACACTCACACTGTTATGCTGCATTATTCACAATTTCATTAATAGCTCTATCTCAAGAACTAATACACTGATTTTCATGAAACTTCAGCAATTTTCAAACTTAACCCCTAATTAAACTACAACAAGATTCAATCTCAATTTAAGGGTTGACCGAAGGAGGTATCTCATCGAGCCCAACATTTTGCTAGGGTCTATTTTGACCCCAGACAATTAGGAGCATTTTTTCATGTGCATGTGTATATGGGGTGGGGAATCAGAAAATTGATTTTTTTTCACACATCATTTTAAAACTCTTGGCCTAAGCAGCCATTTCCCAAAGTCTTAGCTCATTTTTTCACCATTAGTAGATGGTTTAATTTTAATTGTGTTCCTTACTTCATAAATTTTCTAAATAATTAAGAAAAAAAAATCTGCTCGACATATCTCAACGGTTAGCATCTTTTCATCCCTTTCTGTCACCAGGGGATGCTATTGAAATAAATTTTCAAAAATGTAATCTACAATATGGCATGTAATATCTTAAATGAAAAGCCAGGTTATGAATAATGTTATTCTTCACTCTATCTCTACCTCCATTCTCACTGCTTTATATCATCCCCATCTATGTAAGGATTTAATCTTTATAAACAATTATTAATTTTTAAATTTCATTATTAACAATTTTGGTTTATTAATTAAAGTTTAGAACATTTTGAAAGGAATATTAAAAAAAACCTGTCTGAGTGATCTGTGATCACACTTACCCACTTGTTTTTATTAACTGATCACTATCATTACTTTTTTCTATCTTCAATAGAAGAAAGTATTGTAATCAAAATTTTTTTGACTTCTGGTTTTCGATGGATTTACACGTTTTAGGGGTCAGAGATTCTAAAAAACATGTTTTGACAAAATGTCTGTCTGTGTGTGTGTCCGTATGTCACCATTCTACCATCAAAAGGTGTATAAAGTTATGCATAGAATTAACCAAATTTTTTGTGAATGTTTTTGCTAGGTCCTCCTTCAGTTTTGAAATATTCCGCCTGAAGGGGTGCGGCAATCGCGTTTTTTGTGCCATTTTCAATACTGTACCGACCAAAAATATATGAAGTTATGCACCAAATTTTTTGTGTAAGTATATGGCTATAGCTGGTTGGTCCTCCCTAAAATAGAGAAAAATCCGCCAGAAGGGGGCGTTGCAATTGCAATGTTTGTGCCATTTTCAATATTGTACCGACCAAAAGTATATGAAGTTATGCATCGAAATGAATCAAATTTTTTATGTAACTGTATGGCTATGGCTAGTTGGTCCTCCCCCAATTTAAAAAAAATTCGCCGGAAGGGGACACTACAATAGCGAATTTTATGCCATTTACAATATTGCACCACCTAAAAGTGTATGAAGTTTGTTCTAGAACTGAACTAAATTTTTTGTATATGATTTTTTTTTTTTTTTTTGGTAAGGCAAGTAGGTTCTCCCTGAATTTGAAAAAAAATCTGCCTATCATTCTATTGTCCATCGGCTCGTGCAGAGACGGAAATTTGTTTTTACTCCAATTAATTGACTGAAGCAGAAATTTAAGATGAAAATCAAAGTTGGTATGGTATTGAATTAAAAATATTAAAGCATTAAAATGATTAACTTTTTTTTTTTAATTATAAAATGTACGTATGGGATAGAAGAAAGTTTTGGGATTGGCACATCCAACTAGTTTTTTACCTATAACGAGAATTATCAAGGTGAATGCCAAAATATATGCCTTTATATACTTTTTCAGTACCATATTTAAATGTGTTTAAATAAAATTGTGTACATTGTTTAATGAAATTTTATAAAGATAACCATCTAACATATTTTCTGGGGTAATTTTAAAAATTTACTTTCTTATTTAGGAAAATTTGTGCTGTATTTTTACACACATATGATCCTTATTTGTTTTCCGTTTTTAATAAAATTGGTCCCCAAAGTCCCCTTTTTAAGCAAAAATGGTCCCCCAAAGTCCTCTTTTTAAACAAAAATGGTCCCCCAAAGTCCCCTTTTTAAATAAAAATGGTCCCCTTTCGCCCTTTTTGAGGGCTAAAATCTGTTGGGAGCCCTGCTAATGTATAGCATTTGATTAAAATTCATATTTACTTAGACATTGAAATAAATTAATGCTGATTAAATTTTGGTATATATGTTATGCTATGTTTCATGATAGCTATGTCTTGGCATCTATAAATAAACATTAAACCTTATTTAAGATGTAAAATTCTTATTATGAAAAACTAACATGATTCAATTTTGATTTTATTCACTCAATAAGGGGTGCTGATATACTGTACTTTGAAAAGTTTCATAATCCAGTCAGTTTATCTATTTTTGCATGTGTAATTTGCTGCATAATTATTTCATTGTTGTAACTCTCATACACAGTGTGTTGTCCCAGTCACTTATTCCTGACACCAAACTTGTTTTATGACTGATGGCCTCATCCTTGCAAAGACCCATGCCAAAACAGGACTTGAACTTAGTTAATAAGCTGTGTTTCAATTTTTTTTAAACTATCTGTGCCTGAATATTTATTTTTTCAAATTTGTTGGTAAAATCACTTTAAAATGTTGTAAAATAAACTGGAAAAATACTGAAAAAAATTACACTAAAAATATTTTGTATTTATTTGATAAAGTGTAACCATCACTATAATAAAAGCCTAAGTCATGTGACTGTCATCAACACTTTTGGGTTGACTACTTCATTTTTTAGTTTCATGAATAGTTATTTTAATATTTTATAAAATAAACCTGTGATTGATTTCATTAAAAATATGTAGCTTTCATTTAAAATACATTTGTCAGATACATTTAAAATATACATCAGATACATTTAAAATACACATCCTTCAGTTCACCTCATTTAAAGTATAATAAATAAAGGTATTTTTCCACTCTAAGTCCTGAGCAAGAAAGAGAAATTCGCATTGTATATCCATGCAATCTATATCCTATATTTCATATTCAAAAGCAATTTTTTTCCATATGTATAGAATTTGTTTAATCTAAAGAACCCATTATTCTATTTTTATATAGAAAAAGGAATAATTTGTATATGGACAAATATTGTATATATATGAATATATGTATGTGTTTATTTATATACTATATGTATGTATGTATATGTTTATATACCTATAAACAAAATAAAAGTCATTAGGTTTTGTATTCATAACTTTTTATATATTTTGGCAATGTATTTCACTTTCTGATGCCCGAATTTTGCCAAGATAAAAAAAAAAAATGTCAAACCCGTGTAGTGGAAAATTACCTAAAAAAATCGGATAACAATAACATAAACTGAAATGTTTCATTTCATTTCAAAATCAAAACATTGTTTCTAATTTACATTCAAATAAACATATTTCTATGATAACTTCAATTGAAATTAGGTTCACAGATTACTATCTTACTTCATAAAGTAAACCACAGGAGATTCATTCAACATGATCAGTAGAAAATATTAAACCATGAAGGTAATCATTCACAAAACAAGTTCTTCAACAAGGAATGGACAATGTTCTTATGATGTCATAGTTGGTAATTTGGCGGCGCTATATTACCTACTATGACAATAATTATATTTATAATTACATTTCTTTAACAATTTTAACTTTTAGTAAAACTTTTTTTTCCCCATGTCAGGATCATATTCTTAAAACATCAATTAATTTATTTAGGAATAAAATAAACTATCATGACATACATAAAAAATAAATAAAAATGACTTAGTTTAACATTTTTATTGAAAAAAAAAAAAAAAATCAGGAAATTTGGATTTTTAATCTTATGAAATTCATCACATGGATTGCTCATTTAAAAGAAGTAATAAAAATCATTGTTAAGCATAAATTATGCAACACTTTCCAACACTTCCTGAAATCTTTAAACCAGGGTTGGCACGATTTAAATCAACTGATTTAAATCAAGATTTAAATCTAGATTTAAATCAGCTGATTTTTTAAAAAAAATCATTTGATTTAAATCAATTTTTTTTAATGTTGGAAATTAGTCAGCAGAGAAACAAGAAGTAGGTGTAAATAAGTAGCAGGTGTTTTTCTGGTATTTCCAGGACTGATATCAGAAAGAATGTAGCATGTGCAGGTTAAGTCCAGGTGCCCCCCCCCCCCCCCTCCTAATCCTTCAATTCTTTGTTCTTTTGTAATAAACTTTAGATGATGAGGCAAAACACAGAAACACTTTATAAATCATAATTCGTTTGCCAATCTTGGCAAATAAATGATTTGAATTTTTTTTATTTCACAAGTTAATAAAACAAATTCATTAATGTTCACCTTAAAATCGGATACTACGTGCAAGGAACAAGTTTTAAAACTTGCCATATTACACTGTCAAATTTCAATCAAAGTTTACAGATTTTTAAAAATCCTTCAGAAAACAAAATAACTACCAAATACTCCACCAAATCGTAAAGTTATTACTGGAACTTTATTGGGAAAAATATACAATGATGAGAGCAAAAAATGCATAGATGTTTTAAGTGGCGAAATTGTGTGTATGATATTTGATGGATGGTCAAACAAAGAAATGAACCAATCGTATGTGCAAGGGTGGTAAGTAGAGGTAAAGTCTACTTAGTTGACACAATCAATACACCAGGATCTTCACGCACAGGTGAATATTTGACTTAACTTGTGAATAAAATGATTTCTTTAACAGAAAATAAATTTTAATGCAATGTTCGTAGTTTTGTCACTGATAATGCTGCCAACATAACTAAAATTCAAAATGAATTAGAAGAGAAAGTTTATAATAATAATAATTTATAAAAGAGAATAATGTTTTAAATGTTCTGTTTTAAATCAAAATGAAATTTCATTTAGTGTAGAGGAATCTAATGAAGGTTTGGCATTCATTAAAGAAAATTGTCCAAATCTTCTCACCACTGTAGCACATTTCCAAGCAAAAAATGACCCATTTGAAAAATTACCATTGCTTGAGAGAAAAGTTTCAAATATTATGGCACATTATGATTGGTGAAAGTTCTTTTATGTAATGGGAGGTAAAGATATAATCAGCGAAATTGAATTTAGTTACCAAATAACAACAGCCGTGGCTTCATCTGCTGGAATAGAAAGACAATTTTCTTCTTTTGGACTAGTTCATTCAAGCTTTCGTAATAAAATAGGCATGGACAAAGCTTCTAAATTAGTGTTTTTGTTCAAACAATTAAATCTCCGATTTATTTCTATTTGCTTAAAAAATATTGAATTAATTGTAATTTTTATCCTTTAATAAATAGCTTGCATTAAATGAATATTTGTTTTTTAAATTTTACCATTTTCTATTCATTTACAAAATATTTCAGTTTATTTCTTATTTAGTGTGCTCAATTCAATTACAAAATAATAGAATGGCTTTAGATTGAAGCCTAGTTGTTTATTTTTTAGTACCAATCAATAACTAGAATATAGTATTTTCTTAACTATATAATTATTTTTTATATTATTTTTATAAATTATAAATATTATTTATTCGTTTTTAGTTATTTATTATGAAAAACTGCTCCATGTATTGTAAAAACATAAAAACACAATAATTAAAAATAGAATTCTAAAAAAATCAAATAAATCCGATTTAAATCAAAAAAATCTGATTTAAATCAAAAAAATCTGATTTAAATCAAATAAATCAGATTTTTTTTATTTTGTTTTTAAAATCATGATTTTTTCCAACCCTGCTTTAAGCATTTTTTAGTAAACTGAATGCAGTTCAACGTAAAAATGCATAGCTTATTATAGAACCAACTTTAAGTAAACTACCCTCAAATTCAATAACCTTTATGAGCTCTTTTGTGTAACCCTGTATATCAGCAATAGCATTTAAATGCACCATATAATATGCAGACATTTCGAAAACTTAAAAGCACATACCATAATTGAAAATGCATTTCATCAATCCATCAGCTATCATCGATAATATACAGTACTTTGGAAAGAATATATGATTTGAAATATTTTGTGTCCCTGTAAATGCTATGCACTTCATATTATGCCTGAAATATTAAGTCTCAGCAGCATATATCAATTTTGTGGTACTTGAAATCGTTTAATATAATTAAAATATGTCGCAAATAATTCCCGCCTCCCCTTTATTATTGTATAATGGTAGAAATTTCATTTTTTTAATAATGTTTGTGCTAGGGTAAACATCAAAATGATCCTGAGCAATAATATTTCATTGAATTCATGTTTTTTTTTACTTAATAAAGACATAAATGTACTACAGATAGTATTATTTACAGATGTTTTAATTTATTTCAGACAATATTTATGAATGTACTCGTATGTAATATAAATATATATAATATATTTATTTATTTATTTTTATTACCAATGAAAACAATTCCTGGAGATATTTAAGGTATTTCAACTAAAACCTTACTTACACAACATTCTAATTAAATAATATCGTTTTAATGTTCATAAAAAATTCATTAAATATGTATTTTGCATAAAATCAAAACTGATTATGTTATAGGTTACACACCAAAACGTTCTTTCAAGCTATTTCTAAATTGCATTGTGAGCATGACCAAAGGAGATCTAATCACTATATATTGTACTCATTGCTAATAAATTGAATTGTATTGTACACACTTGTAACTGAAATTATGCAATGATATAAAATGGTATATTTTTTACTGCAAAACTTAACTATAATTCAAAGAAAAATTCAAATGAAAAACAACTATTTTATCTTTATTTCACAGTAAAAAATAAACTGTATCATAAAAACAATAAATGGTTTTATTTATTAGGGATATACTATAAAAAAAAAAAAAAAAATAAAAAAAAATCGGTGGTTGAAATAAAATATAAAAAGTATACAAAAGTTGTAGACAATGAAAATATGTAGATGAAATTCCTTGAAAGAGGAGCAGAAAACTTTTGCTGGCCAAAATGAGATATAGTTGAAAACATAAGAACAAAATATATTTTTTATGTATCTGTGAAACTATGAGGTTCAAACCATTTTGTTGTGGAAAGTAGTAATGCTCTATATTATTCTTTTAAATGTTGTAAAAAGTTCTGCCAAGAAATTTGGATGAAATTTCAAAACCAATAAAAATAGTAAATTAACTATATTTATTTATTTTCGCTAAAATATGTAACATATAATTAAATCTGATTTAGATTAAAATTAATTTATAGTCTAAATTAATCAATGTAGCTGTCATTTGTACAAAAAATGTCCTGATTGGTAATTGTCCTGGGTAGGATCGATAATTACCTTGTTACTGGATTAGTTATTGATCATTGAATTTTTAAAATTAAACTTTAAATTAGGGATGCACAACTTTTTCAAGAGAAGGGCCACTTACAAATATGTCTGGGTGTTCGTGGGCCACCTACATATATAAAACGGAGAGAAATCTATTTAGAGAAGGTGATCTGTGACCTATAATCTGATAAAAAAAAGTTTCAGAGGGGAAGAGGGGGTACCCCTTTAAGTTTGCTTATCCAGTGACAATATCTAATTCAGTTGATAAGGATATATCAACAATTTTTACGTTTTTATATATGACAGATATAGCAAGGAATATTTTCAAGATGTAAAAATATTCCTTGACTTTATACAGGAGAGTAAGTTTTGTTTTTTAGCATTTTCAATAAAACAAGCATAACTGGTGCTGAAAAAAAATGTGAACTTTATGAACGAAAGAGAAAGAGGGAAAGAGCTGATCAACAAGATTTTTCCGCACTTGATCAACAAAATTACCGATTTTCTGTGCCTAATTAATGAAACTTGTAATTCCTCGACGCCTGATTGACTAAATTTGTGTTTTTACTAAACATATGGACAAAATGCACAATTTTTTGAAGCTGATAGAGAAAAATTACGATTTTCCTGCGCCTGATTTGTAACCATTTCGCGCCAAAATTTGTATTTTTACGAAGCCCATTGACAATAAGTGCGATTTTTCTTCACATGATTGACAAAATTCTCTGTTTTCTCTCACCAGATCGACAAAATTCTCGTTTTTTCGGCACCTCCTCAATGATATTTTCAATCTTTTTGGCGCATCATCGACAAAATTTGCTACTTTTTCGAACCTGACCAACAAAATTTGTGATCTTCATGAAGCCAATCGACGATTTTGGTGAGATTTGTGAAGCCGATCGATCAAAGTCACGATTTTTCCGCACCTGATCAACGAAATTCGTGACTGTTATGAACCTGGTCAATGAAATTCGCGACTTTTATGAGCCTGGTCGATGAAAATCGCGATTTTTTTCGAAGCCAATCAATGAATTTCGCGATGTTTATGAAGCCAATCCATGAAAATTTGAGATTTTTCTTACCATGATCGACAAAATTTGCTATTTTTCTTTACAGGATTGAAGAATTTTGCGATTTTTCTGAGCTTGATCGACGAATTTTGCGATTTTTTAGCACATGAGTGACGAAATTCACAATTTTTCCAAGCCTGATCGACAAAATACGCCATTTTAATGCAAACAATCAAGAAAATTTGAGATTTTTCTATTACTGATCAGCAAAATTCACGATTTTTACGAAGCTGATTAACAAAACTCATGATTTTTGAGAAGCTGATCGATAAATTTCGCAATTTTTACGAGCTGATCGAAAAAATTTGTGATTTTTAAAAGCCTATCAATGAAATTCCTGTTTCTTCTGCGCCTGATTGACGAAATTCACTATTTCTCCAAATCTCATTGGCAAAATTCGTAATTTTTTCGAAGCCGATAGACGAAATTCACAATTTTTACATTTTTACGAAGCCGATCGAAGAAATTCAAAATCTTTTCTCATCTGATCAACAAAATTTGCTATTTTTACGAAGCCGTTCGACGATATTCGCGATTTTTACAAAGCTGATTGATGAAATTTGCAATTTTCACGAAGCTGATTGACGAAATTCGTGATTTTTACAAAGCAAATTTATGAAAATCACGATTTTTCTGACCCCCAATTGACAAAATCAGGGTTCGTACAGACTCCTTGGACTCCTTAGAAACTACTTAGAAATGAAAACATTCCCAAGTAGTACTTAGAACTACTTAGATAAATAAAATACTCCTTAGAAACTCCTTAAATTGTATTGCAGTTTTGCACGCTAATATTGCAGGGTTCCCAGCGTCATGGAAAGTCATGGAAAATCTGGAAAGTCATGGAATTTCAAAGTAGTCATGGAAAGTCATGGAAAATGTAGAATATGTAGAAAAAGTCATGGAATTTACTAATATTTAATAAAAAGTCATGGAAAACTCTGGGAGGATAAAATTAAAATTTAACATTATTTCATTTTCAGAAAAATGTTGCTATGTTTTCTCATTAGATGGCGCCTCTGAAAAATTTCCAGAAGCAAATATTGATAATTTCTCACTAGATAGCGCCAGGGGTGCAGAAAATGTTTTTACTCCCAACATTTCCCCCAATCCATATGAAAATTTCCCTAAAATTTAACGATATATTACAGGCTTACATACATTCTGTATTATCGTAGGAATAGATTTTTTTTCCAAAATTTCTCAACTTAGCATGAGTATATACGGTACATTTTATTCTGAGATCGATTTTGTGAAAGTCTCCATTCGGATCTTTTTATTTGTAATGAAATTTTGTTTAATATCGGCGAATTGTGTAATTCCTTGCTAAAATCAATTGTATATTTTATCGGCAAAATTTCCCCTGATGGGTAAAATTTCCCCCGATCCTAGATCGCCGGATCGTACATATTCTGCACCCCTGGATAGCGCCTTAACTAGTACTACGGTAGAGTACCTGGACCTTGTTTGTAAGAGTAGCATCATGAGATCAAGTATGCATGCTCAGTGAAAGAAAATGCATGCAACCCTGATTTTTCATGCTTTGCGCTTCCTCTCCCTTTGGTTACTTTTGATAATACTAACATTATTATTTTAATGACCGTTCAAAAGAGATGAAAAACATAAACAAAATAATTCATCTTTTATCAGAATGATATTATAAAAAAAGCATTTATTTCTGCTTTTATCTTTTTTTTTGACAAAAGTATCACCAAGTGAAATTCTTTTATTCAAATAACTGGATTTAAATGAATAACTTATTCATTTAAACTGGTTGTTTAGAATACAAAAATAAATATTTACTTACAGATTTTCTCATTAGATTATTTATAAAAGTACAGTAAAGGAAGTCTCTCAACTTACCGAATTTAATCACTGAAATTATATATTTTAGTATTATGTCACAGTACATTTTAAAGGCATAAAAACTATACATGCTCTTAAGCAAATTTTAATCAATAACACATATCTTTGGTTGCGAAAAGGAGGGGGGGAGGTGTATCGTTAATTTTCCATACATTTTGAATTTAACAGTTTCCTATACGTATGTTAACTTTTGAGTGTGTCTGAATTCAATATGTATGTTTATTATTGATCTATTTATATGGGCCGAAAAATACCAAATATTAACATTAACCCCATTAAGCATTGCATAAAAATAATTATTTTTTATATTTCTATGTATTACATATTTAAAAAGCATTCAGAAATTTAATATTTATTGTCTTCATCCCTATAATTTGCATCAAACAAAAATATACCAAAAGAAATGGAATCGTTAAATAATCTTACAAAAAAGGAATTTATAATTGCATAAATAATTAGTAATATTTTTTAAATATTCCTAGAACTTTGAGATTTTAAACAAATTTTTAACGTTTATTTAAAAAAAAAAATTATAAATTAAGCGCTTCTCAACTAAAGCGTATATTTTTATGAATATTCACATTTAGAGTGGATTTTGTATATATTTTTCAAAATATGAAAACTATCAACCTATGCCATTAGACATGGGTCTCATTTTTTTGTATTTTTCCCTATCAACAATGCAAAAATTTTTGGCACATTCACGAAGTCATTTTTATATATGGAAAAGCATGAAATCTGCAGATTTAAGTGCTAAAAAAATGACACAATTCCTTCAATTTTCCTAAAAACTTTACGCACCTTATTACCCTTTTATTATCTATTATATTCAATCAATAACTTGACTGTGACTAGTGCCTGAAAAAATTGATAGAATATGAAGTTTTTATTGCCATTTTACAAGAAGTATTTTCTTTTTACCGGAAAACGAGAAATATTGTTCGATTTCTTATAATCGAAAAAAAAAAAAGTGTAAATTCATGTACATTTGCTAAAATAACCCTAAGAATACGGTAAAAAAATAATCAGTTTGAATTTCAGGTAATATTATTAAAAAGAATCTAAAATTGATTATTTCTCATAAACTAATTATATCTTCAATTATAAATTATTGCTTCGGAAGACTTTTTCCTTTTTTGAGATGTTGTGTCCCAAAATTCGGTGAATCTGCCAATTTTTGATAGCACTTGCCAAAAAGTTTCTGCTTTTACCAAAAAAGGAGGGGAACTCTGTTATAAACTTTCTAAATAAAAGAACACGTTAAATTTATACGTTTGTGAAGGAAATTAAATTTTAAAATGTGTCAGAAAAATAGTTTAATAATGTATTTGAAAACAGTTTTAAGCATACCAAACTAACAGACAAATAATTCTCAGAAAATAGAATAGTTAAAAATACCTGTTGAAATTACAAAAATTTGGACAGCTAGTAACAGTTTCACCATTAAAAAAACAAAAACTGATAATTTTTGCAATAACAGAATATAACTTTGCTCACAGAAGCAATTTTCTGACATTGCTTGTGGTTGTGAAGTTTCGTAAAGATTCATTTTTATTGTAGAAACTTTTAAAATTGATTGTAAGTATGATTGCTCAAAGACTAATTTGATTGTTTTTGCAAATCAGTCTCTGATGAAATGGTCCTCAACAAGTTTTTTTTTTTTTTTTTTTTTTTTTTTTTAACATCTTGGCGGACAATAAAAGATTTGCAGAATTGTGGGCTATTATTAAGCTGTGCCTAATTTTTTCCCATGGAAATGCTTCTGTAGAGAGTGTTTTTTCAATTAAAAAATCTTTGTTAGTTGAAAATTTAATGAAGCCATTCTTGTTTGTAAACCAGAGGCATGTCTATGATGCTATTAATGAGTCAGGTGGTGTGGAAACTATAGTAATTAATTCTAAACTACTTTCATATGCACGAAATAGACACAAACAGTACAAAATATATTTAGAAAAAAGAACAAAATGGAAAAGAAGCTAATAACTGAAAAAAGGCTGGCAAAAGAGCAAGAAAAAAGTTAGCAAATTGCAAAAAATAAAAAGAAGAATTAGAAAAGCTGCTGAATTAGAAGAAGAAGCAATTGAAAATGAACTAAATTCACTGGAAAAAAAAGTACTGTAGATATTAATATATTAATACTCAAGTGATCAAAGTAAAATATATTAATATTCAGATGTTCAAAAGTTTATCGAAAATAAAGCTTCATTTTACATAAATGTTTAACTGTTTAATCAAAATCTTTTTCTTTTAGTTATTTTGTGGTTATAATGTATTTTCTTTTATTTGCGTGTTTCATAGAAAATTTCAGTCAGTTTATTTCAGGAACAAATTTTGATAAGTAATTTTAGAATTTAATGTAATATATTTTCCTGCTTTTTTACAACAATATCATGATAAAAGTTTGATTTTTTTTTAAATATACTGTTTGTTATTAAATTTCATGTTACTTTTAAAAAAATCTTTCTAAAGATTTAAAAATATATTCTTCTTAAATTAATTTTACTAATTAATACATAATTTTAAATTTTAATACTTTCGAAGTAGACTTTGCGTATTCGCGTTTGGTCATGGAATTTTTTGAGATTTGGTCATGGAAAATCATGGAAAGTCATGGAAAATGCCAGACAAATTTTGCTGGGAACCCTGTATTGCTCCCGAAAAAAAAAAAGAAAAAAAAATTAATTGCGATTGTAAAATGCACGGTAAACTTTTTATGCACGTCATTCATCAGAAGCACAGCAGTGATTGGTTGGGATCATACTAATACCCACCAAAGTGATTTACTTTTCGCGGCCATAAGGGAAAGAAAAGTGAAAAGAATAATCCGGACACACCTCTGAGCTTCTAATTTCAAAAAGTGATTACACTGTTTAATTCCTTCACAGCTAGATATGCAACTTTGATTTTTTCTTCCTAATACGATTCATCATCCTCAATTTTGCTGATAACGGTGGATTCAGGGGTGATTCTCGTCCGAAAATTTAAGGCATCCTCTTCCGAAAATTTGAAATTGGGTTATTAGTTCTGCATAGTTGCCAACTTGTAAGGTTTTGCGAGCAGAAAAAACAATCGTGGAGAAATGCAAATTTCATAAAAGGATCGCCAAAAAAGCACACATTTCGTGGAAAAACGACGATTTTGTAATGTTTTTGTCAACGAACTTTGTCAAACGATTGCTGAAAAACACTAATTTCTTGTGCGAATCGCGGTTAAATGGCAATTTCACCAAATATCGCAGATAAAACAGTAATTTCGTCTGAAAACCACGGAAAAACGTTGATTTAGTCTAAAGATTGCGGATATAATGCCGATTTCGTTAAAAGATCGCGGGAAAAAACGCCGATTTCATCAAAAGATCATGGAAAAAACGCCAATTTCATCAAAAGATCATGGAAAAAATACCGATTTCATCAAAAGATTGCAGGGATAAAACGCCTTTTCTGAGAAAAGATCGTGTAAAAATACAAATTTTGTCTAAAAATCATTGAATAAACGTCGATTTCATAAAAAAGAAACACGGAAAAATGCCAATTTCTTCAAAAGATCACAGAAAAACTGCCGATTTCAATAAAAGATCGCAAACAATTGCCAATTTTTCTAAAATATCGCAGATAAATCACTGATTTTGTCTGAAGGTCACAGGAAAGCACTGATTTCGTCTGAAGATTGCAGATACCGCCCCCCCTCTCGCGGAATCCCTGTGGAAAGTCCTTAAAATTTTTTGGACTCCTTGGATTTTTTATGTACTCCTTGGATTTTTTCTTCCCAACTCTGTATGAACACTGCAAAATTCATGATTTTATTAGAGCCTGATCGACAAGATTCGCAATATTCCCGTCTCTGATCAATGAAATTTTCAGCGACATATACACAAAAATTGCAATTTTTTCCAGTTGCAAATTGACGAAACTCGCAGGCTACAGGTTGTGCATCCCTACTTTAAGTAATATTTTAATTAAAGTCTATATTTTATTGAATAGACACATGGTGAAGCTTTAATCATTCTAAATTTGATTACATTAATTTCTAATCATTTTAAAGATATTTAGATGCTATTGTTTTTTGATCAGGAATTACCCAGGTCCACACTAAAGTCAATTGAACAACATCTAAAGTTTTAGCATTTTAATCACAAACTATATTAAGATAACTTAATTTATTAAATTTCCTTATGATTAATTATTGAAACACAGAATCATTTAAAGGTGAATGAATGCAGTGAAAAAGTTTTTTCATATACTTTTAATTATGGAATATTTTTATTTTATTAAATTGCTAAAATATATTAAACAAAAAGTTTTAATAAATTTTTACATATCTTGTCTTTACCAAAGCAAATAAAAATATTCTGTTGATGTAATAATTCAAAATTCTATCATTAAATTTCTCAATACTCCATCAGATTGTGCACATAAACTTATTTTATTTTGATGATTTTTTTTCCACATTCATTTAGCAATTTAATGAAATGCATGTTTAAAGAAATATCAGATATATTATATCTGGAAGTTGTGATTTGTTATAAACATGGGAAAAACAAAATTTTGTCAGATTATACTTAAATTGATTTTAGGTTTAAAAAAAAAAGCCTTGTTACTTTTTGCTGGAAAAAAAGGAGCATTATGTCCCTTTAATATTTTTCTTCAGCATGACTGATTGATTCCAATTCATCGGCCATAAAAACATTGCTGAATTTTACAGTTGATTGTTTTAAGATAAAATAAAATATGTATATAAAAAGGTTTTAAAAATTAAGATTTATAATATGCAATATTTTTGTAAAATAATTTTTTCAAAGATAGTGCTCCTCATTAAATCTTCAGAAAAAAATTAAGTAAAAGATTTTTTTTTTTTTTTTTTTTTTTTTTTTTTTTTTAATTATGTATTATATTTTTCTCAAATCAGTGGTAATAAGGGAGTTGTTTCTATGCTCCCTTAGGGTATAGATTACAAAAATTTTGAGTCAACAGAGTTTTAACAAATATTTGAATATGAAATGAAGTCAATGAATTAGCATTAACCTTGCTTATTGATGTTATTTGTACTGTTTGATTTTGTTTTTAAAAAACTGACTTACTTTTTTGAGGCACTCCCCCACCCCTTCTTGTCTTTAAAATAAGTGTAATGATACATATAATTTTATTTTCAGGCCTTCAGAGATAATTTGACTTCCTGAATGAAATAGAGCTAGCCAAAGACTTATTGTGCATGCAATTTTTTACTTTGTATAAATAAAGGAAATTATTTATTTTCATGTTTTTATTTTTTGAGTGATATTTGCCATTAGCAATATTTCATTTAATATTCATTCTATAACAAGAAGATAATATGCAAATTAAAATAATGGTATGATTTATGACTGTAGCCAATGAATGTAGTTTTAAAAGTTTTTGCAAAGGGCATGTCATTTTTAATTTAGTACGACACAAAGGCATCAAGGTATGATACATCCATATTAAATAAGGATTACATTAACCAGGGTTCTCACTGTTGCTCGCCATTGTGCCAAAATGCCTCATTTGGCGAGTAAATGAACTATCAAACTCGCCAAATTGTGAGTGCTCAATTTTTGTGTATATTTACAGTGTATATTCCTATCTGCGTTACTGTAAGATTGATGTTGCTTTTCATCTTCAATCTCATTGTATCATTTACATTATTATTTATAGACATACTGACTTAACATAAATTTAGTTTAGCAATAGACAAAGATACAGGAAGGATATACAATAAGTATTTCTCTGTAGTCAGTTTATCACTATTTATGTGCTGGTAAAATTACTAGCATAAATCTCCAAATTGAGAAAAGTTTTGCTGAAATACGGCGTTGAGTTTTTCCTTTGCCAATGATACTGCAAAGTATCATTGGCATCTTCAATGCCAATCATCAATTTTTTCTATCAGTAATAGTCAAAATCTCATGACAATTTACTGCTAAAAGAATGCTTGAAACAATTAGACATTTAGAGTGTACATATTTTTAATAGTTTTTGTAGTATATGGTAGAATTTCTTTTTTCTAAGCAATGTTAAAAAATTATTGAAAATATATAATTTTTTGTGTAAATAATAAAAAATTAGAACACTTTGCAAAAAACTATACAATAAGGGGTTAAAAGATAATTTTTCAGTGTTTCATACCAAATCTATAATGTTGCTCAAAAGCCAGTAAGAATGCTGATATTAACTATATTACAAAGGGGGAAATTACATTAATTCTTTATGCATTATTTAGCTGTTAAGAATGAACTAATTGAATTTGCATACAAATCCATACAAAATTTATGATTGGTTAATGAACATTGTTTGGAATGGATTAAGTTCATTAATCACCCATTGTATCTTGTTTGAATATTTCAATATTTTTAAATATTTTTTTGCATTGGATAGCTGAGGTTGTCAAACTCTCTACAAAGGCTGTTTTTAGATTTTGTTTGCTGGCTTTTTAGAATACTTTCACTTTAAGAGAAAGTTGTCCTGGTTTATTGACTTATATATATTTTGTTACGGTTAATCAGCCAGTAGTAAAAAATTATGCATTAGGACATTTTCCTGATTTTTACTGCAGAAATTAATCATAACTTTTTGTGACTGCATGGCATTGCATTTGAAAACGAGCCACGCACCACAGTCTCAAAGTTTATTTGTATATGTTCCGATTTTGCTAATTCCATTTGATTGTCTTGTCATGTTTAAATTCATTATATTGGGTAATTCTACATTCATTGTAGATGTTGATCTGTAGTATTATATAATGTTTACATAGATTTATTAAAAATTGCTATCAAAATTGAAATAGCAAAAAAACTGTTTGCAAAGATAAACTTGTTTTTTCATGCAAAAAATTAAAAATGAAATATTTAAAAAAAAATCTCACATAAGATTAGCAATAGTGAACACTTGAATGAAATAATCCATTATTTTAATAGTTCAGGAGAAGAGGAGGTAGTGCACAAAGTGTGACAGATTAGGGGGGGTCTTCACATGTGAAATGACATCTACATGATGAAAACAGCTGTTTAACCTCTTCAGACCCGAGGGTTTATTGATCTACTTGTATTAATTTCAGCTATGGATTTACATTAATTAATTGATAACTAAGAAAGATTGAACAACGAAATAATTAAAATTTACTTTTTGTACATAATTTTTTTTATATATGAGGACTCGTAAAACACGCATTTTAACAATTTCTTAGGTTATTTTAAATTAAATTTTACTTTTCTGCATTGTAAAAACATAGAAAAAGATCAAACAAATATATATTTAATAATTTGTATTACTAATGGAGTCTACAAATGGTATCTTAACACACAGTAAAAAATTTTACGTTTTCTTTTTTTTTTTTTTTTGTACATTTCGTGCATTTCTGCTGCAAGCCATTTTTGTATATCATGTAACTCACTGAAAAAGCACTTCGAGAGACAAATTGCTATTTTCTTTATTTCTGCTATCTCTTAGGCTACATTCACACTAATTTCTCTTTTTTTAATAGTATTTATATATGTGAAAACAAAATTATAAAGATGTGTATCCTATAGGATACACCAGGTCTGAAGAGGATAAGCATTATTTGCAAGTAACATAACAAAACTCATTTAAAAAAAAAAAAAAAAAAAAAGAAAAAAAGTTTTTTTTTTTTTTTTGAGATAGTAATAAATATATATTTTTGTTCTGAATTATAACAATTTCAACATATTTGGTATCTTGTATGGTTTAGTAAAACCATACAAAATACCAAATTTGTCAATTGGGTTTAAATCTGAGCTTAAAGCTGGCTAATCTAAAATATAACATTTTGCGCAGAAAATCTTTGTTGTACTACATATATTGTGGACTGAGACATTATTAGGCTGAAATGTCCTCTCAGAACCTGCTAGGATGTCACTGAATGAAGGTAGATTGTGCTCTAATGTCTCTTGATATTTTGTTGTGTTGTATTTTATTCTTTTTATGAAGAAAAGCCAAGTAGGCTCAGCAATTAATGTTTATCATCCTATGAAGCTACACTGCTGGCCGTTAAAATTGAAATACCATGAAAGAAATAAAAAATTCAATCAATATATTTATCGTATGTAAACAATCATCTTTATTAAAACAGTAGGCTACTTCTTTAAGATCAACTCAAATCCAGGTCTTTGTGCATGCGTGAAGTTGAACTTATTAGCCCTTCCAATTAGAGGAAAACCGAAGGAAGTCTGGTTAGCTCAATGGTTTAAAGCACAGATTTATAGCTCTGAGCTTTTGTAGAGGACTTCACAAAAGGTGTGGATTAGGGTTAGATTCCAATGATTGGCAAAATATATACAGTAGACTCCCTCAAATCCGCACTCCAAAAATAACAATTCTCTAAAATCTGCACATATTTTAAGGATGTAAATAATGAAAAACTCAGTTCAGATAGATGGACAAAATTTGACTTTTTTAGTTTTATATCAATTCCATATATTCTTTAATTTGTAATTTTTGTTAAGATTATTGAATTCATGTTTTTTCATAAAGAAAGAATGATTTATTTCTGAAAAAATTAAGATATTGCTGATATCCTTGGTAATCACAATCTTACCAAATATATTTATGTATTAATCAAGCTTTTTTAATTATTAAGTGTGGCTAAACATGAAATAAAGCTTCATTATTTTATGATCTTGAAGTGAATTAGTAATGTACCTTTATGAGGCAAGTTTCATCGAATAATTTAGGAAAAATACATTTCATCTTTATAATGAATATTTAATTGTACATTATTGATTATTAATTTGACCTTTGCTTTTAGTATTTTTATAATTTTAAAAACTATCTAAATATTTTTTATTTTAGTTTATTACTTATTTTAATATTTTAGCATATTGTAAGCATTCATTATACATTTGATTTCATTATTAATTACATTCAAATTACTTTAAAAAAAAATGTAAATAAAGCAATGACCAGAAATCTGCAAAATTCTAAAATCTGCAAAACCTCTGGTCCCAAGCTGTGCGGATTTGAGGGAGTCTACTGTATATATATTTTTTAGTGACACATTTTACTATGAGGGAATGTTATATTATTTTTATTCTTTTGTTATTATTACAGGGTGGCTACAGAATCTGGAAATCATGGAATCAGGAAAGTTTATCAATCTGGAAAAATTAGGAAAATAATCAGGGAACTTTTTTAAAAAACTTAAAATTCAGGGAAATTTTTCTCTCTGCAAAAATATTTTTGTTTTCACCTTACCAACAACACTGATTTAGTACCAAACAGGCTACATTTAAACCAATAATAAGATGTGATAAAGAGACACAAAGCCATACTGCTGCCAAGCGGTATCTGTCTGCATTAGTTGTCTCAAACTTAGTTCATTCACAAACTTTTGAAAAATTCATCAATCTTTTGATGAAATTTGCATGTTTTTCGTGATTTCTTGTTGAAATGTACACTTTTTCATGAGTTCTTGACAAAATTTGCACTTTTTCACTATTTTTTTTTTTTTGACAAAATCTGCTTTTTTTTTTCACGATTCTTTTTTTGCAATTTTTTGACAAAAGTTAAATATTTTTCACTATTTTTTGACGAAATTTGCACTTTTTGTGGGATTTCTTTATGCATTTTGTGTTTTTCATGATCTTTAGACGAAATTTGGACATTTTTTGTTATATTAAGATGAAATTTGCATGTTTTTCGCAATCTTTTGACTAAATTCTTGCTTTTTTCCAAATCTTTCACAAAATTCACGTTTTTTTTACACAAGGATGAAATTTGCATTTTTTACGAGATCTTTAAAACTAATTTTGCACTTTTCCACAATTGTTTGACTAATTTTTTTTTTTTTTTTTTTTTTTTTTTTTTTTTTTCAAAACTTCAAAGAAATTAGCATTATTTTATACGATCTTTTGACAAAATTTCATATTTTTTCCACAATTCTAAGTCGAAATTCATGTTATTTCAACCGATCCTTTGATGAAATTAGCAATTTTTTTATCCGATGCCCGTAATCACGTAACTTTTGTTGCATATCCATAATAATCACGGATAAATCGTAATACTTGGCACCTCTGCTAATTAAATACTGTTAAATTTTTGTTTTTTCCTCCCAAAAGAGATATTTGCAAGCTGGATAAGTGTGTTATATGAAAAAGCAGCATACGTTAAAAAAAATAATTAAAAAATACTGTATATGTTCTTAATAATAAAAATCAGAGAAATCTGATATAGATAATCAGGGAAAAATCAGGGAACTTTTTTTCATCATTTCTGTAGCCACCCTGTATTATTATTTTGATGCTTTATAATTAAATAAAATTTAACACTCAACAATGATTTTTTAAGTAACAATTTTATTTTAAAAATATTTCAAGTAATTAAAATGTTGTAATTATTAGATATAAACAGCCAATTTTCAATTCAGGGCTTTAGAGATACATTTGTAAGAATAAAATTATTGAAAATCTTTACAAATTGCATTCGTAAAAAAAAATAAATAAACAACAATAAATACAACACACACAAATAAAAATTGTAAAAATGTCGTAAAATTTAATTTAACATCTAGCAATATTTAAAAAAAATGTATTCTAATTTTCTAAAAAATGAAAAAAACAGGGTTTGTACAGACTCCTTGGACTCCTTAGAAACTACTTAGAAATGAAAACGTTCCCAAGTAGTTCTTAGAACTACTTAGATAAATAAAATACTCCTTAGAAACTCCTTAAATTGTATTGCAGTTTTGCACGCTAATATTGCTCCCGAAAAAAAAAAGAAAAAAAAATTAATTGCGATTGTAAAATGCACAGTAAACTTTTTATGCACATCATTCATCAGAAGCACAGCAGTGATTGGTTGGGATCATACTAATACCCACCAAAGTGATTTACTTTTCACGGCCATAAGGGAAAGAAAAGTGAAAAGAATAATCCGGACACACCTCTAAGCTTCTAATTTCAAAAAGTGATTACACTGTTTAATTCCTTCACAGCTAGATATGCAACTTTGATTTTTTCTTCCTAATACGATTCATCATCCTCAATTTTGCTGATAACGGTGGATTCAGGGGTGATTCTCGTCCGAAAATTTAAGGCATCCTCTTCCGAAAATTTGAAATTGGGTTATTAGTTCTGCATAGTTGCCAACTTGTACGGTTTTGCGAGCAGAAAAAACAATCGTGGAGAAATGCAAATTTCATAAAAGGATCGCCAAAAAAGCACACATTTCGTGGAAAAACGACGATTTTGTAATGTTTTTGTCAACGAACTTTGTCAAACGATTGCTGAAACACACGAATTTCTTGTGCGAATCGCGGTTAAAATGGCAATTTCACCAAATATCGCAGATAAAACAGTAATTTCGTCTGAAAACCACGGGAAAACGTTGATTTAGTCTAAAGATTGCGGATATAATGCCGATTTCGTTAAAAGATCGTGGGAAAAACGTCGATTTCATCAAAAGATCATGGAAAAAACGCCAATTTCATCAAAAGATCATGGAAAAAATGCCAATTTCATCAAAAGATTGCAGGGATAAAACGCCTTTTCTGAGAAAAGATCGTGTAAAAATACAAATTTTGTCTAAAAATCATCGAATAAACGTCGATTTCATAAAAAAGAAACACGGAAAAATGCCAATTTCTTCAAAAGATCGCAGAAAAACTGCCTATTTCGATAAAAGATCGCAAACAATTGCCGATTTTTCTAAAATATCGCAGATAAATCACTGATTTTGTCTGAAGGTCACAGGAAAGCACCGATTTCGTCTGAAGATCGCAGATACCGCCCCCCCCTCTCGCGGAATCCCTGTGGAAAGTCCTTAAAATTTTTTGGACTCCTTGGATTTTTTATGTAGGGGGAACTGGGGTACATTGATACAGTTTTTTTCTAAGATTTTTTTTGGTGTCAAGAAAGTAGAAAATTCAAGTTTTTTTTCCATGAGGTGACAGCAAAACTTGTGTAGTATGTTATAAAAATGTACAATCATTGTTTTATATAGTATTTTTGCATGTAATTTTAAAAAAATCAAAAAAAGTCATTTGTATCAATGTGCCCCATCCCCGGGGCAGATTGATACGTTTGAGAAAAATGACGACAAAATAATACCAATACATATTTTTCATAGAAAATTAATTAGAAAACCATTTTATATTTATTTATAAAAATTCAAATCATCCACAATTTATTTTTAAGCAATATTAAAGCAATCAAAATTAAATATATTATGACCTGATGTTCTGGCTGTTTCTTGTCTGATTGTTGGCTGTGGTAACTTTGTCGTATCTAGCACTTCAACCCCAGCATTATCTTCTTTCTTATGAAAGATGAAAAAATTACCAGTTTTTCTGTTTATAAATAGGTTCATAAACAGAAAATAAAGGATAATTATATTAAAAATTCTGTTTATAATATAAGTATCATTTTCTGTTCTGCAGTTTGTTTCTCTTACTTAACATTTCGCATGTCGAAAATACTTTTTTCTCTGGAGAATCGATATAAATTCGAGATTTGCCATGGCGTCCTTTTCTTTTATTAGTTCTACTAGCACTAGATGCTGGGTAAGTTCCTACATCTTCTGTTTTCAAAAATACTATAAAATGTTCTAATATAAAGAAATTAGAGCTATTTCACTTCAATAAAAACTAATATTAGAAATTTTTCGTGAAAAAAAAGGTTGGATTAAGGAGTGTATGGTAAAAAAATAATAAAAGATAATGAAAATATGAACTATTAAAGGATTTAGGCTGTATCAATGTGCCCCGTCATAGACTGCATCAGTGTGCCCCATACAGCGATTTTGAATAAAATGAGTCTCAAATCCAACA
The DNA here is from genome assembly GCA_964019185.1 of Maratus speculifer. Classification (NCBI taxonomy): domain Eukaryota; kingdom Metazoa; phylum Arthropoda; class Arachnida; order Araneae; family Salticidae; genus Maratus; species Maratus speculifer. The sequence continues at coordinate 75,915,218 of OZ025301.1, forward strand.
CTTCACAATATATCTAACAATAAATAATGAAGAACTGATAAAGAGTAGCTGTACTTACCAGGGAGAGTATTCATTTTGGTTGAAAATACTGGAACAGTTGTATAATAGCATTTCAATTGTACAACTCATATTTACTTTTGAACAACAAAAACAATAAATCACCCGTCCCATTTCATCAAACTACTGAATCATTCCAAGATTTTCTGTATGTAGTTGAATACACTAGCATCATCTTTTGGAGCTGTTGTGAAACTTCCTGTAATAACCCTGTGAGCGGTAGAGGGGGTGTATCAATGTGCCCCATGTATCAATGTACCCCAGTTCCCCCTACTCCTTGGATTTTTTCTTCCCAACTCTGTATGAACCCTGAAAAAAAATTTAAAAAAAACTAAAATTTCTAAATTTAAACATTATTTTGTCGGTAGGTAGTAGCAGCAATTTTTCACTTTCCTGTCATGGAAATGTGGAACTGTGCGTGGAAGCTTAGAAAAAGAAACCCATTTGTAAACTGTAATATACTTTAATTCTATAAATAAATAAATGTTATACATCATTTAGACCAGACATGTCAAACATGTGGCCCGCCAGGAACTTCTCTATGGCCCACCAAGCCTTTGGCATTTTCGTATGTTTTTTATTACGTTCTTAGTTGATGTCTTAATTTCTTAGTTTACGCAGAAAATATACTTTGCATTGCAAATATTGAAACGTTACAAAATTGGAGAATTTTTTTTTTTTTTTTTTTCAAAATATTTACCATTATTTCAAAATATTAATCTCCATTACATTTAATGGCAGATATTGACATAAACTAAATTTAATGATCCACAATTAAATAAAGAAAAGTTTAAACTTTTAAATTAATGGTTGTTATTTTGGATGAATATTTTTTTTACAGTTTGACATAAGAGATGGAAACAACACCGATTCAACACCACTGTGGGATAAAAGATGCAAACATACTTGCTTGAATATGATAAAATCTAATTCAATTTTGTTTCCAAAAGATAGGGTATGCAAAAGTTATCGATAAGAAAGTTTAGAAGAGCATACCTTAATCTGAAAATTTATAGAAGTTTTATTGTTTTTTTTAATAGTTTATTATCTATTTTATGTTGAAATGAATACATTATTTTACTGCTCTTTTTGATTCACTATAACATTACAAAGTAATGCGTGGTATTCGTTAGGTATTAAAAATGTATCAAAAATCAATTAAAATTCAATACTAATTTCTAATTAAAAGTTTCTAAAAAATAAATAAATAGATTAAAAGGAAAGTTCAGCACAAAGCGAGCATTTTGGACATAAGTTCATTACTCAATTTCATTCTTAAAGGTTAGTAAACGTATCATTGTAAATTATTCCTGTGTGATCTTTACCTTTCTTGATGATGAAGACATAACATCACAAATTCATAAAAGTCAATTTGAAATAAATTTTTATACTCAAACAAAGACTGAAAAATTGTGTTTGATATGTAGAAACTTCATTGAAGTTTGTTAAGAATTTACTCACAAATATTTTGAAAACCCCACAAATATCTAGAAATAATTCGGAAAAATAAATAGATTTTAAACTGAAACTTTGCTAAAAAAAAGTGTGTTCGTGAAAGATATTAAAAGCAATCCATCTGTTTGAAAAAACAACGATTGGATGCAATTGCACACAACTCGAAATCGTTCAAGTTAGAATAAAGGATGTCCAGAATAGTTAATTAAATTCCAAGGGCATTTTTATAAATATTCAGGATGTAACCAGAAATTTCAATAATCGCATGAAATTTATAATTTCAATATGTGTTGCTATAACTGGAAATTTTCATTAAACTAACAAATTTTCATTAATAGACTGTAGCTAACAGTAGCCACAGGCAAATATTTTTTTACTAGCCACTTTTCTCATTTAGTGTAAGAATTTTTACTCTGTGGGCAGTTTTTTTACATTTTTGTATAATTTTGATTGCGATTTAAATTTTAAAATGTTCAATATATGTTTAAGCATGTTTGAACTTTTATTTAAACTTATTTTTCATTACATTTAACAGTGCACTCTCATTAAATACTTTTACTATTGATTTGTTTTTACTTAATAAATATTTTTAAAAAAATTTCTGATGCATGTTTTTAATTTTTCCAATAAGTAGTTTTAAAATTTTTGTATGTATTTTTGTTTGCTTGTTTTTTTTTTTTTTTTTTTTTTTTTTCTAAACAATGCTGTTTCTGTTTTTAATGTACAGATTTCATTTTGTACGATAATCATCAAACTAACTGCTTCTTTATTTTGCATAATGTGGCCTGCGCCTTTGTGTACAGTGCTAAATCTGGCTCGCAGTGGTAGGCAAGTTTGACATGCCTGATTTAGACCATGTATTAAATGATTTTTAACTAGATCCCTGAGTGCCATTTTGAAGAAATGTCTGAATCTTTAAAATTGTGAAATATGCTAAAATATTTTAGAAATAGCTTTACAAATTTAACTTAAAATATTTAAGCTGAAGTATTTTTCATTTAATTTAAACGAATCTACAATTTTTGTTATATTTTGTATAAGCATTACAAGGAAGATTTATGTTTGTGTGCATATAAGGAACAGTATTAATTATTTCACGGAGAAAAAAAAATTAAAGAAAAGAAAACAGGGGGAAAGAAAAACAGTCATGTAAGAATTATAATTGAACTACTTTGTGATACTCATGGTTTAATAATTAAATAATGTATGAAAAATTCAAATATATTATTTATAAATAGTTACTTGGAAGCATGAAATTTTAAATTTAGGGATTTAAAATGAGACTGATAAAAATAAAATTAATAAAACCTTTTCAATATAATTTAAAAAATCAGAAAATACTCAAACATTGTATTTTATCAACACACTGAGAAAATTCACCAAAATAAATATCAGTTTAATTTTAATGTTTTCCCCAGAATAAAATAAAGGCAAGGTGCTCCTATAAAAAAGGGCACTTCAGTTGAATAAAAAGGGCACATTTTTAACCCTTTCGGGTATAGAAAAATTCTGTTCATAAAATAAGATAAATGATTGACTGACCCTAGGATTTACAAATGACTTTTGTAGAAATTAAAAACTTGTTACTCTTAACTTTCATTGTAAAAGAAAAAAAATATTAAAATATTTTAGTGTTGTTTCTAAGTTTGAAATTAAAATTAGGTGGTCCCAACATAGGATTATTGCATCAAAAACAATAAAAAAAAAATAAATAAATAAATAAATTTTGTTTTGATTTCTGTTTAACCGTAGAGTAAATGTATGCTGCTGATGGACATTGTACTGTGTGATGGTGTGCTGTGATTGGTTTATTAAAATATGATTAAAAACTTTGTTTATTTAATAAGATATATTTTGTATTAAAATATGTTATATTTTTGTTTCATATTATTCTCATACAACTTAACCTCCTCAGTCCCGAGACAAATTTTACGTGGCACTACAAAAATCAGTTTAAAATTATTATAAAACATCTCCGAAGATGCATTAGTCTATATATTGACGCTTCTACCATGCACAAGCCTATTTAGAAAGTCTAGATGTAATTTTAACAATTCTAGAAGCATTTAAGTTAAATTAAAGGATTTTTTTAGTGTCGCCTCCAGGCAACATCAGGACTGAGATGATTAATGAAAAATAAAGTTATTTTAAAACAAAATATGGAGTCAATCTGATGCCATGCAATTGAGGATGTAATTTTTAGATACAAAGACTGCTAAAGATTAATCAGGGATGATTTTGATAAGAAAGAAAACATCTGAAAGAATACAGCAGAGAGAGGAAGGGAGGGATCAGAAAAATACACTTCACTCGCAAAAATTTTTTGGTAACCATTTATCGAAATTTGCAATATTTTTATGCCTGAATTTCTTGACTGACTGATTTCATTTTCGGAAACAAATGCCTTAAAATTTCAAAATCCAATCATTCATGTGTTTAAAATATGGTAAGGGAAAAATATAATTAAGATTAAAAACGTTTTCTTTTTCTTTTCCCCCCGATTCTTGATTTTTTGATGAAATCTACTTTTTTTTCGTGAATCTTTTGATGAAATTTAGCGTTTTATTGCAATCTTTTGCCAAAATCTGCCGTTTTTCTGGGATTTTTTAATGAAATTTTTCGTTTTTTCGGGATTTTTTAAACAAAATTTACCGTTTTATAACGATTTTTTGATGAAATTTGCCGTTTTATGGCGATCTTTTCACGAAATCTGCCTTTTTATCGCAATCTTTTGAAGAAATCTGCCATTTTTTCTGGATTTTTTGACAATGCTATTTTTTTCCGTGATTGTTTGTCATAATTTTGCATGAATTTTTTGACAAAGTTTGCATTTTATCACAATTTTTTGACGAAAGTTGGTGTTTTATCACAATTTTTTGACAAAAGTTGCAGTTTTATTGCAATTTTTTTACGAATTTTGTCATTTTTTCATGATTGTTTGAAGAAATTAGTCGTTTTTTGCCATCTCATAAAAAATTTTCCTTTTTACGTCATCTTTTAACAGACTTTTCCGTTTTTCACTGTTTTTTAACGAACTTTTCCTTTTTTTTTCAATTTTTTAACAAACTTTTCTGTTTTTTCACGATTTTTTGATGAAATTTGAGTCTCTTCCCACGATCTGTTGACAAAATTCTGACTTCTTCCGTGATACTTTGATGAAATAGCACGTCCCACGAAACACAGAAGAGCTTTTTTTTTGTGTGTGTGTGTTACGTCTCTGATTTCTTGTGTAATTTACGCACTGTAGCGCATCCGCGGCATCGCTGCTTAAAATATGCCGATGGCAAAATTTTGCGAACCCAAAATGGCCAGAGCGCTTTTGTAGCTATATAAAAATGGGCAGGGCACTGCGCCCTCCCAAAAATGCCTAGGGGAAACACTATTAGTTATCCTTTTACTAAAAAGCAAGCTCTGTTAAAAATCTTAAAATTCTTTTAGATAATTACTTAAGTAGTTTAGACTGACAGAACCATGAAAAACTTTGAATCTGTGGAATCACATAGATAACATACAAATAAATCAAGCTCTCAAAACTTTATTTACAGGTAACTAATAAGAAAATTAATCATTATTCTAATTAATCTTTTAACATACTTATCGTCAAATCTTGACGGTTACCATCTAGTATGACATGAAAAATAAATAAATAAAATTTGTCAGAAATTTAGGAATTACAAAAGTGCAAAATTAGTAGAAACAGTTGCGCCCCTTTGTTAGCTAAAATAGCCCTTACTCAATTAGGCATGAAGTTGAACTAGACTTGGATGACAGAATTTAGATACTTTTTTAATCTAATTGCAGATATATATTTTGTAAATATTTACAGTTTTAGAAAATATATACTGATCAAATAATTGTAGAAAATATTTATGTGTTTGAAGATAAATTGATGTAACCAACAAAATATTTATTTTCTAATTTTTACATATAAATATTTTGCATGATTAAAAAAGAAAATATACATGTTTCACTTTATTTTCCAAAATCAGAGTCATTACAATTTTATATTTATTAAAGTATGAATGCATATAACACCTTATGTTTCTGTTTTCTCCTTTCCTCCCTCACTATATCGTTATTTAAAAATTGTTGCCTTATTTCTACACAGAAATTCAGTCATTTTACTTTAATATTTGTTTTGTTCAGATTAAATCTTTTGTGTGCATAAAATGTAACAAAGATCCATTTTATAATAGTTGCTGGATATGAACACAAAATACTAGGAGCTCAATACAGTAGTGTTAAATTTGGATTGAAACTTTCAAACAAATATGGCAGCTGAGGAATATAACGGTGTAGAACCATTGGCAAAAAGCCTTCTTTCTTTCTAGTGAACAGCATTCATTCTCTGCTACAAATTTTTCGAGTAGATGACTGGCAGAAAACATCAAGTAAAACTTGTTTCCGCTAATTAGCACTAATTTATAGAATAATTTAAAGTTAATGCTACTTTATTCACCATGCCTAAAAATTACATTTCATTCTCTTCTTTTTACATCATAACTAAATGCAATAATATATTTTGTCTTGCGATAATGCACTTTTCTATTGAATTACGACCCTTTTTAGTGACTACTAACCTGTCATTTTCCTTTTTTGAGTGAACATTAATTTGGTGATTAAATATATCACAGTATGCTTAAGGCTATGCAGTTAGGAATTTGTCTGGGAAAGGATTTAAATCATTATTCATAAATTTGTTGTTTTACATTTTCATAAAATATGTAGCATGTAAAAATAGATATAATGAAAGGTACAAACAGCAAAATATATTTAGTAGCCAGTTGTTTCAATCAAAACTTTATAAAAGTTCTTACTTCTATCTTCTGAGTAAAATAACGAAGTACCATGAACACACAACATTAATATTAGATCATCATGGATGAGGAGAAAAAAAGGAGAGGAGTTAACTTACAAATACAAAGAATTATTTTATTCAAACTTCATTGATAATTTCATAGTCACTCTGAGATGGGTCAGACTAGAGATGTAAATTTTCCAGAAAAATATAAGTGGCGGAAAAAAACTGGTTTTTTACCAGTTTTTTTCGGAAAAATTTATTTTTCATGACTGTTTTTCCCAAATAAATTATATTTTCTTAGAGAACGTTAAAAATTACCCTTTTTTTCCCATTTATATGTACTAAATGAAAATTATTTTCACTTTATATTACAAAATAAAAAGAAAGTAGCAAAGCCTGCTTTTAAAAATTTAGTTTTTTTTTTTCCACAGCCTAAGAATTTTTATTAAACGCTATTGTTTGTTATATCATATCTCTGTTGAAATGATTTTTCAGTTACATGTTTAACTACCAATTGACCTAATGTAAAAACCTGAGCCAATATGTCTGCAGTTTGGAATGAAATTATGCATTCCATTTACATAAGCATAGTTTTTAAGTAAATGATACTAGTTTAAAGAAATTATTGCAGTTTTGTCATTATTATGAATATCAGTATTCAAAAATTCCATTGTTTGTTTAAAAAATGTATATTTTTACATTATTACTTTTTTTTCTTAGAATTATAATTTTATTTCCTTTATAAAATATGTTTAGTTTTGGTCTAGCTTTTCAATCTCAACTCAAAAAAGTTTTGATTTAGTTTTATAATCTAAATTCAAATAAAACTAAGTTTTACTTTGGCTTACTCAGGTCTGCAACTAAAAAATAGCGTAAAATTTATTGACTGTTAGATTTTTACTCACTGAAACCAGAGAAATATTTAAGTTTAATTAAGTGTAATTTTTTTCTTTTTACCCTGAAATCTGGTATTCTATTCTTGAGTAAAAAACTATATTCAATAATGTTTCCACATGGTAATTTTATATTTCTAAGAGTGGAACTCAAAAGTGAAAACAACTGAAAACTAAACACTACAAATAGAAAATGCTCACTGTTTGAGGAATCAACAAAAGCAGTTACATACAGAGATAAACTTCTACTGTGCTTTAGAAATCTACAAAAATTCAAAGTTTAATCAAGAGGGAAAGTATAATTTGGAACATAGTTACTTGTAATAAAATATGGGGGGGGGGGTTCATCGCAGTTGTACATTTCTAATGCAAACTCCCATGTTTTTGCAACATTACTGTACATTATGGAGGTAAAATGGCAGTCAATTTTAGATTCAACGCCTTGAAAAAGCATTCAATTAATCAGCTATAACGAAATCTTGAAAAATGCAGCATAGTAATGCCACCTGTAGGGCAATTTACACCAAAAACTAAACAACATTAATATATATCAGAAACTGTCTGAAGCTGTAGTTTGATTTTTTTTTTTTTTAATTGTCCTTGGGGTAAAGCTATTGCGATAATCATGAATAATGCAGCATAGCAGCGTCATCTGTTGAGCAATTTACACCAAAAAGTAATGAGCACGAAGTTATGTCAAAGATTAATTTAATCTGAAATTTTATAAAAAATACATACATTAGTTTGAGATAGAAAATTGTGGAAATTATGTATAATGCAGCATAGCAGTGCCATCGGTTTGGCGATATACTCTAATAACTAAACATCAAGAGTTTATATCAAGGTGTAACTGAATCTAAAGTTTTGTGAAATTATGTGCATCAGTTTTTGAGATAGAGTGCCCATAAAATTTGTCACATACAGACTCACAGATATTTTCCAAAAACAATCAAAACGTGTTAAGACCTTCTAAAACGTTTAAATACACCAACAACTGGAAGTCAATTTTCACGAATTCAATACTTACTTCTTGAAAAGATAGATTAAAGTAATAAATGCATACTTCAAAATTTTATGTTGAATTTTTAATTTTATCATTTCCATTAATCGGCATATTATTGTAATAATTTTACACATGAATTAATTTTTAAAAAGAGAAGTTGCATTTAATTACATATTTAGATTTTTTTCATGTAATCAAGTTTTTGTGAAATTGTGAACTTTTTATGTATACTTGTACAAAATATATTCAGAATTTTTGAATAAGAAATTATTCCTTTATTTAGGTTTTTTATTTAGACATTTTTAATAAGGTTATTTACATACATATATGCAACTTAATAAGATTCAGCTGCACTTTCAATCACTGCACTTGCAAAAGATTCAATTCGTTGATTAAACTTTTTCTGAAATGTCTGTTTTCAAGAGAAATTTTGCAAAGGGTCTTGTGTTTCAAACAAGAAAAAAATGTGAAGGATCCTTTCAAGTCTTCTCAAACAGATTTCTGCTCAGAGATCAGATTACCCACATTAAAATTTTCATGTGAGACACTCAACATAAAAAAAAATAAAATAAAAAGTATGAGAATGTAGATATTACAAAATTTTTACTATATTATTTCATAAATGAAATTTCAATTTTTCCAGTTCGGAAAAATTGAAAAATAAGCCTTCGGGAAAAAAACGAAAAAAACCGTTTTTTCCCCCCAATTTTTCCGGTTTTTTTCTGAGCATTCCCATCTCTAGGTCAGACTCAATAGTGAACTTTAACCATTGATTCAGGGCAACTGCTTGGCTCATTTGTGAAATCAAAGTTACATGTACAAAATTTGGCAAACCAAGTTTATATTGTCTGCTATGAAGTATTAATAGAGCCAAAGCACTTTCTCCCAGTGCTATTATTTCTCTCACACTCATTCATTTTGCACTGAAAAGGGGAAATTAGTATTCAACTGTTTTAAGACATAAAGTGAGACTCATCTTCAGCCCCCCCCCCCCCGAAAAAAAGTGGGAAACAGCAGGATCAGCAAGATGTAAGGACATGCTTTGCAACTTCTGTTTCGTTCATTTTATACTTTAAGATATTATAAAGCCTGGATTAAAAAAAAAAAAAAAAAAGATTATATATATTTTTTTCCCCACTTACATTTTACACAAATACATTATAATAATAAATTATTTCTCTGGTCATGTAAGTTTTGTTACAACAATTAACTGTATGTTGCATCTTGTTAGCTGGTAAGATATTTTGAAAAATTCTCACCCTCATGAAAAAAGAATTATATGGGGAAAATTAAGATTTAGAACATCATATTTGACATAATATTTTTATAGCATTTAAAAAAAAAAATTCTTCTAGACATTATAAAAGTCATGAAAGGGAAACATCATATTATTTTAAAACAAACACATTTGATTTTAAAACAAATAATTAATTTTACTTGATCACAACAGCTTATGCAAGCATGGATCCAATGGGTAAATCATGACCATCCTCTAAATGAAAAACATTTTTTAAATGTAAACATTAAATAAAAATGTTTTAATTTTTTTTTCTTAGTTACAAATTTTAATATTTCTGGTACATCCACATAGTTATAATTTTCATGCATATAAAAAAAAGTTTTTCATTTTCCTATAAATGTAGTTCACCTTGAATTGTATTCAATTGCTCTCTCGAGATGACATTTTCATGACTGTCGAGCCCAACAGTCAGCCTAAAATGCTAATTTTGCAAAACTCTTTACGTTTATAGGAAAATAGAGAAACTGTGAACAGATACAAGTATTTCTTCTTGGTATATGGAAAGAACCTGCAAATTTTATACATTTATGAATATATTGGAAAACTTCATACATTTACGAATAAAAATAAATTGGGTATATGCCAAGAAAATAACCAATTTATATTTAACCATTTCATTGTTTGCCCCAAAATAAGTCTGTAGTAAAAGCATTATTTCCTGTCACTGGTGAAGTGGTTGAAATATGAAGTTTAACTTCCCACCCCCTCCCCCCTCTAAATAAAGGTCTGGATCTGCCTCTGAATTATTATAACAGCAGTGGATGAGGCTTTAGAAACCAAAAAAAATGAATAGGGGGGGGGGGGGAGGAGTAAGGTGAAAGTGACAGTAGGTTTTTCTCTTTATGTATCATTTTAAACATTTCATCAATCGCACATTGAAAAAAAAAAAAGAGGCTGATCCACACAAGCTTGTAATTGTATAAGAAAAAAAGATTATTTCAAGTAAATTTGATTTGTATACTCTTTATGCATATTTAATGACTTTTATGTTTGCATAAATGCAATAGTGTCCCTGTTTATGGAATATTATATTGTACATTAAAAAAATTTTAATTATGCCTAAAAGCAGCATTTTTGTCTATATAAGAAGTTTAAGGTAGAGGAAACAATGGGACAAGTTTGATTCCTTTTTGTAATAAATTTTAGTAAACTGCTAATATGCAAATATTATCAGTTGTATTAATTATTCAAGGACATTAGAAAATGTTTCATTTTGTATTCTATAAATTAAAATTTTTGTTTTTGAATCTAAGATTATTTTCTTATTTTTGTAAAAAAGTGTCTCATTCTTCCCCACTCCCTCTTACTTTAAAATGAAAAATGGATAATAAACTGAAAATTACTGAGAAAAACACAAGAAATCTCATTCAAGTAAAGTTCTTTTAATCAGAGGAAAGAAATATATACAGCTTAAATTAGTTTGAAGTTTAGTAATTTTAAAGAGTAATTGCAGAAGGATACATCTAATTTCTATTTTGAGAGTTAACATCTAGAAGTAAAATTATAAAAATAGTGTTTGATTAAATAATTATAGCATAAGTTTAAATTTGAAAAAAACTATACAGGGTGTCCCCTCTCAACGGTGGCCAATGGCTAATTTCTAAACCGTTGGTCATAGACATATAGTTCCAATTGCAAAAATGCTTTAAAAAAGGCAAAGAATTGTTTTTTAAGCGATTTTGGTCAAAAAAATATTTTACTAAAAAATTACGAAAATTAAATTTTTATATGGTCCCCCGGTCCTATAAGTGATATTTAGTAAAATTTTTTCAACACTCTAGCAAGTAATACAGAAAAGGTCCCATTCATGTAACATTAAAATTGACCGAGTTATGAAACTTTAAATTTCTTGACTTAAATCACTTTTCTGCAACTGAAAATGGATGAGTTGGACGAAGCTTTAAGGGAACGTACACAAAGTGCTAAAGTATTATAAAGGGCGTCCATTTCCAACGCTGTTCAATGGCTAATTCCTAAACTATTTGTCACAGACATATAGTTCCAATTACAACATGTTTTAAATGAGTGATTTAACTGAAGGCGCTGTCACCGTATAAGTTTTACGGTAGTGTTAATTATAATTAATTAACTTCTAGATTGGTTATTAAAATAACTGAAGACATAAATTTCAAAATTCTCTTTATCGAAAAAATCAAATTTTGGGAAATAGCGAAAAAACTTTAAATGCATCTATTGGTTTTCATTATAAATTTTGAGATTGCATTGTTACAATAGTGGAGGTTTGTATAGACTGACAGAGAAATCAAAAAGCGATAAGTCGATTTTGAAATTCATATCCTCAACTGTATTTTTACGTAAGCTTTATTTTGTAAGCAAATGAAGCTGATTCTTTTCATGATTTTATTTTAAAAAGGTATGTTATTTTGATAAGCTTTCATTTTATTCATAGTTTTCGTATGTAAATTTTCCTAGTTCAAAACTTATATTCAAATTTTAACTCACTTCCAAATACCTGATTGAGGTTCAATTCCCATACTTATTAAAACCCGATGACAATGTAATAATACGATTTTAGGTGCGTTCCATTTATTTATTTTATAGGACTACATCAAATTCTATTAGGTTGCGTAATCTAATAGAACTTTAAATATGTATCATTTTGTAACGATTTGTGACTGTTGCTTTTCATAGTTTAATTTAACAAAATTTCTGTTATTTTTTTACTTATATTTTTAGCACAAATTGCATATTTTACTTTAACATGTAAATGTCAAAAAAAATTCAGAAACAACATTGTAAAAAATTTTTTTACTCTTAATGTTTAAAGTTAAATTTTCTCATTTTAATAACAATTTTAATTTTTCTTAAGGAAGGTGTTATAGTAAAAATAAAATACATTGACATGTTTCGGAACCGTCAAATAAGTTCCATAGTCATAATATAAATAAAACAAAATTTCAAAATATATCTCGGACAATACAAATGACACGCGACAATGAGATATAAGTAAGAAAAAACACGCGCTCTATTGCAAAAAATTAAATTAAAATATAGACCATGATCTAAAACTTAAATAAAAATAAAAATTTCAAACTATTTCACGGTCAATACAAATGACACGCGACAAAGAGATATAAAAAACACCAAAAAACACGCGCGCTATTGTAAAAATTAAATTAAAATAAAAATAGACCATGATCAAAAGAAATTCCAACTTGGTTCATCCCATTCAAGCCCTCACGAGGATTTTATTTATTAATTCTAACCATAACTTAGGAATAATAAAAGAAACGCTATCATTGCAAACTAGATTATTACGCGTATAAATTTCAATGGATTTATGATTGTATTTTATTTTTACTATAACACCTTCCTTAAGAAAAATTAAAATTGTTATTAAAATGTGTATATAAAAGGTGAATATTTTAAAATCTGATGATTTATTAATCAATTGGATTTAATTAACTTTTTATCATAGTTAAATTTTCTATCTGATGTTTATTTTTATTTCCAGTAAATTTGTGACTGACCCCTATTTTGCAGCAAAAAATATGCTTCAACTTTGAACAGCTATAACTCGGTCAATTTTGATCGCAGAGGAATGGGACTTTTTTTGTCTTACTTGTTAAAGTAGTGGTAAACATTTTCTAAATATCACTTATAGGACCGGGGGACCGTATAAAAATTTAATTTTCGTAATTTTTTAGTAAAACATTTTTTTGACCTAAATCGCTTAAAAAATAATTCTTTACCTTTTTTAAAGCATTTTTGCAATTGGAACTATATGTCTACGACCAACGGTTTAGAAATTAGCCATTGGCCACCGTTGAGAGGGGACACCCTGTATAAATCGCATTACTGCAGGGGTATGTGTAATTTCTAATTCATTTTAAAATTAAAAAGATTGCTATGTTGATATTTCTCTATTAAAAGTACAGTCATTTTTTTTTTTTTTTAATGTCATTGTGGGAAGAATGGCATACCCTGTTCCGGTTGGCATAAAAATCCAAAATGATGACAAAAAGCCATTTTAGCATCATATCAAAATTATCAAGATAGTGGAAAAACATGGTTTACTTGCTTATATAAATATACAATATATACACATATAAATAAATAAATATTATATATAATTTTATCTATCACTTTTCGGGGTTACACCCCTTCCCCCCCCCCCCTCCAGAAAAAAAAGCTAAGAAAATACATGTTTGTCGCTTATATGAATCAAAATCGAAATTAACATTCCATTTTTTGACTTATTCGAAATCTGCCAAAACAGCATATATTTCAAGCGTATATATGTATATGCAGTTTTGAAATCCACTGCTTTGTTTTATATTTATTATGTAATATATTCATATAATTATTAATTAATAACTCTATAATAATCACATAATTATTAATTAATAAGTGTATAATAATTATGTAATTATTAACTGCATAACTAATACTATATAAATAATATAATTCATAATTAATAAGTATTTATTTACAGAAAGCTATAATTGATTTTTCAATATAAATTATACATAATTATAGTAATATTATTATGTAATAATTAATTAATTAATTAATAATGAGATTAATAATATTATATAATAATTAATTGCAGCTTGAAAAACAAATTTATGTAGTTTTAATTACAAAATGACAATTTAAAAAAAATAATATAATTAGTATTATTTTTGTAAATATATCATATAATAAATTAATTGATAATTAATTATTAATAATTATACGATAATTAATTATATAAAAAAATTGATAATTAATTATAAATAATTAAACATTGAAAAATATTTATATAACTTTAACAAAAATCTAATTTTTCAAAAAGTTAATTTATTCTGTTTTCAAACTTTACAGAGATCCCCGCTTACCGGGGTTCGAACTCACTATCTCCGGGTCCCAGACAAACTTTCAGAAATATTGACGCTTAAAATAAAATGCATACAAAAACAGCAGAAGTAGCGTTCTCCAAGTACAAGAGCACGGTAGATGCGCATGCGCCAGTTTTGTGATTCTAGGGGATAACATGTAGGTAGTGTAGTGTCTACATGTTATCCCCTGGAATCGCAAAGCTGGCGAGCGAGAGAACGGTAGATGCGCATGCGCCAGTTTTCTAGATCCAGGAGATACCAAATAGAAACTACCTTGAATGAAAACCTGAGAATCGGTATGTCTGTTACTTTCAAAAGCAGACAAAAGATAAATCCAGATTCGTGGTCAATATCTTACTTCAAACAAACCCCTTCTATTAGGGTAAGAATTATATAAATCGTTTATTTTTTATTTAGGTTTAGAAAGTTGTCAAAACAAAAATCGTATAAATACAATAACAGATGGCGCTGATGTTTTTGTTTACAAATATTCTCCCTAGCGCGGATATTTAATACCCCAAAGTTTTAAAATGCTTTTAAATGGTATTTAATAGGCATAAAACCTATTTAGTTTTATTGAAATCCAACCATATTAACTATAATTGAACCCTTCCAACTCCAATTCTAGACCGTTAATACTCAGGAAAATAAAAACTGCAATTCCAGAAAAAGGGGAAGTCCCTTATCTGGAAAGAAATCCATTTCTCCCTAAGCCACCTTCCGCATTCGTCACTGGCGTGGAATAAGTATTTTTATCCATATGATTGATTGTGTTCATTTTAAGAATCTAGAAATATTTGAACAAGTGCTTTCAGAAATTTGTTTTAATTGATCTCCAAAGTCAATGTGTATTCATATATACAGGTGTCAAATAATTTAGACACTGTGTTGTTTGAATAATGATACACGCACTTTCTACTATTCAAATAGTGTTAATTCTCTTTTAATATGTTTAAAAAATTACATTTTTTTTTCTTTTTATCCTTGAATTTATTTTTATGAGCATGCGGGAGTCGGTCTAGATTTTTCTCACAGTGTCCTGTTTTTGTGAAATTGTGAATTTTTTTCTTATATTTGTGAAAGTTTTAATCAGAATTTTGTGAATTTTAAATTATCTATGTCCTCGGATTATATCTTTCAAAGTGTAAAAAGCTAAGTAATATGCTCTTTGGTGAGTTCAACTGCTTATTTACAAGCCAGATTTTATTATTAAATGATTTAATTTGTGAAAAGTTCAATTTGAAGGTGAAAAAAAGAGACAAATGATTTTGTGAAGGGACCAGTTTTGGGATAAAAAATTTTGTGAAGGGTTCTGTTTTAAGATAAATTATTTTGTGAAGGTTCCTTTAAAGGACTTAAAATTTTCCTAAACATATCCCTGGCATGTATCAATATTTTACAGTTTTGTTTTATCATATTAACCCTCTCGTCACCAAATCATTATAAAAATAGAAGAAAAAGAAAACTTTCTAACTTTTAATACTTCTAAAATGCCACTATAAATCATGTGCAATTTTTTTTTCATTTTATTTTTATTTTTTATTTATTTATTTTTTTTTTTTTTGTATTGTTGCTCTATTTATTTATTTATTTTTATTCAAGCCTAAAATATGAGGCCCAAAACGCTTCCACATTTTTTAAGGAATCTTATTATGTTTAAAATTAATTTGAAAGAATGCATGTATTCAGGGAATGTTAGAGAGTCATAAAACATTTTTTTACCTCATAAAAGAATTAAACAACTCAGAAAATAAAGCAGTTCAAAAAATTATTTTATTTTGCTTCTAAAACAATAAAACAACAATCGCAAGCAATGCTAGAAATTATCTAGTACTGACATCTAAGTAAAAATAATGCAACTATTTAGCAGTCTCCTGTGTATTCTAAATGACTTAACAGTATTACTAAATGAAAAAGAAAAAAAGGTACTTCTCTTTTATCCCGTCGACCAATTTCACCAAATTATACAAATCGCCAAACTAATAGCCAAATTATACATATTGCCAAAATTTTTATTTTAAATAACGAAAAAACAAATAATTAGTGGAATATTAATAAAAATTCAAATAAAAAAACAAAATTAAAATCATTTAATGACATTTTAAACACGTGAATCTTATTTAATGTCATTCAATGTGACATTCACGATCATCCATTATTGGCATTTAATCTTATAGTTTGGCGAAAATTTTTTGGTCGATGGGATAACCTAGAAGTACCGAAAAAAAAATTATATTTTTTTCTTTCAAATATTGCAGTTTGAAATAGAAGCTCAAGGTGACAAGAGAGTTAATAAGGCCAGAAAAGAAGGGGGCTTATTTCTTGTCAATAGGTAGAAAGTTTAAAATTATAAATGAAAGTGAAGGTCTTTATCTGAAAAAGAACTTCTTTTTTCCCAAGGCTACCTTGTGAATTAATCACTTTCTTGGAATAAATATTTTTTATCTGTAACTAATTGAATTTGTTTTTAGAAGTGCTTTCAGAAATTTATTTTAATAAATCCAAACTAACTGTATTTTTATGAATATACATCGGGGTGTGTGTTTTTTTTTTTAATATAAATGAAAACAATCGGATTTTTTTAAAATTTAAATTAGATTTTTTTTGTTTAAATCAGTTTTTTTTTTTAAAGTCACACATTGTTAATATTTTTTATAACTTTTTGCTTAATTTAAAAAACATAAATTTTGCATACATAAACATGTATTATATAAGTATTACCTTTTATTATAAGTATTACCTATTAACAGGGGTGGGGAATATTTCAAAAATCTTACCAGCCAAGGATTTATTTCACCAGCCTGCAAGATGCACACGCACATAGTTGAAAATAGTTATGAAAAAATCGCACACGAAATTACTGTTACTATAATGCATTTTCGCAATTCTTTTTTTTTCCCTATAAAATAAAGAAATATATGCAACAGAAGTAAGCTTAATATAAGATGGAACTTAGTACCATATTTACACTGTAATACTTTGGAAAGTTAAAATATCTAGATTGAAAAAGTGTCTCTGATAATGTCGCTATTGCCTACAGTTTTTCAAAAACTAAAAATGCACTCGCCTAGCCAAAAAATCCATTCGCCATTGGCGAGCAAAATGATGTATTTCCCCACCCCTGCTTATTAATAATATTACACAATTTACAACATATGTGATTCATATTATTTCAAGGTAAAATTTTAGGCTATGAAAAAATTTTGATTACACAAAATGCATGAAAAACTACAAATTAGATGTCAAAAATTAATTCACCCTTCAATATTTTAATTAAAATAAAAACATCTTCAGCACATAAAAAAAAAAAAAAAAAAAAAAAAAAAAGTAGCTGCTGCCATCAAAATACTTAAAGCTAGAGGACACAAATTGAGATGTCACCACTAATTGACTGATTTTTGAGTAGTATTGAGATCTATACAGGAGGTTTTGGAATAGCAATTTTATTTGTGGAATATCTATCATCCTATAAAATAATAATTATTTAAACTTATTAATGAGAGCTTGGAATCAATAAATAAAACTTCGGCCAGAGAAAGAATGTTACAGTCTGGTTGATTCTTTATTGGGGGATTCAAATTCTCATCAGTAAGTTTAAGAAGTAATTAATCATAAGTTAATCAGTAAGTTCATTGTTTTATATGATGATAAATATTTCACAAATAAAACAAAATAAAGTTGTTATTCATAATTTTCTGGTTTGAATTCCAACACTAGTGAGAAGTCGGTCAGTCAGTGAATATGTCACAATTTGTGTCATCTGGTCTTGAACATTTCGATGGCAGTGGTTTAGCAGTTTAATCAGCTGATTTATAATCTCTGAAAGTACCAAACCAAAGGCAGAAAAACATAGTTCTACTGAAGCAGGCAAATCTATTGCAGTAGAAAGCTAGTTGATCATTAATTCTCTAGGTTTTTTTAGTATCAGCCTTTTTGATAACTTTAACAAAAATACCTTCCACCAATCTAAAGGGCTGAGATCTATTATATTAAATTAAAATTAATAAAGTTAATAATAGTAAATAAATCAATGACTGGACCAAATTTTGCTCAAATCTTAATATAACAGGCCTCGCCAAAGTACAGCACATAAAATCATACAATTTTATTTTACCTCAACTTGCAGAAGTTTTTCTAAATACTAATGAGTAAATATTTAATATATTTCTGCTTAGATTTCTTTATTGTTGCAAGATTATTTTATAATTTGATTCAAATGAAATTTAAAGGCATTTCCCCCCTAAACTTTACATTTCTTTTACTTTTTGAGATAGCTTAAGCTTCATATTTCTGAAGGTTGTTTGATTATATGTATATTATATAAACTAAATTATATTAAAGCACATTATTATGTTTGTTTACTTCTTAAATTTATTAAAAAATAAGTTAAAAGAAAAACTGATTTAAATCAATGATTTAAAAAAATCAGTTGATTTAAATATGATTAAAATCAAGCTGATTTAAATCAACGAGCCCTTATATGCATAATTGTATTTTGTAAAAAAATTATACATATACTGTGGTGTTTGAATAATCATGTACATTCACCCTCCACTATTCAAATAATAATAATTATTATTTTGTTGTCATTGTTGTTATTTAAAATAAAAATTATGTCAATATGTGTAATTTGGTGAAATTGGTCGACAGGATAAAACGTTATTATAATTATAATAATTATTAAAAAAATAAATATACCTAAAAGAATTTTTTTTAATTTTGTCTTTGAACATGTATGAATATTTTAGTTTTGCTTTATCATATTAAATGCTAGAAAGGGCTGGGGCTCATTTCTACTCATTAGAGAGAAAAATTAAAAGTTTCAGAAGGGGAAATCCCTTGTTTGGAAAGCAAGGTTAGAACAAAACCATTCTTTTTTTAAATATCTTTCCCTGTTACATATATATATGCTTATTTAGATTTTATTTTTATATAAGATAAAGGTGCTTTTCTTATTTTCGTAAAAAAAAAAAAAAAAAGAGCTCCATTTTACCCCATTCTCTTCTATTTTAAATTACAATGTATAATTAGGTCATTAAAACATTTAAACACCTGTAGATTACAGTACAATTACTATATATATATATATTCACTGCTCGTTGCGTATTGTTTTGCATTATTTTTTGTAATTTCATTATTTCAGTCTCAAAAGTATCATAAAGAAAACATAGTGTTGTCAGTTATGTGAGTGTTAGATCAGTTATATACAATATTTTATAATTTCTTTATATGAGTATTTTATTTTTTGACATTTTTATTATTTCCTTCATTAATTGAAAATCCTGGAATTCACATAGGTAAAAATGGAAAATATTGATGAGGAACTAAAGATAAACATCTGTAACATACTGCCTTCAATATCAAAAGAAACAGTGGACGGTATCATTCATGCTCTTAAATATGTTGGCCTCGAGACAATGTCAGATTTACAATTTGTGCAAGAAGAAGATTTAATATTGGTCTTGCAACCTATTCAGAGGCGAAAACTAGTAAATGCTTGGTGTAAACAAAGTAAGATTATTTCAAATTGTTGTTTATATTTAATACCAGTTATGATTTTGTAAAAACTGATTGAAAACTGATTATTAAATTAATACACAAAACTCTGTTTTTACTAAATATATGTTCAAAGAATATGGGTAAAAATATATATAACCTATCAATGGAAAAATAACAGATTGGAGAAAAAGGGATCCCCTCCATCTAGTGTATTTCCAAATGGTGACAAAGAAAAACAAAAAATAGCCATTTGATAGGGAACTGAATTTTCTTTTTTAAAGATTATGCTGAAAAATAACATACGCTTAGGAGGTTGTTTTCATGGTGAAATTATATCAAATTTTCAATATTGCCATATTGACAAACATACTTGAATTCTCGAGAAAATTTTCTTTTGAAATACTAAATGGGGAGTCATTCAGTATAATAGTTCAGGAGTCATGCTTGTTTAAAATTTGGAACTCCTAATGTTAAATTCTTTTTTATTCATTTCAGTACTGGTAGTTTTTTAAGCATAACTCAATTATTTGGTTAAATTAACTCTAATTTTGGATTTTTTTTTTTTTTACATTAAAAAGGATAAAAGTATTTTCCTTTATGTAATAATAATAAGGATGCATTGTGGTGCTTTTGTTCTGAAGTCCTCTACAATTCCCCTTGCTTCTCATCTTTTACACTTTAGTTACTGTACCCATGGATCATAAATTGTGTTTTAATGCTCGCTAATGTTTGTTGACCTAAGGAAAAAAGTAATAATTCAATAGTCAATCAGGAACATACTTTTCTTGGTAATGTGGCATCTTATAAATTAGTGATATAGTTATTCATATCAATAAAATAAATATATATAGGTTAGTATGTCACCTATTTAATAAGTTTTTTCTGTGTATTTACACATTCTAATTAATGATAAATAATTAATGGAATAATTCTAATCATTATTCTATGTATATCTAAAATCTTCTAAATCTTTAAGCATCTTCTAAATGTTATCTGTGCAATATATGTAGTCTTTCATTTTCTTATTTATGTAAAATTAAGAAAAAAAAGTTTTTTTCTAATAATAAAGTTTTTGTCTGTCTTTTGTAAATATTGCAGTATTTAATTCCAGGCAATCCATGTAATTCTTCTTTATAATGCACCCCGCTCTTTTCATATTAACCAGTAAAAAAATGTTAATTTATTTTTAGTAATTTTCAAGATAACATCATCATCTTAGATGCTGCAAATGAGTATTAAAATTATAAATGCTACATACAGAAGATAACCTTTCTCATATATCTCCCTGCTTTGCTTTTTTCCCATCCCATGTAAGTTTATTGTTATGTGATACCTTTGTCTGTATACAAGGTGTTTTCCTCTTATTGCCTCTTATTAATACATTCCTAAACATTTGTTTTAAGGGTATATTTTTCAGTTGCAAAAAATGTTACAAATATTCTCACTGTGTTAAAAATCATTTAAATGAATAATTTTTCTTATAAAATTTATTACATTTAATTTTATATCCAATTATTATGTATGTTTTTTTATAATTAGAAAATAGTCTCCATGCTCTGTAATGTCAGACATAAGCTCTATTCTTGTAAAACTAAAACATATTGATTTAAACAGTAGATTCCCTCAAATCCACATAGCTTGGGACCAGATGTTGTGTGGATTTTATAATTTTGCAGATTTCTGGTCAGTGTTTTGTATACATTTTTTAAACAGTAATTTGAATTCAGATAAATTTCTGATATTCAGATAAATTTCTGAAAATAATGAAAAAAACTGACAAATTTAACAAAAAAAGCATAAATTCAATAAAACGGCAAATTACATCGAAAGATAGCGAGAAAGAAAACGACAAATTTCACTGAAAATCCCTGAGAAAACAAATAAATTTGTCCTGGTACCATAAAAGATGTGAATTTCGTCAAAAGATTGTTGAAAATACTTTAAATTTGTCTAGGTACTTCAAAAAAACACAAATATTGGTAAACAGATTGTGAGAAAACAACACATTTTGTCAAAAGATGAAAAAAGAGGCACATTTCATCAAAAGATCGCAAAACAGGTAATTTTTGCAAAGAAAAAAAAAGCGAAAGTATGACAAATTTCTGAAAATAACGAAAAAAACGACAAAATAAAAAAAAAAAAATCATGAAAAAAGCATAAATTTGATAAAACAGCAAATTACATCGAAAGATAGCGAGAAAAAAATGACAAATTTCACCGAAAATCCCTAAGAAAACAAATAATTTTTTCCTGGTACCAGAAAAGATGTGAATTTCGTCAAAAGATCTTGAAAAAATACTTTAAATTTGTCTAGGTACTTCAAAAAACGCAAATATTGGTAAACAAATTGTGAGAAAACAACACAGAGAGACTGCATTTTTGCTATCACTGTTTAATGCAATGCTATGATAATTATATTTTTTTTCTTTACTTATCTTATAATGATTGAAATACATTGGTTTTTTCACTTTACATAAGTTATTTTATTTCCAAGTGTTTATTTACATTCTTGGCCGATAAAGCATTTTCTAAATTATAATTTTCAAATCGTCTAGGTACCACAAAAAATGCAAATTTTGCCAAATAATCATAAAAAAAACCCAGCAAGCAATGAATATGGTATATAAAGACTGCTTTATCATGATTGAAAGCTATGCAAAAAGAGGGATCTCTTCTGATAATTTTATTTTTCTTTGTTGATTATAATGATCTTCATATTTCTGAAAAAACATTGTTGAGAGATCAAGATCAAGCGATTAAAAAAAAAAATAAAATAAAATAAAATAAAATAAAAAAAAAAATAGCAAATTTCATCAAAATATTCCCTCTTCCTTCTCCCCAAAAAAAACGCAGCAAATTTTGTCATGGGAACGCTTTTTAAAAAAAGTGTACTAAAAAAAAAAAGTGAAACATTAAATAAATATTAATGATTTACAAAGCTGTTTATAACTGGGATTATTTTCATTTCATATGCAATTCTCCATTATTCGGCGAGACTATGAGATGTAATGTAAATGCTTCCTAAACGTTATGAATTTGCTCAAAAATGAAATTATAAGTGGGGAAAAAAATCACCGTTTTTTGACATGAGTATGATAAGAAACTGAAGCAAAAATAAATAGTGATTTGCGAATCTGTTTACATCCATGAAGTCAAACTATCCGTCGAAAATCGCACCATCAAAACACAAAACAATGTGATTTCCAGCCTTTTTTTTTTTATACATACTAATAAATAAATTTGAAAATTACAATATAGAAAATGATTTATCGGCCAAGAACGTAAATAAACACTTTAATCATTAACTTATTGAATGTTTCAATTTCATATGAAACATCTCTACAATTAAGGCTAAGATTGCCGGCAATAACATTGCAAAAAAAGAATACAGATGGAAATAAATTAATTAACTTATGTAAAGTGAAAAAAACAATGTATTCCAATCATTATAAGATGAGTAAAGTTAAAAAATTAATTATTATAGCATTGCATTAAACAGTGTCAGCGTTCTAATCCCATATTTACAAACGCGCTTTGCAAATGCTCTTACAGACAGTAACTACACTCTCCTCCGATTAACCAATAGGAGGAGACTCTCAGATACCGGCACAAGTATCGATGCATAGAGACGTATTTAACCGTGCTTACTTTTTCCGGCTTTCGTTTTAATATATAGATTTTTATGTCTTTTTACTATTTATAGCTATAATTATATTCCATATTTATATTAAAAATTTTACAATTTTTAATTATAAAAAATATATTGGAAATATTAAATTTATTAGATCACACAAATAAGCAAAAGATTGATGTTTATCTTGTAAATATTGTTGCTGCTACGAACTATAGTCATTGGCTGCCAGATTTTATATCCTTTGCATTCATTGATTCCTGAAGTATCACAATTTAAAATTTGTACCTATATTACATCCAACTTCAGTATCAGCTAAGGAAGTTCTTGTTTATTAGTGCAGTGGCTTAAGACAGAGTTCACAAAATCAGATTATGTTATCTGTACTGAAACTATCTGCTAGAATGACATGTTAGTGACGAAAAAACAAATGGCCAATTTGATGACATTATTATTATTATTTTCATTTTAATTCAGGAAATTCAAACAAGCTCTCTCGGCATGTATTGAAGATGGTTGTGCTTGATATTAAATAGAAAAGATCGATTTACAGGATTGTCCCAGAATTCTATGTTTAAACTTTAAGGAGTGTTAAACCACCTAACAGCAAATAATTTTTGTATAAGAAATTAGATTAATTATGCATTCATTAAGTTTAAAATGCAGAGTATACTTGATTTCTAATCAATATTTTTGTTTATAATTTTTAATGTAACTTAAATATTTTAACATTATTCATAGTAGACCTTGCTTTTTTTGTGTAAAATATAGCAATATTAAGAAAAGTAATAGAAGTGCCATCCATCCTTCCAGCACTGAAGTCAATATGCCTTGTCTCAAAATCTAGTTCACATTACATATTGTGTCATTTACTGACAGAATTGGGCAGTATGGAAAATACAGTGGACTCTATCTGAACACTCTCTAATCTGAACACCTCGGTATTATGAACACATTTGGATGGTCCCGGCGAAACTTCATAGACTTAACATAACAGCAACTCTTTGTATTCTGAACACCCCACTAATATGAACGCTACTTTCGATCACCATTTTTACCTCACCTCTCTGTAATCTGAACAAGTCTTTGGAATCGGAATTCAGGAAATTGCTGTATCATGGAAATTCGGCGAAGTTTGTTGCAGAAGAATAAAAAGGTTTAACAAACTCAAATAAATATAGAATTTTGGAAGTATAGAATTTTTGTTAAAAACGGGAAACAAGAACATAAACATTAATGTTCGAAAGATTTTTTGTCAAATGAGAACAAAGAATCATCCTGTCACTGGATTCCTGCTTTGGATTTTTCAGAAAAGTAGAAAATTGCAGAATTAAAGGCATCAGAAGGATTGTTGACTCATTTCAAAATTTAACATAGCATCGATTTCAAAATAATCAAAGGAAAAGTTGCAGATGTAAATATTGACACTGTGGAAGAATAGAAAATAAAACTTCTGAACATAACGAAGGATTTCGATACAGCAAACATTTTCAATGCTGACAAAACCGATCTGTTTTTCACATCTCTTCCAAACAAAACTCAAGCAAAAAGAAGCGAAAATTTCATAGTTGGGAAAATGTCAAAAGAAAGATTAGCCATTATACTCTGTACCAGTTTTATGGATTAGGAGCTCAAATCACTTATAATTGGAAAACGTTTAAAAAATGTGAAGATCGCATCATTGCCTACACACTATAAAACAAATCGGAAAGTGTATATGATATTCACAATTTTCTCATAGTGATTTGAGAGAATTAAAAAGATAATGAAGAGAGAAAGGAAGAAAAAAAAAATTGTTTTTGTTAATTCCAGATCACTTACAAACATGCAGCTGAGCAACATAACCTTGAAGTTCCTGTTACCAAACGGTATTTCTATTACCCAACCACTGGATCAAAGAGTAATCAAGACCATTAAAACTTAGGAACTTAACTATTATTTTCTGAAGAAATTGTCCTTGGTGATGGAGGTGGCAAATTCGGCAGAAGAAGGTCAACATTGTGGATGCTATCTATTGAATATCAATGCCATAAAATGAAACTACCTCCTACACCATCCAAAGATGCTTCTATAAAGTTGGATTCCTATGTGAGAATGGGCAAACAAGAATAAAGGATCAAGAAGCAACAACTGTGAATGACTTGGGATCAATTCTTCAGAAGCTTCATACTGAAACAGAACTTGAAGCTTATCTTGAAACCGGTGAAATCCTTATGGTTTGCAAGAACAACATTGTTGGAGTGGAAAGTGAAGGAGAAGCAGAATAAGAAGTGAATGACGAAATAAGATGAATGATGATTGCATTCAAGCAATATGACTAAAAGACTCATTCAAGATTCAAGACCTGTTGAACTATGTGTCTGAACATCATCTTAAAACTTTTCCACTCAAACAGCCAGATAACATGTATATTGCATGAGCACATACAATGCAAAAACAGACTAAAATTATTCGTCTAAGTAATGTACTGATTATGTTTTCAAGAGGTGTATTGAAATGCAAATGTATGTTTTGTAAAAAAAAAAAAAAAAAAAAAAAAAAATTAGATGGTACAGTACAATATTGACTAAATTTAGTTTGGCTTTGCACAATGGTATGACTAAACCTGCTAAATATTTTATACTGACTGTAAATTCAATACATAGTAATAGTAGTAATGCATTTCCGATTCTCTCTCTACTCTGAACATTCCCATAATCTGAACATTTTTGGTCGCTCCCATGAGTGTTTGGAATAGAAAGAGTCCACTGTACATGTATTTGAAATACATTTTCAAAATACTTTTGTATTTTATACCGATAAGATCAAATTATTTTGGTAATGTATTTTCTGATAGTTTTATAAAGTATCTTATGTTTTTAAAATATTCAAAATGCACTTTTTCCAGATTTCTAACTACCATGTTTAAACTGCAAAAAGAAAAGCTGTGATTCACCTAAAGGAAATACATGTCTTGATTAGTTTGTTTAATTTCTTTCCAAATTCTGTTCTGGAAGTTACTCATTTTTCAGTTATTGTTAGGATAAGAAATAATTGATGAATATGTTGTTTAGCTACAGCAAATGGTATTCTTGCTTATTAGTTACAAAAATAACCTTATATATGTCTTATAATGTTGTTCTGGGAATTTAAAGATAAAAACACATATTGTGATAAACCAAAAGGATCTTTCATCATTGTATATATGCAACGCTCTATTACCGGCATTTGCAAATTAACTACAAATATGAAAAGCTTGATTTTCTTTTCTGTTCTAGTAGTTTCATTTTAAAATATAGAAGTAAGATTTTGTAAAAATTCATCTGCTTCGTCAAATATATGAATTTTGTGAAAAATACATTAGACAGTAAACATAAGAGAATTGGATCAATATACTTTTTAAGGAATGATTTGAATATAAAAAAATGAAATTTATGAATTTAAAAATTTTGCGTTAGAAGTATTCCTTTTTTTTTTTTTTTTTTTTTTTTTTTTTTTTAAATATACTACAAGTGTTTCTTTTATATGGATATAAAAACTTTCACGTTTTTTCTGCTCTGTATTAAAAGTTTTGTGATTTTCATTGTAAGACCAAATGATTTCTTATTTTTCTTACTATATGTATGATTTGATATTTTACATGAGTATTATTGTTTTAAAAATAAGTACTAATATAATAATTATTATATATAATTTATATAATGTATTAATAATAATTATTCAGTTTGTGTTAATAATTATCAAACTTCAGATTAAGATAGAGTTTGGTATTACAGGTAAACACTTATAAGATAGAACTTAGATTTGGATTATATCGTCCAAGAGATGGGCACTGCTAAGCTTATATTGCTGCTATGCTTAATTATTTTATTCCATGGTAGCTATATTGTAAGAACCAATGTACTGAATTTCATCAAACTGCATACAGACCCGAATAGAAATACTTCCGTTTAGCTTTTAATGTATTGTATATCTCAACAGTGGCACTATTGTGCTATGTTTTTCATGATGATTCCTGTGATAAATATGTCTGAAAAACTATTGGACAAAATTTAATTCAATTTCAATTACTTTTAGATCTTCAAATGAATTAATGCTGATAAAATTTGGGCAGCATCCCTCAACTGGTGATGTTGTTATGCTTTGCTTTTATGATTACCGTAACATACATGTAAAACTCTCGTACTTTTTCCTAAAGTCAAAATGGTCTTTTTTAAAAATCAAATTAATATGAAATAAGCACTACATAGAAAAAACATACCTTTTTCTAGTAAAATTTCTATTTCTTAATGTATTTATTTGATTTTAAGAAAATCTAAAGTTGGCAAGGATGCCATGAAAGCTATATCTCAAGAACTAAACCATGGATTTTTTTTTAAACTTCTTCATATTCATTTAGTATAAATGATATTTTGTTGTACATTGTGCTACTTTTCTTTTTTTTTTCTGTGTTGTATTTTTTAGGATTTCTGAGATTTCTATACCTCTGTGGCTATTGAACAAAATTGCACCAAACTTTTTATGCTTTTTTTCTGAAAATCACTTCTCTCAATTTTAGTTTTGAACACTTAATAGTGAGTGGTGTTAATCCAATGCCTCCTGAAAGAGATTCCAAAATCAACTGATACAGTTATTCCTAGTGAAAAATACCTTTAAGAAACTACCTCAGACAAGTAAAAAAACTCTCTTGCTAAAGCTAACCTGATGAAAGAAATTCATAAAGAATCTCTTTTGCATTTTAATATTTTTAAATGATTTATTTTTCGTTGGATAGTTGAGATCAATCTGTTCAAAAGTCAGTTGTTTTTTTTTTTTTTTTTTTTTTTTTTTTTACCGATATTTTTAATGGAAGATACTTTCATTTTCGGAACCAGTTTTGAAAGTAAAAGCATTCTCATTTTTTAAAAATCTGCAATCAATATCGAAGGATTAAAAAAAAGGTCTTTGAACAGATCGATCTTAGCTATCTAATTAAAAATAAACAGTCAAGTACGAGTAATGTTCGTGCCTAAAGTATTCCATACAATAAATATGAGTTATTAACTATATTTATAAAAAATAAAAATAAAAACATTGTTAAAAAATAATAGGAATTTATAAAAAAAAAAAAAAAAAAAAAAAAAAAAAAAAAGCTGTACAGTGTAGATTTTGGTATAGCTGTATATATTAGAAGTATGGAAAAGTAGTACCATAAAAGTACGAACAGATGTGAAGCCTAAATAATATCAAATATTGCTATTCTGTATAACTGTTTTTTTCATATTATCCTAATCTGTTTATGATGAATTTAAATCTATTCTGACAGTAAAACTAGTGCACATTTAAATTTCATAAAACTGTATTCAGTGCAGTAATATCTTTTCTTTTTATAACATAGCTAAAATGAAACATTTGTTCAAAGTTTAAACTTGCCATTCTTCTAAACGCTCTTTGAACTGAGATTGCAATGTTGCCCTGGTCTGTGCTGCATTTTTCTACACAGGATTCTAATTAACACATTGAGTCACCAGTGATTGACAGTGAATTTTCTGTTTAGACTGCGCCATTCACTGGTGGCTGACAATTTGAAATTTGATATAAAACTAAATATATATATATATATATTTATATATATATTGCTTTGAGCAGTTACTGAAAATTTATTTAAAATTTACTTAACTTTTATTTGCTACAGGGCTATACTTTCTCTTTAAACAATATATTTTTTTTAGTTTTATCTCATTTTTTACTCTGTCAGTCACTGGTGACTGACGTGGCCTAAATGATAAGTTCAATATCAGTCACCATGACATTCAATGTGTTAACTTTTAAAGAACTGGGTGTTGTATTGAAAGATCTATTCTATGCAAACTATTTGCAAATCCCATAGTATTTATGTGATTAATTCAAATTAAGTTAGTAAGTTTTTAACAATTTGATATTTATTTTTTTTTACAGAATCTGGACATTGCATTACGCAAACCACTTTTATTCAGATATCATTAAAAGTTTTATCTAAGCTTTAAAAGCCAATAGTACATAGAGTTAGCAACCTCATTATGTATGTTCAAACCATCTATGTCTTTAAAGATTCATACCGCAGTTAATTACCAATGCTATTTTTCGAAAATCATTATTAACAATGCTTTTATGCATCTTAAAAGCATTGTTAATAATGATTGTACCTATCTGTTAAGTAATGTAATGATGGTACCTATCTGTTAAGATAGGTACCATCAGTGCCCCTCAACACTTTTGCTAAATGCCCGTAAATCGGAATATGTATGTAATGAAAAAAGCACTTTCCACAAAAAGTATGTGACCAAAGTCATTGCTATGGTTCTCCTGCAAAGTTTAAATTAACGTCTACTACCTCTAATTTCTTTTATAATTTTAGTTTTAGTAGATTCAGAAATAGATTGGGGGGGAGGGGGCATATTTTTGCACTAATTTTTCGGTGATATCTCTGAAGATATAATACCTAAAATTAAGAGTTCAGTATTACAGAAACTTTCACACAATATCCCAAACTATATATATGTATTTCACTCGACAGAAAACATTGGAAAAATTTGATGGAGACCTACATCCAGCAGTGGATCGAAAACGGTTGATGATGATGATATATTTATATATATATGTATATATATATATATATTTTAAGTAACTTAATTAACCACTCTACATTTTTCCTAATATATTTGTGAACGAATAATAATTTGTATATATGTGGGTCAATAGTCTTTATTATTTTCCATAATTCGAACTTTCCATGCTCCATAATTTACAAGTAAAGTGGCTATGACAGACAGACAGATACAGGAGGGACCTTATAATGGTTCCATTTTTACTTTTTATGTATGGAGCCCAAATAAAAGTAATTTAAAAATATTGAAATACAAACAAGATATCTTTACAAATTTCTTCTATGGAATTAGCATTAGCGAGCAGGTTTTCTCGCACAACTCAAGTAGCTCCTTGACTGGTAGTTATTCATTATTAGCATTTCTTGTCACTTAGTTTAACTTTGTATTATTATTATTGACACTTTGAAACTCATAGTTGCTGCAATCTTTTTATTTTGTTATCTTTTGTGGAGATTTAATTTGTTTTGCTTCTTTATTTGGAAATGTATAACTTCTAAAAGTTTAATTAATTTTACAAATCAGCTTTGTATTTGAGTAGTGTAATTTAATGCATAGTAGTTTTTAATTTTTTAAAAATGTATTTTGTATTTTAAATATATTTTCAAAATAGATGCAATTTGAATTTTTGAAATTGGAAAGTATTTTGTATTTTAAGTTGTGAAACCAATTTTTGTATTGAAATGGTTTTTCGGTGTATTTTGCCCAACTCTAATTACTGAATAAATGTGCTTTCCTTATAATTTTTTATTATATGATTGTGTTTCACACGAAGCTACCCAAATGTTTTCAAATTTTCATTAAAATACTTTTATAGTTCTTAAAATTGCATGCAAGTTAGATTTAGATTACATAGTGACCATAATTTCATATACTTTTGCTTTTAAACCTTAAAAATTTATATGTAATTCTGCGATATATACAATATCTTAATCTCTGGTATAATCTGAAATTATCAATTCCTAAATTCATTATACATTATTTTAATAGTTAAACTATTTTTATTAACTGTATATTTTTTTACATATGGATGATTATTTGTCTGCTAAACATATTAAAATATCATTTCTTAAAATATCATTAATTGTAATTTAGGTACATCCAATTCTCAAATTGATGACGTAAACAAGAAGGTTGATAATGTATCCTCCATTTTAAGGAATGAAAATTTGAGTGGGCCGAGTGTATCAGTGACACCTTATGAAACTGAAAGTATGAAAATTTCATTTACATTGTGATGTAAATACTCCCACCAGATCTCTTTTTTGAAGAATCAATTAGTTTTTTTTTTTTTCTTTTCTTTAAGTCTGTATTGATTTATTTTTTCATTATTAGGTTCACAAAGTCTGCTTTTCAATGCTATTAACATGCCTTTATTTTAAATTTTATCAATGTTTGGCATTTACCCATACATTGCAGAAAAATCGCTTTAATCACAAGTATATTCAAGCTATGTCATTTTCATTGATCAATCAGGAAACTATTGCCAATTTTGCCTAAGAATCTTGAAAAAAGTGTAAATTTCTTCAAAAAATCATGAAAAATGCAAATTTAATTAAAATACCGAGCATTAAACACTGTCAAAGGATGGGAAATTTCTCAAAAGATTGTGAAGTAAAAACAAAGATTTCATCAATGAATCGCAAAAAACACTATTTTTGTGAAAAGATTGTAGAAAAAAAAAAAAGAATTTTGTCAAAAATTCTTGAAATAAAATGTAAATTTCAGTAAAGTATCTGATAGTGATATGTAACCCTACTCTTGTCACTATACACATATTATATATTCCTGTTAAATATTTCCTTTTTAATAAAGTTAAACTCACTTACCTTTATTTACTTTTTTTTCCATCTTTTTTAAATTCAATATTAAAGTTTCATATTTATTCCTCTTTTATAAAGTTACTTATTAAAATATTTTTTTAGCCAATTGCATCCTTTTAAATTATTTTTATTTATCAAGAAATGCTTCTGTTTACATCTGTATCGCAATCTACTTCTTTCCCTCCCTTTTTTTAAGGGGTTTTCCTTGCCTCCAATAGATGGCGTTAGCAGTTTTTCACAGTCGTGGTTTAGCATATGCAAATCCGATAATATCGCTTGGAAGATTCTGGAATCATGCTTTGAGAACCGTGAGAGGGCATAGTTACACAATGCCGATAAACTGTTTTTTGTTTATTTGGGTAAGGTATATACTCAGATGTTTGGACATTCGTGGCTTTCAGTTTACATATGAATCAAGAGAAAGCAGCTGTTGTTTAAATTGGTTTGTAATTCGGCTAGTTTCTGGTTTTGTTATGCAATAGTTTCATTTATATATGCTTTTTTTTATTACATTGTTTGGTTCAGTGTTTTAATCCTGTTGATGTTTCTTGTAGTTATCGTTTAAGGAGAAAAATCCTTTTAGGCATGTGAAAATTAGTCATTTTTCATTAATTTTTTTTAAAGGTGATAAAATACTCAGATACTTTTGAAACTTTAACATAACTTTATTACATCTTTGCAGAGTACAAATTTTTTACAAAATGGCGGCTCAGCAAAATTTTTCTTCATGTGTCTCAGATGTGAGACCCAAAAGTTCTGCACTCATCACTCTTTTTCTATTAATCTGGAGAAAAAAAAAATAACTAACATATGCACAGGTAGAATAAACCTATAAAACAATACAAAAGTATAAAGTAAAAAATTAAGTAATGTTTTTAATAAAATGTTTGGATTTTGTATATACATAGGTTTTTTTTCGATATTTTTTATCTATAGAAAATTTTTTATTTACACAAAATCTTTCAAACTTTAGGTACATCTCTTTGGTAATGATATAAAGAAAAGAATTGCCAAAAATCAGCTAAATCAACTGATAACTTTTTGAGTTACAGCATGAGCAGTTTTTGAAAGCATAGTTTCAAGATACTCACGTTTAAAGTTTTAGTTCAATAAAATTATATGTTTGATAAGATTTCCCGATCAGTCAGCTATCCCAAGTGCATATAATAGACCCTCAGATTCCTTGAAAATTCCTCCTTTTATCATGATCCGAGAAGTGAGACATTATCAATTTGCATCTGATAATGTTCTTAGCTGTGCAAAATCAATTTATTATTACTGTGAGCTGGGGTAATTGAGGCAACACAAGTGAAACATACAAAAGTTAATTTTTCAAGCTTCTTTGTGCTTTTTTCTGGTAAAAAAGTATGTAAAATTATAAATATGCTAAGTTATAAAAGATTGATAAATAAATTTAGAAATTATATCCTAACACAAAATATTATTGACTTTTATTTTTAATACAGTAGACGCCCTCAAATCCTCACAGCTTGGGACCAGGGGTTTTGCGGATATTAGAATTTTGCAGATTTTTGGTCATTGCTTTGTTTACATTTTTTAACAGTAATTTGAATGTATTAATAATGCAATCAAAACTATAATGAATGCTTACAATATAATAAAATATTAAAATAAGTAATAAGCTAAAATAATAAAATTTTAGATAACTTTTAATATGATTAAAATATTAAATGCAAAGGTCAAGTTAATAATTAATAATATATGATTAAATATTCATTATAAACATTGAATGTAATGTTTTTTCGTAAATTATACAATGAAACTTGCTTCATAAAAGTACATTATTAATTCACATTAAAATCATAAAATAAATTTTTATTTCAGGTTTAGCCAGACTTAATAACTGAAAAAGATTGTGATTATCAGTAATGCCAGCAATATCTTGATTTTTTTCAGAAATAAATTTATTTTTTCTTCATGAAAAAATATGAATTCAGTAATATTAAAAATATATAAATATAATTGATATAAAGCTAAAAAAGTAAATTCTGTACTTACATTTGAACTGAATGTTTCATTGTTTACATCTGTAAATTATGTGTGGATTTTAGAGAGTTGCGGGTTTGAAGGAGTCTACTGTACAATAAAAATTATTTTATCAAAAGCAAATTTTATAATCATACAAACAGTTATTTGATAGACTCCCTGATGACAGAAAAACATGTCAAAATTATTTTCCTGTTTCACTGTTACGTTGATGCCTCCCCCCCCCCCCCTAATCTTTTTTTCATGATCGATTTTGCAGTGCTCAACTACCTGGAATTGTCAAATATGCAGCAATCAGCATTTTCCAGGCTAGCCAGTTATTTGAACTTTTACTGTAAATTGTTCAGGGAAATTTTCAACAAACGAGGATATTGAGTTAATATTTGACATCATAATTTTATTTTTTGTTTTAGCAGTATCTCAGTGTTGTTGTTATAAAAAAAAATAAAAAAAAATCAGATGATATATGCTACAGTTATAGACATTCATGGCTAGAGTATATTCTACATGTTTATTGAGAAACACCAGTATACAGAGCTTCTTAAAACAATTCAGAAGATTTGTGGTATATGGTTCTATATACCCTCCGCTACACCCATACTTCTTGCTAAAATGAATATAAATTTTAGAAAATTATAAAGGCTGAAGATGTACAAAAATAAAATTTTTACAATGGTAAATTCATTCACTTTTAAATTTCGCGTTAGAAAATACAGAATATTTATGAGAAATATGTATATTTATAAAGCCATTAATTGTAAAACAATATATGAACCATTGAATTTAATAAAAATTACCACATTGAAATATGGAGAAAAAAAAATAACATGAATACAAATGAAATTTGCAGAACAAAATCAGAAACATCAGGGCCACAAATACTTTGGAACTGCAAATAAAGTGTGCTGTTTCATCTTCGCATTAGCCATGAAAAAGCAAAATAATATGAATTTGGAGCTACCAACACACATAAAATCAAAATTAAAAGGGGAAAAAACATTAAAAATAAATCATAACATTATTAAATTAGATAGAAAAATAAAGAAAAATTAAAACCAGAAAAAACATACCATACACTATAGTTTACCTTAAAAAGATGCAGCACAAAATCATTTAATTTGACAATTCTAAAAAAAAAAAAAAAAAAAAAAAAATCAATATATTAATATAAGGTTAAATAAGGAATAAAATAGATAACCCTCTGAATTATGAGTAAAAAAAAAAATTTATGTTCCAGGGACAGTATGTGCATAATACTTGTCTGTGGTTATGCCAAATTAATGCATGTTTCTGAATCGTTTTCATTGATGTGATTTAGGCAATGTATAAAGGTATATCCAAAAACACTTATCTTGAGTCTTAAAAATCTATGGTATTGATTACTATTTTAGGTCTATAATTTTTGTCATCTTTTGTTCATTCAAGTGCTAGATAGCATTTTATATTTGTTTAACATGTTAATTTGTTTACTCATTGATGCCAATATGTTTGAGTGTAATTTGTGTTTTCTTTCAGAAAATTTTATGTAAACAAAACATTTATGCATTCACTTACCTAGGGTAAGATTTTGTTATGGGTCATCCTGATGCAACAGAATAGATATTCAACAATTTGTTTATGGATCAAAACATGGTGTTATTATACACTATGCATGTAAACCCCATGTAACGAGGAATAATCGAAAGTTTCTTTTGCTAGAAATTAATTATTCAAAAGTTTTTTTTTTCTTCACACACAAAAATATTTTTTTTTTTTTTTTTTTTGATTAGTTGAGCTTTTTTTACTTTCTAAGAATGATAAAAAGTATTTTTCATTGATCATTAAATCAAATCATTTATGATATGGATAAAATTGCGTTATAAATTATTAATATTTTCTAGTCATTTAATATTTAACCTTTTAAAAAAACTTATTTTATTTTAAAATTAAATATTAATATTAACTACGCTCAGACGATACACTTGACTTAATTTTCTTTAAAAAATAACTTTTGATATCATAATTCAATCTCATATTATTGCAACATCAGAGCATATTTATTTTATTTTTAATATGTGACATCACAGTCGTCTCTTTTTAGCACTTACTCAAAATTACATTGTGTTATTAAAAATGAAAACTTATACTTTGTTTCAAATATGATGTTACATTGATATTTTTAAAATTCTTAATGGAAAGTATTCCTGTGACATCACAATTGGTAAAAAGTTGAATTTTATAGCCTCGAATCGAAAGAAAGAAAAAGGTTCATTTTTATTACGGATTAATATCTGGAAAAAACTAAAATATTTATATTCTTGTAAAATGTGAAGTTATATTCTTGTGAAATATTCTAAGTGTAAAAGAAATTTTATATAATCTTTCATATAGATATAATGCTTGATATAAGAAGAAAACAGTGTTCTTCTGATGTCACAATTGGTAAAATTGCGGTTTTTAACCCCGAACCGAAAAACAGAATAGAGTCCACTTATTTATTTCATTTTGTTTTATCACGTGAAAATCTTTCAATTGAAAATTAATTACAGAAGCGAAATAATTATTCTGTTTTTTTTATTTTTTGGCAACGAAAAAAAAAAAGATGATTAAATATTATGGAAAATTTTTCAATTTATTCTGTATGAAAAATAGTGAAATATTGAATTATTAAGAAAAATATTTGAATAAAATAAATAAAAATTAGCCTATGTTCCCTGGAAGAAACGGCACAGTGGCGTAAACGCTGCAATGTGAAAAATCACTCAAAAAAATTTAGAAAATGGTCGTAAATGCCGCAGTTGAAATTTCTGCGGTAATTGCGATTACGATCATTTTCTAAATTTTTTTGAGTGATTTTTCGCAATGCGCCGTTTTTTCCAGAAATTACGGTATGATTTTTTCTTTTCTTTTTTCTTTTTTTTTTTTTTAAATATATTTATAAATTGACAGTTAAAAGTGGAAATAGTGAAAAGTTTTTAAAAATGTGTTTTAAAAGGTTTTATTAAGTATTGGATTCTGCCGAATAGTTTCATATTCGGCTTAACCAAATAGTTTGATATTTGGCATAACTGAATATTTGGTAACATGGCCGAATACCAAATAGAACCGAATATTTGGTGCATCCCTAATTTTAAATATTTTAAATTAAAAAATAATTTTACATCTTTCTTGGATATTTTATTTTTACTTAAAACTTAGTAGGATCTAATGTCATCAAGATTGACAAGTGATAATTATTAAGTTTGGCGAGTGTACAGATAAATATTCTGAACACATACAGAACACAGATACAGAAACACATTAATAATTAGTTTTAAGAATGCATAAAAATGAAATTATTTATCAGAAATTAATAATTTAAATAAAAAATTCCAAATTAATAATATTATTTTAATACCGTATTTTCGAGAATAAGCGCCGTGGGTGTATACGAGTTTAAAAGTTAAAAATATGCTCAGTGCGGCACGGCGAATACGATGATATTTTTTCCTTACAGCAATATGTATTAAAGAGGTGATTATGTGTAGAAAATTGTGAAAAGGCAGTCATTAATACAAAAATTTGAAATGTAAAAAAAATTTCGAAAATTAACAGATGGTCATAAAAAAACTTTATTAACAGAAAATATAGCTAGCTTCATGAAAGATCGCAGCAAAAGCAAGTAACTGTTTCTCATTTGCATAGCAAAATGAATCACTTATCGGATTTTAACGATGTTGCCACAGCTAAACAAACAAACAAACATATCATGATAATGGGGATTTTTTATCCAGTGAATCAAACAGTGTGCTTTTTGATGGATATCTATAATAGCCTTAAAACTTAATATATTTTAATAAAAATTTGATATTCAGCCAAACTTATTATTATTGTCAATTGCTGAAAATTTGAACAAAATCAACTAATTAATAACCAAAATTTTTTTTATTTTATTTTATTTTTTTATTATTATTTATTTATAGAGGAAAAGGAGAGTTTTGCTTTAGTTTCATATTTTCAATTCATTATTTCTTTTTGCTACTCGAACATTTCTTTTTTTAACAACGCAAATCTTTCTGACTTATTCATAGGATTTTTTTTTTTTTAATTTTTTAAAGGAGTACAATTCACACGAGAAACTCTATGAGAAATGCATCTATGAATTCTATGAAAAATGGAGTCTGGTTACGCCAGGCCCGGACTTGATTTCATTGAGTTTTCTTGGCTGGATGGGGCAAGCTTTTAGCATTTCAGGCAGGGTTAATATATTTCGTTCGGCTGGATCTGAAAATTTCGGCTCATCCACATTATTTTAAATTTGATGTCTGAATCTTTGGAACAGGAGAAAAAAAAAAATAATTTCAGATTTTTTTTTTCTTTTGAAAGATTATAAAAGATGAGGGGAGTAGAAGAGGGACATCCACTTCCTGCATTAACTATGCATTTTTCCATGCCCTTTTGATGCAATTTGTGTTTTTTCGCAATCTTATGGGAAATTTGCGTAATTTTTTTGCTGTCTTTTAATGAAATTTGCCATTTTTTTCGCAGTATTTTGACAAGATTAGCCTTTTTTGGCAAAATTGGCGATTTTTCTTTGAACGATTAATGAAATCAAAATTAATTTGTTTTCGCAACCATTTGTCGGAATTTGCGCTGCATTTTATGTCCGAAATTTTGGATTTATGACCGATTTTTGTTTTTTTTTTTTCTAAATTTTCGGAAAAATTCAGGAAAAATATCACGCTTGTTTATAAAAAAAAATGTGCATAAACGCTGCGGCGTTTCTTCCGAAATTTACGGTATTTAAATGAAATAGAATGTTTTTACATTATTTATTTGCCGTTTGTAAAGTATCATGAGAAGGATTAAAATGGTGATTTATTAGGATTTTCCTTAAGAATAAATGATGTACAGATGCAAGCTCCTAGTTTTGTTTAGTAAATAATCTGTTTTTTGCTTTTCCCAAATAAAAATCCTTAAACAAGAAAGAAAAATTTTTAGCCATCAAGACAGACTTGATGTTTTGTTCATGAAATCATAATCATAACCAACTTATTGAGTCAGAAGTAAGTAGTACATTGTATTTCATCTCACTCTATGTCTACCTTGTGTTTTCGTTTGTTACTTTAACAATAAATAAGATACCATAATTATATTTTCAACTCTCATGCTTTGATTGCTGTAAAATATGTTATGATGGAAAGGGTGGAAAATGCCACCATTCATAAGAAAAGAACTATGAGCTAGACATTCCGTAATTCAGAATTAAGTTGAAAGTATTTGTATTTTATATTGAAAAAAAAAATCTGCCGCCTTAAGTTATTTAAAAAGGTCAATTATGAGACTGTCAAATTTCTCTTTGACCATTTTTTTATTTCTCTTTGATTTTAAAATGTTTGTTTTAATTTGTAGAAAAAAACCATGAAATTAAAAATTTTTATTAACGAAAAATGTCTCATAATTGTGCTGCTTAAATAACACAAAAACTCAAGGCAGATTTTTTTCAATACTAAATGTTCCTATAAAAAGCTCTTATTTATTAAAATGTAAGTTTCTTTTATTAAATATTATGTAAAATTGTTTTAGAAAATAACATTTTAATACCTTTAAACTTTGAAATATAAAAAGTATTTGGAAAGCCAAATATTCAGTATTCTGCCGAATAGTTACTATTTGGCTGGCCGAATATTTGGTATTCGGTTCAGCAATTACTATTCGTCTAGCCGAATATTCGGTATTCGGTTCACCTGTCAGCCGAATATTCGGCATTCAGTATTCTGCCAAAATCACTATTCGGTGCATCCATATTTAAAATTTAAAAATACAATTTCCTTGTTTGGTTTATACAATACATTAATTATATTAAAATGTAGTTTATCACACATAGTTTTATCTGCAGTATTAATTACAAATTCATATTTTTAATTTCAATGGAATGCAAGTTTTATTTTTAACCAAATATTTGTAACTTTGTTACTCATTAGCTGCTAAATAAAGGAAAAAATCATTTTGCCATTTATTTAAAAAGTGACCATTAATGAAGCTGAGTCTACCAGCCACTGGTTCCTAATCGAATTTCCTAGTTTTCACCTGTAGATATAAGTCTGATAGTAAACTAGATGTACAACTAACTTTTTTGTGGTACACCAACTTTTTATAGATAAGTTGTGTTATCTTGCAATATAAAATTATTAATATATGTATATATTACTACAGATTTGAAAAAAATATCTTTTGATTAATAATTTGTAATTTGATGTTTTAAAATTATTTTTATGTCTTTTATATGCCTAAAATAATGTATTTTAACATAGTAAATATCTTTGCAATCAATTCTTAAAGAATAGCAGTTTCTTCCATTTCTTCTGCCTGTTAGAAACCTAATTTTTCCATATTTTTTTCCACTTTCAAAAAAACTTGCCAACAATGCTTAAAATATTTCAAAATATAATAGCTTATACTTTCCTTTTAATATACAATTTTTTATCTATGACAACTAACAGTTTTTAATTTTTGTAAAAAATATATTGGAAATAATGAATTAACTGCAAGAGGTCAGTGTTTATATTGTAAATATTGCCGCAGCTACAATTATATTTGTCTGTCTGATTTTATATTGTTTACATATGTTAACTCTTGAAGTTTTACAATTTAAAATTTTTACTTATACTACAGCCTACTTCAGTATTGGTTAAGGAAATTCTTGTTTGTCTTCAACTGTGTTTATAAGATTAGAAAATACAGTTTTAAATTAGATAGAATTTATTGATTTATAAGATTTCTCAGCATTCTATGATTGAAATCAACTGTGTTTATAAGAATGGCAAATTCAGTTTTAAATTAACACATTCACTGCCACTCACGCGAAAGTGCGTGATATGGCACCTACGTTAAGGGGCCACTCATGCACCAGCACATGATGTGAGGTGACGTCCAATAGCCAGTCACGCGCTGGCGTGGGAAAATCTTTCACTGATTCTTTGTTATAAAAAGTATATTGGCTTCTGGGAAAAACCCACTTCTACAGTGCGACAATCATCACATCTTCGTGTAAGCGGCAGAGAACGTGTTAAATAGAAAATATTTATTTATAAGATTTCCCAGAATTCTAAGTAAAAACTTTAGGTAAAGACAAACTACCTTAGAACAAACAATTTTTGTATAGAAAACTAAATTAATAATGCATTAAGTTAAAAATGGTCTAGTGCAGAGTTTACAGTATCAGATTATGTGATCTCTCCTGAAGCAATCTAATGGAAAAACAAACGTGAGTTTCCTTGGCTGATCAGATTAATCAGATACCATGTGATCTGATGTCATAAATTTCATCCTAATGTAGGAGAGACAAACAAGAGCTTTCTTAGCATTTTATTGAAATCAACTGTGTTTATAAGATTAGAAAATACAGTTTTAAATTAGATAAATTATTGATTTATAGGATTTCTTAGCATTCTATAATTGAAGTCAATTGTGTTTATAAGAATGGAAAATTCAGTTTTAAATTAAATAGAAAATATTGATCTATAAGATTTCCCAGAATTCTAAGTAAAAACTTTAGGTAAAGACAAGCTACCTTAGAACAAGCAATTTTTTTATAGAAAACTAGATTAATAATGCATTAAGTTAAAAATGCTGGGTGTCCTTCTCAAATCAATATCTATATTTTTATTCAGAATTTTTAATGCAACATAGGTATTTTAACATAATTCATAGTTGATTTATCTTCTTTTGGCAAAATGTCATTATGACATGAAAAATATTTGTTGTGCTCTCCTGTTATTTTTTATTTTCTCATTGTGTTTCAGATATAGCATCGAAAGTCTGTTGAAATTTCTTTTTACTATGTTCATTGTTCTTAAAATTCTGAACTGTAATTTAGATTTGCATTGGTTTGTGACGCTAATCTCCTATATAAAAATTGTTATCTACCTTCTTTCAAAA
Source organism: Maratus speculifer (assembly GCA_964019185.1). Taxonomy (NCBI): domain Eukaryota; kingdom Metazoa; phylum Arthropoda; class Arachnida; order Araneae; family Salticidae; genus Maratus; species Maratus speculifer. Next base: position 75,957,029 of record OZ025301.1, read on the forward strand.
ATTTACATGATATTCTGTGATACCTTTTATGCAATATCTTAATCTGTAATATCGTTTGAACTTATTAAAATCTTATACAATAAATTCATTGTACATTATTTTGAGCTTTAAACTGTTTTTATTGAATATGTAAATATTATATGTTTATTGAATATTTTAAAATTATATTTGTTTGTTTAATTGTACTTTAGGTACTTCCACTTTACAAACTGATGAGATCAACAAGAGGGGTCACAAATATGTATCTTCAAATTTAAGGAATGAAGATTGGTATAGCCAGAGTGTATCTACGACACCTTCTGAAGGTGAAAGTATGAAAATTTCATATAACATTTGTTACTGTTTGTGATTACGAGCATAAATATGAATTAAAAAATATTGATAACTTTAAAAAGCAGACTGTAATTTTATTATTTAATCAGGGTTGCCATGCCACCGGGAAAACACAGGGAATTTCAAAATACCCTCTCAAAACAGGGAAAATCCAGGGAATTTTTCAAAAAATCTGGAAAACACAGGGAATTTTTTCCTGTTAAATCCAAACATAATTTTTTTCTGCTTTCAAAATAAAATTCTAATAAAATTCGCAGAAGAAAGAAAATTCTGGAAAAGCGGTGCAAAAATTCACTTTAAGTTTCTCTTCCATGTGTCTGCCTACACCCCTTCTTTGCCATGCGAATAGTTGAATCCACAGAGCACCTCCTCTCAATTCTTCCATCTGCGACTGCGCATAGTGTTCTTCCCCTTTTTCCTTCTCATCTGTTTCTCCCGTCGTTGCCGCGTCAGTTCAAGACAGGCATGAGAATCTTTCGCAGATCCGCAATTTTCTGCTTTGTCATTTTTAGCATTTCTGATTTTTTTATATCGTCAAAAGACCATGTGAAAAAAATAGAATTTTCGCGAAAAAACCCGCACGTTTCCGCTTTTTTGTCATTTTTAGCTTTTCTGATTTTTTTATATCATCGAAAGATCGCGTGAAAAAAATAGAATTTTCGCGAAAAATACGCGATTTCCCCCAAAAAAATCACGAGGAAAATGCAATTTTCGTCGAAAGATCCCAAGATCGCTAAAAATACGTGATTTTCGACAAAATATTGCAAAAAAATGCTGTTTTAGTCAAGAGATCGCGAAAAAATGCTGTTTTCATCACAATATCGCAAAAAAAAATGCTGTTCTCGTAAAAAGATCGTTGAAAAATGACGATTTTTATCGAAAGGCTGCGAAAAAAACGTCAATTTTCGTCATAAAGTCGAGAAAAAAACGTCAATTTTCTTCATCGAATCGCCAAAAAAACAGCAATTTTCTTTATCGAATAGCGAAAAAAACGTGGTTTTCATTTTAAAAAAAAAAGCGAAAAAACAGCGATTTTCGTCAAAAAAAACCCGGCAATTTCTGTCAAAAAAATGGCGATTTTTGTCAAAGCATGAAAAACGCCGATTTTTGCCAAAAATTGCCGTTGACAAAATTATGACAAAAATTGTCGATTTTTTTTTTTAACAGCAATTTTTGATGTAAAATCGCAAAAAAAAAAAAAAAAAAAAAAAAAAAAATTGCAGAAAATTTTGTTTTTTGCAATATTGTCTTCAACAACTTTTTTTTGCAGTTGAGTGATAAATATTTCAAAGTATTTTTTAGCTGAATGCTTGAGTATTGCTCTACTGTTTTTATTATTATTAACATAAAATTTGGGATTTTAATAATAAGTGTAATAACTTTAAAGAGTTATTTTTATTTGCTCATATTACATAATGAATTATATTTGCTCAATTAGTTGGGTAATGGGAAATTACAAGGTGGTTAACTGGCATACATACACGCATATATTTTTGCACACTCAACATAGAATAAATGCGTTGCAGTACAGGGAAAACACAGGGAATTTTTTTTCAAGATTAGAGTGGCAACCCTGTTAATTTGTGCTCTGAGAGCTGTGACTTGCCTTGACAGCGTCCATACAACTAACTGAAGGGAGGGTAAATGTGGTGACCTCGTAACAACAAAATTGGTGCCAACATACCATCCCACATTGAAATATCATTTCAATATACAATATAATACAGTAAAATCTCTAAATAACAGACACCTCGGGAATGCAGAAATTGTCCGCTATTGGGAAAACTTCAGAGATTTAATAATCGCTAAGAAATACTTAATGTTTCATTAATTGCATTTTATATGTCCTAAAACTTCTATTACATGATTAATCAGAAATTAAAATTATTTTTTAAGCAATAAAACTGAAATAAAATTGTGTACACCTTCATCCACTGTCTAGTACACTCTTGCGAAAAAAAACTGTTACAAAAGTTTACTTTTGCTTGCGATTACATGTAATTTGTTTTTTAATGTGACTTTATTGGATATTATAGAATTCCGGGATGGAAAGAGGAACGGGGTTGAACTTTTTGAGCTTTAAAAACATAAAATCGCAAAATCATCTGAGGGAATGTTTCGAATGCTCTGAGAGATGTCCCTACCGGGCAACTTCCTGAATTCAACATTGGACGTGGAGGGGGGGAAAGCTTTCTCAAGCCCATCCTCTGCATTTATCTGTGATCACAACATTTGTGATACATTTCCCCAATAAATTTAGACGCTTTTAACTTTTTTTTCATTTTTTTTTCTTTTCGTTAAAAGATACCTTTTTAATCTTTATCGCCGAAATAAGTGTCCGCTATTCGGAATGTCCGTTATTCAGAGGTTAAACATAGAAAGTTTTAAGTTTTGGGAGTGGGGATTATAAAATTGTCCATTAAATAGAGGTGTCCACTATTCGGGAGTGTCCGTTATGGAGGTTTTTATCTAAATTTACAATGAATATTGTACAATATAATAAAGATGCATAATATAATAATAATAAATAAAACAATGACAAATTCAATAGATTTCAATCCTTTGTTTACATAATAAGTTTACAATGGAATGGTTATACCGAGTCATATAATAATAATTTGTCAGCTTATTGACAAGGAAGTAAGCATAATTTCGATATGCCTCTTTTGAAAATACACTGAGGGGTTTTAACTAATACCACTCTAACCTTACCATCTGGTCAGGGTCGGACTGGGTCATTGTAAAGGGCGCAGACCTTGAATTTTTGGAGGGCGCAACTTTTTTAACGAAACTCATTATTTTATCATATTTATAGAAATATTCAATATTTATAGGAAGCCAATAATATTCGTCAGTAACAAACAAACTGTAAGAATATGTAATAGAGATTCGCTCATCTGAATTAATTGGGACCGGTGCCTATTTTGATTACAAAAATTGCGAAAATCCGAAATTTCGATTTAAAAAAAATGTTAGTTATAAGTACTCAGTTGTATAGTAAAGATCTTTTAGTCCGTCATCCGGTGGTTCGGCTTGCTGGGTAAACCGGCACGACTCGCGAAAAAAAATAGTATTCCTTCACTGCCAAAAAAAAAAGACCCAAACTGGATTGTAAGATCTCTGCGTAGAGTACTGTTCCCAAAATGGTACAGTAGTATTCCTAAAGTAAACAATCAAAAATGGTTCATAGTTAATGAAATGATTGAAAAATCATTTTCAATCATTCCACAGCCAGTACTTGGAGCTATAACCGAGCGGGTTTTTTTTTTAACCAATTTCATCCTCCCCCCCCCCCCCCTCACTGAGGAAGGGGATCGAGGAATCCTTGAAACGGCGTTATGTAATTCTTTGGGGGATGGGGGGGGGGGGGGTGATTTACGAAATTTGTGCGTTATAACGTTGTAGTTTTTAACTTATGTAACGAACATTAATAGTATTGACTTTGTGTTCTTATAAATCAGTGTTTCTCAACCTTTTTTGATTGCGGCACACTAAAAATATAAAGAATTATTTGCGGCACACCTGAATGAAAAAAAAAGGGAAAGTTGTATGATACAATAAATCGCATATATATTCACAAAATTTATTTAGCCAGAGGGCTGGCTCGCTGTATTTTCTTACACAAATTAAATCAAAGCATGATTCTAAAGTCGCCAGACAAATTCGCATTACATCGTCAATTTTTAAAAATGTTTCTCTTTTTTTTTTAACTTGATTTCTGTCAATGCTAAAAAATCTAAATTCAGATTCATGAAGATGCAAGAAGCAGAAAGATTTTAATTATTTTTAAACTAATTTCGCAGTACGCTTTTTTTTAGGGGGGGGGGGTGTACCCATTCAATTTTTTTTCTAGAAGATTATTGAGAGGTAAATCTTATTACAGTGAAACCTCCAAGTAAGGGACACTCCGAATAAGGGACACCTCTATTTAAGGGACAAAACCCACGGTCCCAGTCCCTTGGTATAGGACGTGTAATGTATTTACCTCTGAATAAGGGACACTCGATTTAAGGGACACTTGAAATAGAGATTAAAGAGGCTGGCTTTTGAATTTCAGTTAATGAAGTAGTGTGTGATGAAAATGAAAATACAGATTTTTGTGAACTTATCAAACTCGCAAACAATTATGTTGATACAGAGAGATAAAACACATTAACCGAGCATTTATTTTCCCACAATTCTCATTCGAGTTCAATGTGTTTATCCCCATTGAAATTAATGCTGAAAATTATGAGGATGATTCTGAAAATGGAGAATAAAAAGAAAATTGTGAAATAAAGAACTTTACAGATAATTTAATGCTGCTCTCAAATCCAAAAGGGCAAATTTTATGACAAAAGTTTTAATTTATTTTTATTCAGAAATGCCTAAAACTAGCAGGCGTTGTTTAGAAATTATGTAATTGAACTGTTTTTTTTTTCTTTCAAACGCAATAGATCTTTTAGAAAATAGCATCAACGTGTTCGTTTTGAACCGAATTTATACACGAAAGAAGAATAAGTATTCAAGAAAAAGGTGAAAAACGTTCGTCACGTGATCAAAATCACTTATAACTCCATTGATAATTTATTCAAAACTTGAAAACACAGTTCGATTCCAAATCGCTTCCATAGTCAGGCATTCCTATTTTATACCTTTCCGTTAAAAATGAATTTGTAAATGTGTAATGTGTCAAAACGTTTTCCGCTTGCTGAGCAGAGCAGTTAAGAGATTTCTGTCCTTAAAATATGCAAAGCAGTTAAATACTTTTTTTTTTTTTTTTTGTAAATACTATGATAATGAAGAACTAAAATTTATAAATATGGTAAATGAACACTTGAAAAATTTATAGTGAAAAATTGAAATTTGCAAAGCAATCACTTTTGATTGATTACTTCAAGAATAACTTTTTAAATGTTTTTATACTTTTTGCATGTACACAGTTTGTGTAAAAAATACAAATCAATAATTCTACAAATCATTTAATGATTTAGTAATCAATTAAAATTTTTAATTAATTTTCTATTCCTTTTGTGTCTGATTAACGTAATTTATACTCTTCGAATGCATTTAAACTTCGGCTTTTAATGTTTTGTTATTTTTATATCCTTCAGGACGTAAGTAAAAAACTCCGAATAAGGGACACCTCTATTTAAGGGACAAAAGTTCCGGTGCCATAGGTGTCCCTTATTCGAAGGTTTCACTGTATTTCTAAAATCAGTGAGCTGTTCTTTTCAAATTTGGTGCTTTGCAAATTACAATCGGGTTCGTTAACCATTTTTATTCGCCAACTGAAAGCGAAGGAAAGTAGCTTTTAAGCACAAGATAAATAGAAAATGTCTTATCGTCGATACGACACCAGGCAATTTACAGGTGATAACAGATTAAATTAAATAGCTTAATCATTTTATAAATTAGGATCGATTCGAAAATCTATTAATTTAGTTCGATCAAATGAAAGAATAAATTTCTGATTAGAAGGGGAAAGCATATAAATTATATAAAAACAATCGTCGGAATAGCAGAGTAAATTATATATCGAACTCTGATGTAACGAACAAAATAACTTTAAAACCTTTGGAATAGATTTTTATGCGTAAAAACTATTCGGATAGAATCAAATATCCCGCTGTAGACAGTATTCCGCCGTATACGGAGTTTATTATGTACTAAAAATCATAACTGGGAACTTGAAAATCATTTTTACGTTAGATTTATATCCGTGTTTTCAGAGTAGAAAAAAAAACCGATTTATAAATATATATATATATATAATGGAAGGGATATAAAGAGAACTTCCAAAGGTCGCCGTAGCACCCTGGGCCTGGGTGCGATGCGGTGTTGAGGAGCCCTGCTTTACCACCGTGCGAAAGAGCCGGGCGCGGTAATTTAGTAGGGCGCCAAATTTATACTAACGACTTCATTTTTTGGCCTGCTACAAGAAAAGGTTGTCCGGGGGGGGGGGGGGGGGGGGAGCGCTTAATTGACCCGGACGCAGTTTTCTCTTCGCATGTCCATGATCATATAAACAAAATCCGTGACAGATGTGTTAGGATGTGTAAATATTTTCAGGCAATCTCAAAAATTCTGATTATTATCTTAAGTAAATTTAATTAAATATCAATCTATTCAAAAAAAAGCAATTTTAATTCTCTGGAATTTTATTAATAAATCAAATAAATTTAATATTTTTCAGTTTAAACATCGGAGCTCTCCGTCATAACATAATTGGAACAAACTAAATTTTTTTTTTAAATTATTTTATTATTAACTATTAACTCCTAAAACTATATTAATCGATTTTATTTTCAAATATAAATCATTTTTACATTATTACCCAATTCTTTAAACCGTTAGTTTGTAATTTATGCATTTTTTAAATTTTGGCGCGATCACTTATTTTTATTATCAAAAACTGGCTTTTTCTCAATTTCAAGTTCGCCATTTACAAACCTGCCCCTTCGCGTCCCTTCATTGATGATTCATCCTGATCCAGATTGTTCCAGAAGGTTTTTCCCGCCTGTTTTCGGCGCGCATCCGCGATGATTCACCCCCTCTCTCGGGAACATTCCAGATCCTTCCAAACGTACTGATCTCTGATTGGCTGAATGCCGAAGGCGGACGTTTAAGCGGGCAAGTTTGTGTGATTTATTTTGACACTTTTTAGGGAGAGCTCGTACAAGAAGGACGTGGGGCTCCCTGGCCGATTTTTCGGTCAGGGCAGTCGGAGTCTTGAGCTAAGAAAGAAAACGCGCACTTTTTGCATATCGGCAGCTAAAGGTGTGGGACTCTCATTTTTTTTTAAAGAACTTTGAAGTGGGAATCATCTAGCTTATTGCTCATCTGCCAAGAACGAGTTTGTTACATCAACTTGACGGTTCCACAAATCAGATATGATGAAGGTTTAACAAGTGCTATTGTTCTACAGTGGGGGCCGATCCGCAGCGTGCTGTTCTGCAGCAGGGGCCGATCCGCATGCTCATGGCCGATTCTTGGGCCGAGTGTCACTGGTCTTCACTTTGATTCTCCGCTGGTCAGCACATCCCTGGAGTGAGTTTTCTAAAGTCTGGTGCTTGGGATCGGATTACTGCAGGAATTGACCGCAGCACATCTTCGATTCGTGGGCCGGAAATCTGTTGCTGTCTCGTCGAACGATACCTTAATGTACAATCTGGCGGATTTTACCAAGAAAATGACGACATGCCTTCCTGCAAATTAGTGATCTAAAAACTGTACAATACGAACTGTTAACAATTATGGACTAGATTTTATGGAACTGTTCACGTCTTCCTTTGGCAGCAAAGAATGAATCGTCGTAGTCTGATCTTCATGTATTATGTAATGATTTTATACTTCTTTTAGCTCTGTGGCCACAGACGATTTTTTTTGAGATGATCATGAATAATAAATAGGTTAATCTGATAAATTCTGAGTTTCATTGTGTAATCAAGTATGGTGAGTGAATTTTTAATTTTTCCTTTTCAGCTAATATTTTTTCTCTAATTTAAATTTTATTAATGATATAGAATCCATCTCTTTACGTTAAATTAAACTCTTCTTACAACGCAATGTCTACTCTTTACGTCGCGAGCTGCTGGTTGTGTTTGGGAAGTTAACTGTCCGATAATATAATTTTTGGGTCAATCCTTTTATTTTGATAAGTATTGGCAGCTAAATAATATTGGTTTAGTGTCTCCCCAAATACAGCTATAGCAAGATGCAACGCTTTGATTGTTACATTTAATATACAGTTACATTAAAACAGTTCTGATGTTTTCATATTAAAATAAAATTTTTAACAAAAAAAAAAAAAAAAAAAAAAAAAAAGTTTGAATTACCTTTTTTTTTTTTTTTTTTTTTTGAAGGGAATATTCTTTCTAAAATTGTTGAGATATATGTTTTATAACAAAAATACTTTTAATAAGAACACTTATGTTTTATAATTTTAAATCAAAACATTAAACTTTATGGACACACAAAGTCTTGGTCTTTGAAATGAATGATTTTACTGCAAACTAAATAACAATAATGAAGTGAAAAGTGATGATCTTTGGTGCCAGACAGTCTGCATGTTCGTTGCTGCTATTGGTAACATATAAAACATACTTTAAATTTTAAAAGGTTTTGATTGGATGTTGCCCTCAACAAAGAAACTGTCAAGAATTATTTTCCTTTGCAAAGGGAATAAATTCTTTTTATTGGTTTTTTAGTGCTTAAAAAATTATTGTTTTTTTAAAAGATATATAAAGAATATTTTTAACCATGTTGTAGTTTAGTATTTGTCATATTTTTATTTTTTTGTTTTATTTTGTTTTTTTAAACTATTAACTTCACATAGTTAAGGGCGCATATTTACTTGACCGAGGGCGCACCGGCCCAAGGGCCGGTGGGCCGGCGGGCCAGTCCGAGCCTGCATCTGGTACGTTAACTACTTCCTAAACTCTACCTATTATCCATTTGCAGGATGGGAGATTATCCTCTTTTAAAAGGACCATTGAATTTGGAATGACTATCTTTTTCAAATCGGCATTTTTGTTTGGTTTGTAAGTTGTTAAGATGATCAAATTTCCACTTTCATCAAATAAATTGGACCATTTTATTTAATCTTTGCCATTGAGACAAATAATTATTGCATTTACCAGTGAGATCAGATTCAGACACTCTGCTTAGAGGTCTATTTATGAAAAGATGGCCTAGAGTTAGAATTTCAAAATTTCATTGGGGTCAGAAGACATGAGTGTGAGAGGATGACTGTTTAAAATGGCTTCAATTTGTGCGGTAATCGTTAAAAGTTGTTTGAGTTAATCGCAAATTTCTTGCAAATTTTTTTAATTGATGCTTAAATGACTTTACCCCAGTTTCCTGCAAGCCACCAAAATTGGGTGATCTGGGTGGAATGAAATTCCAGGCGATTTCCTCACTTATTAAATAGTCAGCCAAAACATCTGGGGGGGGGGGGGGGATTCTAATCAGGTTCGCTAAACGTTTTAACTCTGCACTGGCTTCAACAAAATTTTTGGCATTGTCAGTTCAGATAGAATAACTTTTACCTCTCCTACTGAAGAATCTTTTCTGTTGCGATGCATCCAAATACTGAATTGCAAAACACTAAATTGATGTTTAAAATTTGAATTTCTCCATCCTTTATTATATCAAAAAAGGATTCGGCTCAGAGTAACATGTCAATTTTGCCAGGAATGCTAAATTTTGAATCTGCTGACTGGTGAGGAATTTTCAAGTTATCAGTGTTTAATTTTGTTACTGGGAGTGAACTGATTATTTTTGAAACAACAAGAAAATCCAATGACATTTCATAAGATCCATTTCCGTGTAGAATTTTCACATGCATTTTGTTTTTAATGTTCATTTCTTTTCCACCTAAACCTGATATCACAGTTTTCAATCTCTTTAATGAAATTCCCAATCGATCAGCGAATTCTGATGTTACAATATAGGACATACTTCCCGAGTCCATTACTACATGTGCTTGTAAATAACTTCCAGTACAAGGGTTAAAAACCCAAACTAAAGCAATGGACAAAATGACAGAGTTATTTCCATTATTAACGCAAGATAAAGAAGGCAATACAAGTAATTTAACTTCTGTTTGTCCATAAAACTGTTGTGCATTCGGATTCAATTTATTATCTTGTTTAAATGTTCCGGATGGCAAACGTGGGAAAGTTTTTATTTCTAGTTTGTCAGCAAAATTATATAATTTGTTGAAAAACCTGCTAGCTCCTGACAATCCTTCCGATAAAGATTACCTCATTCTAAAAAATACATTAAAAGCTCATCTCACTCCGACGCCGCTTATAATTCCTAGTAGGCATGTGTTTCTAAATCGTAAGCAAAGGGAGGGGGAAAGTGTCAGTGCTTTTATGGCTGAACTTCGCTCCTTGGCAATTCCTTGTCAATATAAACAAGAAATGTTGAACACGATGTTACGGGATGTTTTCGTAAGCGGGCTAAGGGATAGAGCAATATTAGATAGACTTTTTGAGGAAGATGATATAGATATTGAGAATACCTTGAAAATTGCTTTAGCTATGGAGAAAGCTATGAAAGGGGCAAATGAGATAATGGGTAAATCTTTAGAAATTAAAGAATTTAGCGTGAGGAAAAATAATGAGCAGTCAAAATTTGTTTCGCAAAAGAAAAACTTTGGAAGACAAAATCTTTCGGGAAAGAAAGTAAAAACGAGCTGTACACGGTGTACAGCAACGGATCACGGTAAACATTCCTGCAGATTTAAATTAGCTAAGTGTCATTTTTGTCAAAAAATCGGGCATATTCGAAAGGCTTGTTTTGCAGCGAAAAAAGGGTTAAAAGGGAACACGGTAAAACAAAAGCAGGTAAATACCCTGTATTCTAGTGAAAATGTTATCCCAATGTATTCTTTTGATTTGAACTCGCTGAAAGAGGAGGAGCAAAGAAAACCTCCAATTATGTTAACAGTAAATATTGAAAATAAACCTGTGAGTATGGAACTTGATACTGGAGGGGCCGTCTCGGTAATGAGCATAAAAAAATTTCGTGAGATTTCGAAAAAAAGAATTCAACCCACAAAAGTAGTTTTTAAAACATATAAAGGTGAAATAATTGTACCTTTGGGTTTTGTCCCCGTTGATGTTGAATACAAAAATCAAAAATTTAAATTAAATTTGTATATTGTTAAGGAAAATTTGGATACAATTTTTGGCCGCGAATGGCTATATAGTATAAATTTGGACTGGAATTCTATAAAAGCTGTAAGAACATCCTATGACTATAATTTGAGTAAATTGTTAGAAGAGTATAAAGAGCTTTTTGACGATAAGTTAGGGGAAATTAATAATTATGAAGTAAAGTTGGAACTTAAATCTGATGCAGTGCCAAAATTTTGTAGAGCTAGACCTGTACCCTTTTCTTTAAAAGACAGGATTGAACAAGAAATTGATAGGCTTGAAAAGGAAGGCATCATAGAGAGAGTAGAGACCTCTGATTGGGCAACACCAGTAGTCCCGGTTGTAAAAACAGATGGGTCTATACGCCTATGTGCAGATTATTCTGTTACCGTAAACCAAAATATTATGGTACAACAACATCCTTTACCAAAATTAGAGGAAATTTTTTCAAGCTTAAATGGAGGTAAACATTTTTCAAAAATCGATTTTAAACATGCATATTTACAAATGAAAGTACATCCAGATAGTCAAAAGATCTTAACGATAAATACACATAAGGGATTATATGTTTGTAAAAGACTTATGTATGGTTTAAATTCTGCTCCAGCGATTTGGCAAAGATATATTGATGGGCTTTTCCAGGGGATGGAAGGAATCAAAGTTTTTATGGATGATGTTAGAGTGACTGGATCAGATGATAAATCACATTTAGAGGCCTTAAGAAATTTTTTTCAGAAATGTAAAGACCATGGGCTGAAATTAAATTTAGATAAGAGTAAATTTTTTCAAAAAGAAATTCAATTTTTAGGGCACAAAATTGATGCAAACGGTATACATAAGACTGATGAGAAAATTTCTGCGATTTCAAAAGCTCCTAGACCCACTAACGTACAGGAAGTACAAAGTTTTTTAGGGCTTGTTAACTTTTATGGAAAATTTTGTCCTAATTTGGCTACAATAGCGAATCCTTTGTATAAACTAACACAGAAAGGTGTAAAATGGGTTTGGTCAAAGGATTGTCAGGAAGCTTTTGAAAAAATTAAAAATGAAATTTGTTCTCCGCGTGTCCTAATGCATTATGATCCATCAGTGCCATTGATATTGGCAACTGACGCATCTCCTGTAGGAGTAGGGGCGGTTCTTTCCCACTCTTTACCTGATGGAACGGAAAGACCAATAGCTTTCGCCTCCAGAACCCTCACAAAAACTGAGCAAAAATACGCTCAGATTGATAAAGAAGCACTAGCAATTGTGTGGGGTGTCAAGAAATTTTATCTTTACCTTAAAGGGAGACGATTCACATTATTAACTGACCACCAACCTTTAGTAGCCATCTTCGGATCGAAGAAAGGTCTTCCAGTTCTGGCAGCGACAAGATTGTTACATTATTCTTTAGTATTACAATCTTTCCAGTTTGACATTAAGTATCGTAATACAAAACAACATGGTAACGCTGACTTTCTGTCTAGGCTGCCGTCCACTTCTGAACAGCTAGACGTTAAAGATGAAATTGATCTATTTCAGTTAGCACAAATCGAAACTCTTCCTGTCACAGCCAAAGACTTAGCCAAAGAAACTCTGTTGGATGCAGACCTCGCCCCATTGCTGAATATTTTACAGAATGGAGGAATTTTAAGAGGGAGAGAAGCAGAATATAGTCTACAAGATGGTTGTATCATGTTAGGCCAGCGTGTGTGCGTTCCCAAAAAATATCAGGCTCAGGTGCTTGAAGAGTTACATCATGGTCATCTGAATGCTGTTAAGATGAAAGCTATCGCTAGATCGTATGTTTATTGGAAGAACATCGATAAGGATATAGAAAATTGCTCAAAGAATTGTGTAGACTGTGCTCGGTATAAAACCGACCCACAGAGAGTAAAGGTGCATTGCTGGGAGTATCCTAGTGCACCGTGGCAACGTATTCACATAGATTTTGCTGGGCCTATCTTTGAATATATGTTCCTGATTATAGTAGATGCTCATTCCAAATGGTTAGAAGCTTATCCAATGAAATCCACCACAGCAACCAAAACCATTGAATGCTTAAGAGATTGTTTCGCCCGATTTGGATTGCCACTCATGCTGGTAAGTGACAACGGTCCACAATTTACATCATTTGATTTTGAGATGTTTATGCGTAATAACGGCATTAAACACAAGACCACTGCGCCATTTAAACCATCTAGCAATGGGCAGGCCGAAAGATACGTCTTTACAGTCAAACAATCTCTAAGAGCAATGCAAAATTATAGTGGCACAATACAACAAAAATTAAGTACGTTCCTTATGCAATACAGAAAAGCTCCAAACCTCACGACACTTCATAGTCCAGCCATGCTTATGTTGAAAAGAGAGATTCGGACGAGAATCGATCTGCTGCGTCCTGATCTTAAACGCAGAGTGGAAGAAAAAGTTCGTAAAGGAACTTATGAATTCTCGGATAGAGGATTCCAAATTGGCGACAATGTCGCTGTACGAAATTACCGACATGGCGACAAGAGATGGAGGTTTGGTAAAGTCGTTAGAAAAGATGGACAGCTACATTACACTGTCGATGTAAATGGTCAATTGTGGCGTAGACATGTAGATCAAATACGGGATGGAGGTGACATAGAGGAAAAAGAAAGCGAGCTCCGACGATCATTTTCAAAACCTGCCATTCCTGTGCAAAATGATGATGTTACGACAACTAGTGCTGAGTTAGCACAATCACCCACTAGTGTGGAGGCGGAGACGACTGATGCAACGCCAGTCTCAGTTACTACATCAGAGCATGCTCCACTCAGTGTCCACGGTTCAACTCCAACACCACAACCAGTTCGCCGATCTACTAGAATCCGGAGACCTCCTCAGCGATTGGACTTGTAGTGATAGTTTAGGAAGGGAGGAGATGTGGTGTATTTAACTGTAACCGCAACTTAAGCAAAAATGTAAATAGAATGTTTTATGTAAGCGGCAATTGTGTTCTATGCCGATTGTGTGTATCTGTGATCGTCTGCTGTAAATAATGTGTCCGTATTAAATAAGTTCTTTTAGTAAGATGAAAGTATTATTCTTCCAAAGTACATATCACTTGTTAATGATATTAAATCGATATTTAGTTCACATATTAAAATAATATGTGATAGGATTCAATTTATTATCTTGTTTGACGGAATTAACTTCATTAATTTTGTTCGGAAAGGAACTGTTTACATTTCTGTGAAGTAACGTATTATGTCTTGACTGACAAATGTTGCGGAACTTTTAGACTTGCAATTAGCAATCACATGTTGATTACTTAAACAATTAAAACAAAGTTTGTGTTTCATTGCTAATTCTTTTCTCTGAAAGACATTTAAACTCAAAATTATATTGCACTTATAAATTGAATGATTTTGTTTACATAGCACACATGAATTAATTAAAATGGTTGACTTAACAAAGAGGGTTTTTGTCTAAAATTACGCTCTTGATTTGATTTGGGTTTTGCTGAAATGATTTTACTGGTATTTTCCAAACTTTGAGAATGTTCCTCTAAAAATAATATTAAATTGTCTAATTCTTGAAATGATACTCATTTCGTAACTTTTTTGCATATCTTTATCCAATTTTTGAAAAATAATATTCAGAATTAAAACATCAGAAAGATTGTTTCTTGTGTTATTTAAAACCTTTAGTGCCCAAATGCTTTTCTTTGCAGTGTCAACTAAATTTCATAGATTTTTTCAAGAAGGCTGTATAAATTTTTTCTGCTTCAAAAAGTGAATTTATGTGTATTTCTACAGTTATTCTATTGTTTTCATATCTGACTTTTAATGCCTGAATTAAAGAAATTAATGTATCTTCTGTTGTTTGCAAAACTTTTGCTTCTTTTGTTAACGTGGCTGATAAATAATGCAGTTTTTGTGTTTCAGACAATTGCTCCTTTGATGTTACAATATTATCAAATTGTAATTTGATTAATCTCTAATTTTCTGGTTTTTCTGAGAATTTGAGGAGAGGAATTTCTGGTAATTTAATATTAAATGCTTCATTTGTACGAGTAGTTTTTAGTTGAGTATGATTAAGAACCTTACCTCCTTCTAAGCGCTTAATTTTGAACTTAACTCTTGTGATGTTCTCACTATATTCTTCACTAATGTTAAAAGATAGCAGAAAAATAACAATAGTATAAAAGCATTGATGATAATGAATTTTAATTCAAGATATGGTCAGTTTGGACGTACATAGTAACAGCAGTGACATGGAATCGCCATTTTAAACCTAGGTAACAATTTTTAATAATATATGTGTAATGCAATATCCAGTTGCAGCATAAAAGCTATTAATGTCTTATTGTTAAAAACAGATTAACTTAATTAGAATTAATCACATAAATACTATGAATTCACAACTAGTTTCATTAAATGGATTTCCTTAAGCCTTCCATGTCTTAAAAAGTTTATTAAAAACCTATCTGGAAAATCTCAGCATGGACCAAAACAGCATTGCAACTTTGCAACCTCCTTTCAAAACATGCTTAGCACAATGCCAAATTTAAACTTTGAAAAAGGATTTTGTTTTAGCTACACTGTAAAAAGATTATTACTGTACTGAATTTAGTGTTGTGAAATGCCAAATGAAATCTAAATATACACTACTACAACTTTTTCTATGTGTACCAAATTAAGTTAAAAAAAAAAAAAGCTATACAGATATGGATATTATTTAGGATTCATGTCTCTTTCAACTTTTATAGTACATCTAGTCATACTTTTCTAGTATATACAGTTGGCAGCCGAAAAAACTTTTTTTCAATGAGGGGTAGTGCAAAAAAGTTGCCACTAGTAGCTGTAAGTTCACACAAAAAACTTTAGACTTTTTTGAATAATTCCTTAATTTCTCACAAATACCTTGGAAGTTTTGCCCAAATGCTGATTTTTGAACTTTTTTTAGCAAAAATTTTAATAATGTTAAATTTATTTTAGTTGAATTTTTTAATTTGCTTGAAATGCCATGTTTAATTTACAAAATGTTTAAATAGGTTCTGATTATACACTATTTAACAGTTATATATTTTTTGAATTAGATGATTTTTATAGTCTTTGCATATAACAGAACAAATATTGTAAATATTGTTTGGTTTGTTTGTTCGGTTTTGTCTTTATTATGTTCCTCTTCTTACTCTTCCTTCTATTTTTTTTTTTTTTTTTTTTTTTTTTTTTTTTTTTTTAATGTTCAGAGTCACATATTTGGATGCCTGACCACAATATGTCTTGATAATAATTCTGGAAGAAGAGAATGTAAAACTGAAACCAATGAAACCAAAATCAATTTTCAAGATTCAAAGACTCTTAAACATATATCCCTTTCTCACACAATGTTTGCCATATTTAGATCTGGTATATCATATACTAGTAGGTAAACTGCATTAAAAGTTTCATATATGCTTCTGGATATAGGAATTATTACAAGAGAGAATAAGTTTTTTGTCATTGATAAAGACAAAATCAAGAGACAGGAGAAAAAACTTGCAAAGAAAATAGAGGAGGAAGAATGCTTTGGGGAGGATGAAAAATTACAATTATATTCTTTGATAATAGAAAAGATAAAATGATCATAATAAAAGAAGGGAACAATAAGTGGCATTGCCAAGAGAAAGGTGAATCTCATATTACTAATGCAGTGCGAAAATACAGTCATTTTCTATGAGCCTACTCCTGTTTCATGGACATCAGAAGTGCACAATGCTTAAAACTTGAGTAGTCTATTAATCTAGCTCTGATTGAATTGATAAAGATCTTTGGTCAAGTGTTCTACCATCTACATTAGACAGTTGGTGTTGGAGTGGAAACTCATTTATATGAATAATACATATCAAATGTTACAGTTCTTAAGTGTTTCCAAAGTACTTTATTCTGGCTTATAAATTTACATAATGATTTTGCTATTTCTCTAGAGGGAATTGTCAAATGACATAAATATTTTCAACCATGTTCAGAAAACGTGGTGCTATTGTGATTCCTTTTTCTGTTGACGATGCCACTTCTTCCTTCTCCTGTATCGCCTTTCCAAGTTTCTTTTTCTTTCTCCTGACCTATCGATAATGAAATCATTATTCCCTGTTGTCACAGTTCCTGCACCCTCAAGCACAGATGAAGCTCTGAACGCAATTTATCTATATGATATACCAGTTCTAAATGCGGTGAATGCTGTGTGAGAAAGGGGTATGCATTTGGGAGTGACTGTTTTTGAAGGCCTTGGTTCGAATTTTGATTTAGACAAACTGTCTACTTAAAGGTTCCAACTGAACCTTCTGAAAATATTGGTATTAGAGCAGAAAAATAACATCCCATCTCGCAATTACTCCCGTCTCCTATTTCCTTCTCATCTTCATGACGACTGGTTGTGTTTTCATTGATTTCTACTCTTTATTCTCCGCTCTTTTCAGAATTGCTATCAAGACATGCTGCGGTCTGTCATCCAAAAATGCGACTATGACTGCATTGAAAAATAGAATTAAGACTTAAGAGCAAGAAGCATAATAAAGAAAAAACACAGGAACCAACGAACAAACCAAAATATACATACAATTTTTTTATTACTTATATGCATAAAGGTTATAAAAATCACCTGAATTAATCAGAGCTTACTTAAACATTTTGTATACTAAATATTACATTTCAAGTAAGTTCAGCTAAAATAAATTTAATATTTTCAAAATTTTTGCTAAAATAGTTCAAAAATTAGCATTTGAACAAAACTTCAAGCTATTTACGGCAAATGAAGGAATTGTCCAAAATATCTCAAACTTTTTGTGTGAATTTAGTGGCATCACTAGTGAAAACTACCAGTGTTAAAACCAATGAGAACCACTAGTGGCAATTTTTTGGCACTAACTATCATCAAAAATCAAGAAAAAGTTTTTTTACTCATCCTAATATACAGCTATACCCAACACTACATTGTATAGTTTTTTACAAAATCTTATTATTTTTTTTTTTTTACCAATGATTTTTTTTAATAGTACTGTTAATTTATATGTTTATTGTACAAAACACTCAGAGCCCAAGTAATGCTCGCACTTGACAGTTTAATTTTTACTGCTTTATAAAATTAAAGAGTACAATGGTTGATACTTAAATATTTTATTAACTAATTTTAGGAGCTATTAATTTAAGTATTATTTTACTTCTCATAAACATTTAAAAACATACATAATTGTACAAGTTATAAAATAAAAACATCATTTCTCACCAATAAATACAGTATTATGAATAGCATATGCATGAATATATAGATTCTTTTAAGTAGCAATAATCATTTCAAAATTTTAATTTATCAAATTTTATTTGGAAAAGCATTTTTCATTTCTGTTGTTTAATTGTTCTGTTTACTTATGCTCTTCTCAAACGTTATATCTTTCCTGATTTTTCTTTCAACATTGTTCATTCTATGACTTAATTTTTCCATATGGACTTGTAAAATGTTTTTGTTTTGTCATTATTTAATTAAATGTAATTATAAAATGTGTAGTATATGCGAAACTATGCATTATAGAATTTCAAAACACCACTTTGGAGTATAATTTATATATTTTTTAATATTTATGGCTTTTTTTAGTCAATGATTTTACTGTTGCCTTCTAACAGTTAAAGATTTATTTATTTGACAAATTATTAGAAATTTATATGTCTTTTTATTAAAGAATATTTATAGGTATATCAACAGTAAAATAATCTAAATATGAATTTAATATGAATTAGGTGTAAACTGACTTTTTAAAAATAAAAACAGACTTTTTTAAAATTAAAGCCAACTTTTTTTATATGTTTAATCCCTAATCCCCCCCCCCCCCACCACCACCACCGCCACCACAAAAAAAAAAAAAAAAAAAAAAAAAAAAAAAAAAAAAAAATCAAGCAACTGTGATTTATATTGCCTATTATCAAAAATATTATATATAATGAATTTTTTTCTTTTATTCTTACATTAAATAATCCTTAACATTTATGGCAATAATATTCCATGGTTCATGATAGATACAAAAAATATTTTATTGAATTGTGCATTTAACCATTGTCTTAACACTATATATGACTATTGTTCCTTCATCTGAAACAAAAGGTTGCTTAATTAAGAATAGAGGAACACTATTGTTTAAACAATTCTGATAAACTATTTCTTCTAAATATTAAAAAAAAAAAAACTGATATTATGATAAATTTCAATATAGTGTAGCATTTATTTAGAGTACTAAAATTCAGAATATTTCTTTATGAGACTGTCTTGCATTAAAACTTTTCTTATAAAATTTTGAATTTTAAAAACGAAAAAATGAAAAAAAAAAAAAAAAAGGCTATAATTTTGCTGAATGTGTATCGTTATTCACCCCAACCTTTCTTCCCTTGAAAATTGAGATCAGTATAACAATTCTGTAAATGTTGAGTATTTCTCGGAACTTTGAGTATAACAATAATGAAGAATTTTTAGATTTTACTAACCTAAATCTTTCTTTGTATTGATATTTTTTTGCATAAAATATTTCAAAAAACAATAACTTATACTTTCCTTTAAACAAACTTTTTTTGGTGGTCAACTAACAATTTTTAATTTCTGTGAAAAATATGTATGAAATGAGGAATTTACTGTAAAAGATCATTGTTTATATTGTAAATATTGTTGCAGCTCTGCAACTACAACTATACTCATTACATGTCTGATTTTATATTCTTTGCATATGTTTGCTCCTGAAGTTTTACAATTTAAAATTCTTAGTATACTACAGCCAAATTCAGTACATCTAAGGAAATTCTTGTTTTTAGTACAATGATTTCAAACAAAGTTTATAGCATCAGTTTATGTGATCTCTACTGAAGCAATCTGGTAGAAAAAACAAGCATGAGCTTCCTTTTCCAATTAGATCAATCAGAGAACATATGATCTAATGTCATAAATTTCATTCTAATGCAATAGAGACAAACAAGAACTTTCTCAGCATTGTATTAAAGTCAACTGTGCTTATATATTGGAAAATATGGTATTAAAATTTGGTAGAAAATATAGATTTATAGGCATTCCCAGAATATTATAGTAGAGTTCAGATTATCTGGACCGAGGCCAATCTGGTTTTTAAAAAAAAATCCGAATAATTTGACAACTTTAAAAAATGGCTAATTTCAACTTTTTTTAAGTAACTTCTTTTCACCCATTTTCCAAATATAAGATTACCTATTATAGTATTGCAAATTTTAGTTTATTTAGAAGGGATCAGTAGGCTTTGTTTAAAAGATTTATTTTTTTTCTGAAAAATTTGTATAAAGTTAAGAAATTATTACATGTCTATCTTCATATATAAAAATCTTTTGTGCGTGTGTATGTAATTGAACTCCTCCTAAACGACTGTACCGATTTTGATGAAATTTTGTGTGTGCGTTCCAGTAGATTCGAGAATGGTTTAGATTCACATTTCGTCGAAATTGATTCAGTACTTTTTTAGTAATTAAGCAAAAACTAATAGTTAGTGATGTTTCGCTAATTAAAAGTGCTATAAATATAAAAGAAAGTCTGGATTTCGTATTAATCAGAGCACAAAAAAGTCTGCCGATCCAAAAATCTTGAAAGTTGGGGTAAAAATTCTTCTTATAACATCGAGTGCTGCTAAAAAGGGATTTTCGAAAATTCCACCCCTAAGGAAGGTAAAAAAAAGAACGAACTTAAAAAAAAATTCCTTTAAAATCGGTTTTTGTAGATATTTTTCAACTGATAACATATTTTAGTGCATTTTTTCATTCTGAAACGAATGGTACTAAGCAAATGCGTTTAAATCCAGTAGTTCGTGAGATAATTCATATTTTCCAAATTCGGCGATGCCTTCGGCGCAAAAACCTGAAATTTTCAATCCTTATCTATATATATAAAAGAAAGTTAGTATTTCGTTTTAATCACAGCACCAAAAATTCTACCGAAGCAAATATCTCTAAAGTTGGGGTAAAAATACTTCTTATAACATCGAGTGCCGCTAAAAAAGGATTTTCGAAAATTACACCCGTAAGAGGAGTAGAAAAAGGAGCGAACTTTTAAAAAATTCCTTAAAAATCGGCTTTTGTATTTATTTTTCAACTGATAACATATTTTAGTGCATTTTTTCATTCTGAATCGAATGGTACTAAGCAAATTCGTTTAAATCCAGTAGTACGTTAGACAATTCACATTTTCCTAATTTGGCGATGTCTTCGGCGCAAAAACCTGAAATTTTGAATCCTTATCTTTATATATATAAATCTTCTCTGCATGTGTATGTCACTGAATTCCTCCTAAACGACTAGACCAATTTTAATGGAATTTTGTGTGTGTGTTCCAGTGGATTCGAGAATGGTTTAGATTCACATTTCGTCGAAATTGATTCAGTACTTTTTTAGTAACTAGGCAAAAACTAATAGTTAGTGATTTTTCGCTAATTAAAAGTGTTGAATAAGTTCGATGAATAGACTGCGGACGGAAGGCCCGAACGGTCTAGGGCGCCAGATATAAGCTCTGCTTCTCGAAGAAAGAGATCGCGTGTTCGATCCCCGCTCCTGTCAAACGTGTATGCTTTACAGTAATATAGCCTATATTATAATTTTGATTAACTGACTTCAGAAAATCGTTAATTTTTAACAAAAAAGAGAAAAATAAACTTTTCTATCAAAAATTGAACCGACTTCAAAAAATACTGAAGAGTGAAAAATAATTTCCTTACATAATTGTAATAAGGAATTAAATTAAAAGCGTAGTGTTTATCGTGCGTATTACTATATTTAAGTACATTTATTTGATTTTCTGGTGTCGGTGCCAGGAAGGACAACGTCTGTCGGTGACAGGACAACGTCTGTCGGTGACAGGACAACGTCTGTTGGGTCCGCTAGTATACATATATTATACTAGCCGCCCTGGCCACCAGTTTGGTCTCCAGGTCTCAGGATTTGGTCATAGACTTTTTCTGAAAAAAGCCTTTAATGATGTCCACACTTACATTAAACCAAAATATTGTTGCTAATATCTGTTTGGGGTACATCCGAGATACCTGTAACTATTTCTTATTAAAAAAGAGAAAAAAACTTTCAACAAATTATTTACTAAACTAATAAATAATGGATGTCAACTGAAGCTGATCTATTCTACAAATCTATTACCTTTTTTTTATTTTCAGTGCTTATTTATCTTTAAAAGTACGCCGTCTTTTTTTAATGATGTAGCTCTTATTTAAATTAACAGATAAACAAATAATACATCTTTGTGAATACAGAAAAACTTCGAACTAAACATCTCTTCATGAAGTATCAAACATGTGCATCGAATCTGAAATCAAGTGAATATGACGTCAAGATTATTCATTCTAACTATGTGAATGATTGCCTCCATAAATTAATTTTTTTTTTTTTTTCGCTCACTGAAGTATGAATACTTTTTTGTTTACATGGATGGAAAAAGATCTGACTTGGCAATCTAATTTAACTGAAATTATCTCGAAACAAATACATATTTCAAAATACAACTCATTTCTCAAAAAAAATTTTAAGGATTTTTCTAAAAAATTCAATTTTAAGCAGTTTTATTTTTTGTTAAAACTTTTCAGTAGAAATCACTGAACTTTTCTGTTAGGTGGGTTAAAATATCGCCAACAGCATTTTCCACCTTGTTAGTTTTAAAATTTTGGATGTGTAAATTAGAAACAGCGTTTTAATATTGAAATAAGATGTTTTTGTATTAGTTATTTTCATTACTATTGAGTATTTATTTAGATATTTTCCCATTATATAGACCCCGGCTTTTTTTAAAAAGGAAAAAAAAAAAAAAAAGACTTTATGCAATTCTGGCTTCAAAAAGGGAAGTATGTTGCTAAAATATATAAGCAGCTCTGAAAACAAACCTGATAAACACTCATTTTTGTTTATATATGTAATAAAGTATATATACATTTTATTTATACACACACTCATGCATCTTTACCATCACACATATACCATCTTTTTAATGTACAAATTACTTCTGTTTTTTAATAAAAATAGATAAAATGGCTTCTTTATATTAAATAAATTGTATTTACAGTATTTTCGGGTGTATAGTCCGCACCCAGTGTATAGCCCGCACTCCTAAATCGAGCAGTGCAGTAAAAAAAAGTTCGTGTAAAAGCCGCGGAGATGCATCGGTGTATAGTCCGCGGGCTATACACCAATTACGAACGAATATTTTGATCAGGGCTCAAAGTTAGGAGCCATTAAAGTATATACGCGCGTATAAGTCGAGAAATTTTAGACAAAAATAGAATTTCAAAGTGTGTGTGTGTGGGGGGGGGGGGGGGTCGACTTATACGCGAGACCTTAAAAAATCTATGAATAAAATATCGGAAAATAATTTATTAGCGAATCGGTGCTGCAGCACCCCTTTGTGTTTGTAGAGTACAAAATCCAAAATCTGGAACTTTTCCTACCTTGACAATTCTGAGTTTAAGATCATTTTTAGTTTATTTAAAAAAAAATAATAATCTACCCTACCCTGTTGCAAAGAACAAAAAAAAAAGTGTGTGATATATGTCATTTCGAAACGATTCAGAGGAGTCGGTCTTTTTGGAACGATTCCAAGAAATCCTTTCTTTTCAGAGTCGTTTCATTACGGAACGAGTCAGAGGAATTGCTCCTTTTCGGAACAAGTCCGAGGAACTGAACCTTTTCGGAGTTATTTCATTTCGGAACGAGTCCGAGGATTTTGTCCTTTTCAGACCGATTCCGAGGACCTTTGGGGAACCTTTCCTAAAAAGAATCGATTGCGTGATTCAATCCTTTTCGGAATCGTTCCTTTAGTTCCACTGCCGGAATCGCTCCTTTTGAATCGTTCCTCAACAAATGACACATCTCTACTAAAAAACTGAATACAGTTAACATTAAAACGACTTATTGAGCAAAAAGTAAGTTTAAAATAAGTAACACTGTTGTATACTGTTGTTTTTACCCTCTCAAATCGAGAGCAAACTGCTTTCGAGCGTCATTATTTCTCGCTGCCGGTTAGTGCAATACTTGGCAATAGTTGCGACAGTTCTTCCAAACCCAGAAATAACTGTATTTAAGCACTAAAAATAAAAAATAAAAGCCTTTACAAACATGAGAGAACTCTCTATATTTCGCGGCATAGCAAAAAAAATTTACAAATTTCGATGTTTTTTTCAAATTTTATGAGGTTTAAAATTTTTTGAAAAAATATCACGATTTCCATTAAAAAAAAAAATCTTTGTATAACCCGCACCGTGTATAAGCCGCAGCGGCTTTTTCGAAGGTTTTTTTCTTGTATAAGCCCGAAAATACGGTACACTGGAAAAAAAATATTTGCATATATGAAATAGTAAATAGGTTGCCAGAAAATACTTTGCCAAATTTCTTTTTCCGCCAAGCACCTTTTCTTCAAGTACATATACTGAGAAAGCATCTTTTTATATTTACTTATTGTATTTTAAACCAGATAAAAATAAGATGTGAATTTAAATGTGTCTAATATACGTATTTTAAAGTTATGTACTTTGAAAATCATGTATTTTTAAAGAAGTCAGCAATAACTTCATATTTTAAATGCCAATGGAAACCTATTTCGCAAATGAACCATCTGTGTCCAAGTAACACAAAAGTAGCAAAATAGCCGCCTGCTTATAAAAAGTGAAGCGGTCAAACCCAGAAGTGTTGATGTCACATGACTTAGGCTTTTATTATATAGAAGATGAACAAAGACAAATAGAGAGGAGGGCGGAATGGTGTCCCTCTTTTCTTGGACTTCAGGGGAAAAATTAATTTTTCGATCACCTTCATAGAATCAGAAGAAAAAGAGGCATTTTCACAGGGGAAATATGTGCGTTGGACTCTATCGCATTCAAAATAAAACTTTTTAGGTTCTAGAAACAGTTTATGACTACTTACTTTTCAGTTGTTGGCGATTTTATTATTTCAGGATTAGGAAATTATTATTCAACAGTTAACTTTTGTGACATCCAGCTAAATTTACTCTACTGCATCTAAAGAAATTTCACTTCAAAAATTTTGAAGAAGATGGAGAAAAAGTATGATACATTCAGTTAATTGGACAATCCAATTAATTTCTGCTCTACTGTATATACAAACTATCCTACAACAAATAATTTTTTCTATAGAAAACTAGACCCTAATCTGTTTACCAGGTGAAAAATACAGGATCTATTATAATTTTAATCAAATCAGAACCAATATTTTTAATGTAATGTTGATCCATAATTCATAGTTGAACTAGCTTATTTTGTACAAACTGTTGAAAAATCAGGAAAACTATTTATTGTGCTCATCTAATACTTTTTATTACATTATTGTGTTTTACCTGAAGCAATATAACTCTTGAAATTTTCATTGAAATAATTTCGTTGCTTTTAAGGGTGTATTCGAAAAAATGTATTTTCATCCTCAACAGCTCGAAATTTTCTGATGTAATTTCAGATGCATTTTTAAAAGTAGAAACATGAAACTTGCTGAGGGGATTCCTGAAGAGACATATGAGGTGCCATGTGATGTCTTTTTACGCTCGATTCATTAGAATTTCAGTTATAAACAGTTACCTTATCAGTATGACCCTTTTTTTCATTCTTAAAATTCCCACTTCGGAAAAATCAGTTCGAAATGCCGTTTTTGATTGCTTTTTTTTGCAATATTTTCTGCATTTATCAAAGAATCGGCAATCACAGCATCTTATGTACTTTCCAAATTAGAGATTTTGAAAGTTTGGTGTATTTGAGAGCAAAAAGGAATTCAAAAATAAATCGGAAAATAAGCAGATTGAATCGAAATACACGCTTAAAGTTATAAAAAATATGTTAAATTTGAATTAGATAGTGACCTTAATTTCTTATACAAAATATGTTTGTTATCTATCTTCTCTCAAAACTGTACATGGAATTATATGATACTCTTTATACATATATACTATCTTCAATATGAATTTAATTAAAGAACATATCTGAACTTATTAAAATCCTGAACAATAAATTCATTACATATTATTTTAATCTTTAAATCGTTTTTTTAATGTATTTTTTAAGCATATAGATATTAGTTTGTCTATTAAATGCTTTAAAATGTCATTTGTTTTTTTAATTGTACTTTAGATACTTCCAATTCACAAACTGATGAAATAAAAAAGAATGATGACGAATATGTTTTGTCCAATTTAAGGTATGAAGATTGGAGCACACAGAGTGTATCTTCGGCACCCTCTGAAACTGAAAGTATGGAAATTTTATTTACATTGTATTGTGAATAATTTTAATTATATATGATTTCTTCTTTTATTATTGACTCATAGTCAATTCATAAAACCTTAGTTTTTGAAATGTAGTTACAATTTCAAAAATGTTTGAAAAAAAATTTTTGTTGATCATATTAAAAGCTACTTCATCATATTTTCCCCCTTTAATTGTAATATTTTTTGTTGTTATCTAATCTGAATATTCTAGGACTGGTTTAAAAGATTATAGAAATATTTGTCAACAGCACTAATCTCACCTGCTTCTGAAATTACATTATAAACACTTTTTTTTCTTTCATTTATTAGATCATTTTTATAAAAATTTCTAGTCAGTTAATATTATTAACAGAAAAAAAAAAAAAAAAAAAAAGAAAAGAAAAAAAAAGAAAGAAAGAAAAACACTTTTATTTAAAACGCTTCTGTTTGAAATAAAGTATTACATATTTTGAGAATGATCCACTATTTAATGAAATTTTTATCCTCAATTATATATTTTTAAAAAAAATTGCTAATTTTATTTGATTTTGCTTCACAAAAAGAGGGAACAATATTTCATATTATTATAAATATTGTTAGGATGTGTGTCAGGCAGTGTTTTATTTTCAAAAATTCCAATCATTATTTTTAAGAAAAAATTAATTAATAAATAGCCATTTCAAAAATGAAATCTTAAATTGCAATAATTCCATTACTAAATCCATTAAATCTAATATTTTTCAGCCTAAACATCGTAGCTTTCCAATATTAAAAAATATAGCAATCTACCAAATAATAATATTTTTCTAAATTATTTTTAATATCAATCTTTCATTCTTCAAATTATATTAATCAGTCTTTATTTTAAACATAAATTATTTTAACATAATCGTTTAGCTTTTTGAACAATTAGTTCTCAATTTATGCAATTTTGAAAATAATCACTGTTTCAGTATTTTTTAAATAACGCTGGCCGTATTTTCAAAATGGCGGACCAACATCTTTCTTTTCGATGCTTCTTCCCATCTAAGCATGATTCATCATTGATGAAAATGTTCCAGACTTTTCCACAACATTCGATTGGAACAAATTGCACGCCAAAATTCATGATTTGCTGCTCAGGATGACTCATGATCATCAAGATTATTCTAGAAGCTGAGAAATAAGGCTCTCTGATTGGCGGTTGAGTGTGCGTTGTGAGGAGGGACCGAGGTAACCTCTGATTTATGTGACAGATGGACTAGAGAACTTACGGGGCTAAGATGTAGCGGGCGCCGGCCCGGGGTGGGCACCGGGTGGCTGGCATGTTAGATGCGATTCGGTGTTGAGAGCAAGTGTTTAATTTTTTACTAAGCTGAGATATCGAAAATTTGCACCTACGATATATAACTCTCATTTATTCTCCCCACTAATTTTATAAAAATTGTGCCTCCAGCTAAATCTAAAACATATAAAGTTTAGATAGTAACGAGATAAAGAAAAAAAAATGTCGCTGAGATGTCTTAGATGCTTGCTGCCTGAACAATAAATTCATTACATATTATTTTAATCTTTAAATCGTTTTTTTAATGTATTTTTTAAGCATATAGATATTAGTTTGTCTATTAAATGCTTTAAAATGTCATTTGTTTTTTTAATTGTACTTTAGATACTTCCAATTCACAAACTGATGAAATAAAAAAGAATGATGACGAATATGTTTTGTCCAATTTAAGGTATGAAGATTGGAGCACACAGAGTGTATCTACGGCACCCTCTGAAACTGAAAGTATGGAAATTTTATTTACATTGTATTGTGAATAATTTTAATTATATATGATTTCTTCTTTTATTATTGACTCATAGTCAATTCATAAAACCTTAGTTTTTGAAATGTAGTTACAATTTCAAAAATGTTTGAAAAAAATGTTTGTTGATCATATTAAAAGCTACTTCATCATATTTTCCCCCTTTAATTGTAATATTTTTTGTTGTTATCTAATCTGAATATTCAAGGACTGTTTTAAAAGATTATAGAAATATTTGTCAACAGCACTAATCTCACCTGCTTCTGAAATTACATTATAAACACTTTTTTTTCTTCTTTCATTTATTAGATCATTTTTATAAAAATTTCTAGTCAGTTAATATTATTAATAAAAAAAGAAAAAAGAAAAAGAGAAAGAAAGAAAAACACTTTTATTTAAAACGCTTCTGTTTGAAATAAAGTATTACATATTTTGAGAATGATCCACTATTTAATGAAATTTTTATCCTCAATTATATATTTAAAAAAAAATTGCTAATTTTATTTGATTTTGCTTCACAAAAAGAGGGAACAATATTTCATATTATTATAAATATTGTTAGGATGTGTGTCAGGCAGTGTTTTATTTTCAAAAATTCCAATCATTATTTTTAAGAAAAAATTAATTAATAAATAGCCATTTCAAAAATGAAATCTTAAATCGCAATAATTCCATTACTAAATCCATTAAATCTAATATTTTTCAGCCTAAACATCGTAGCTTTCCAATATTAAAAAATATAGCAATCTACCAAATAATAATATTTTTCTAAATTATTTTTAATATCAATCTTTCATTCTTCAAATTATATTAATCAGTCTTTATTTTAAACATAAATTATTTTAACATAATCGTTTAGCTTTTTGAACAATTAGTTCACAATTTATGCAATTTTGAAAATAATCACTGTTTCAGTATTTTTTAAATAACGCTGGCCGTATTTTCAAAATGGCGGACCAACATCTTTCTTTTCGATGCTTCTTCCCATCTAAGCATGATTCATCATTGATGAAAATGTTCCAGACTTTTCCACAACATTCGATCGGAACAAATTGCACGCCAAAATTCATGATTTGCTGCTCAGGATGACTCATGATCATCAAGATTATTCTAGAAGCTGAGAGAAGCCGAGAAATAAGGCTCTCTGATTGGCGGTTGAGTGCGCGTTGTGAGGAGGGACCGAGGTAACCTCTGATTTATGTGACAGATGGACTAGAGAACTCACGGGGCTAAGATGTAGCGGGCGCCGGGTGGCCGGCATGTTAGATGCGATTCGGTGTTGAGAGCAAGTGTTTAATTTTTTACTAAGCTGAGATATCGGAAATTTGCACCTACGATATATAACTCTCATTTATTCTCCCCACTAATTTTATAAAAATTGTGCCTCCAGCCAAATCTAAAACATAAAAAGTTTAGATAGTAACAAGATAAAGAAAAAAAAATGTCGCTGAGATGTCTTAGATGCTTGCTGCCACTGGATTTCAACATTGCTGACAGAGTGTGCTGATCTGCTACCGGCTATTCATGACTTGGTTTTGTCCATACTTCTCTCCACGTATTATGCCGAAAATTACAGAACATCATCAGTCATATTGAGTAACAATCCTTCATCCCTGAGCCTACAACTACGGAAACCAAAGGCCGCTTTGCATAAATGATTTTGAAAGAATCTCGTCATCCGGATTTATCAACAGTGCCATCAATTGAAAATCTGCCAATCTTCTTGTGTTTCTGTTCATAAAATAAGAACTATACCGTCAACTAACGGACACTTCAAGCTTCCATAATGTATTCCTATAGGCAGAGACTTTGCCCTCAACGAATAATTTGTCTAGAACTATAATTTGGATTTCACAGTGAATAAGAAACTTACAGATGTTTGATTAGTAAATAAGTAAAAATTTTCACTTTCAATTTTTCTATAACCATCTTGTTGGCCAACGATTTACTCAACTCTTCAATAAATAAACTCCTTGGTAATTGGATATCATTTGTGTAATCTTTGAGTGAGTGTATTCTTATTTTATTTTTTCAATTGAAGGTTACGTTCTTTTTTAAATAATTGAGATTAAATTAAGATTAATTCTAAAGGGAATTTATCTATACTTCGTTAACTAAATTTCTTAATTACTTAACGCAATGTATTCTTCTATTCATCACAAGCTGCTGGCTGTGTTTGGAGAATTCGCCTTCCGGCAATATAATTTTTGAGCTAACTTAGTTTTTTAAAATAAGTTTTGCTGCGTAATATTGCTTGGATCGCAGTTCCCCAAACATAGCATAGCAAATATTAGGTGAAAACTTTGTCTGTCTTTTACATCAAGATTTTATTGTTTTATTTTTACAGCAATATCATCCATTATTTGTTTTATTTGCAGATTGAAAACACTTTAGAGTTTTCATTTATTGTATATCATTTTAGTCCTATTATTTGTTGATGGTGGAACCTAATATCTACAAACTTCAATCCCCAAACCATTAAATACATAAGACAAATCTTTATTTGTATGTAATCTAGCTAATCCACCCAATGTTGATTAGATCCATTATAATAACATTTAATATATTTATTATCAATGTTGAATGATCTTGTCTAAACAAAAATCTTCTTCTTTGTTTATATCTGTTAATTAGTTTGCTATTAGAACTATTAGTTGATACATTATCATCACCTTATTCCTGTTTTTATCCTTATTAGATTTTTCTCTGTGTTAGATTTATTGTCCTTTTTTTTTAATTTCTAGTTTGATTTTAGTTTATATAGATTACCAGGTTTATTTTAAATTACAATGGATATAACTTTTAGTGATGCAATATAGAATTTCAAAACACCATTTTGGGGGTATAATTAATTCTCTTTTCAATATTTGACTTTTTTAAACAATGCCTTTATCAGTTATAAAGATTTTTTTATTTGACAAATTAATAAGAAATTATAATTTTTTTAATAGAGAATATTCATAAATGTATGAACAATAACTTAATCCAAATTTAATATGAATTAGCTCTAAACTAACTTTTTAAAAAGTAAAAACATACTTTTTTCTGTCAAAAACGGCTTTCTTTAAGGGATTAAAACCAAAAATAGCCACCAGTTATGATTTATATTCCCTATTATCAAAAACATTCAATATAATGAATCTTTTTTTTTTTTTTCTTTAATACTAACATTGTATAATCTTTTTGTCAATAATATTTCCATTGTTCATGACAAATGGAAAAAAAAAAAAAAAAAAAAAAAACCTTATATTGAATTGTGGACTCTGCTATATTTGACTGTTCTGTTATCAAAAACAAAAAATTGCTTAATTAGGAATGGAGAAAATTTAATGTATTTATGTATTATATTAGATATAAAAAGATGGAAAAAAAATTATCAGTTCTATAAAGTTGCTGATAAAGCATTTTAATAGCACTAGCAGGGGAGAGCGAGCTTAGCTCGGTCAAAATTAACTTTGTGTTCAACTCGATATAGTATTTTCACTGTGTCATTCACTCGGTATTATTACTGTAAAACATGTTTATTTAGAAAAACAATCAATAAGAAAACTGTATTTTTATGCGCATGTTTATAAATTTTACTTTATTTTAAAATTTACAACGAAAGGACATCGATCTAAATCACTTTTTTAGCTCGACTCTGATTTTTTTAACCATGCATCTCGAATCCTCGTAAGAATGTATAAAAAAATTCTTTACATTCTGAAAGACAATATTTTCTGCTAGATATAGCCAAATTTGGAGACATTCTTTCATTTGGCTCCAAATACGTGTTTTGGTTTTCGTAATTTTTACAATCGATTTTTTAACCATATGTCGCAGTATTTTGTCAAATATCACCAAGTTATTGGCTTTTGCCATATTCTCGTGACCCTGACTCGTATTACCCAAAATGAGCCACTAATCAAATTTGATCAAGCATGTGACATAGCTCAATCATCTTCAGGTAATCAAAAACAGTAGAATATAAAATTGAATCAAAATCGTTTAAGCCATTTTTTAGGTAAAATTACCTTGGCAGCATTCAGCAATGAAGCGAAATGACCCACTAATATAATTTTGTTTAACATGCGACTCAGCCCAATAGTCTTCTCGTAACAAAAAACGTTTTGTTTCAAAATTTAGGTAAAATTGATTGAGTCGTTGTTATATATAATTAGAATGACCCTAGCTCATTAAGACCCAAAATGACCCACTAATAGAATTTTCGCGAGCATGTGTCCATCCAAATGGTTTTCTCTTGCTCAAAAACGATATAATACAAAGTATAGTCAAAATGGTGAGTACCATTTTCTATATAAAATTAGCATCACCCATCATGACCAACAAATGACCCTTATAATAGAAATCTCTCGAACAATGTGGCCTAGCTTATTAGTTTTAGCATGCCGAAAAATATTAGATACAAAATTTAGATAAAATCGATTGAGCCATTTTTTAGATATAGTTAGTTTGATCCTGACTCCTTATGATCCAAAATGACCCATTGATCGAATTTCCTCAAAAATCTGTCAGAACCCAATGATTTTCTTGTGTCCGAAAACGATAAAATACAAAATTTAGTCAAAAATTTGCGAAACATTGTCTAGATAAAATTAGAATGACCCAAAAGTGGCCCACTAATCGAACATGTGACCTACCACAATGATTTTTTCATGCCAAAAATATGCTGTATACAAAATTTCGTTAAAATTGACCCACCTATTCTTTAGATATAGCTTGACCTTGACCCATTAAGACCCACAAATTACCCTTATAATCGAAAGCTCTCGAATATGTGACTTAGTCCATTAGTTTTCTCGTTTCTAAAAATTGTTACATACAGAATTTCGTTAAACTTGATCCTGCCGTTGTTTAATTATATATAACTTGACCCAGACCCTTTCTGATCCAAAATGACCCATTAATCGAAATTTTTCGAACTTGTAACCTAACCTAGTCCAATGATTTTATCGTGCCAAAAAAATTTTGCATACAAAATTTCATTAAAATCGATCCACCTGTTCTTTGGATATAGCTTGACCATGACCCATTATGACCCATCATGACCCACAAATGACCCTCATAGTCGAAATCTCTCAAACATGTGATTTAGCCCATTAGTTTTCTCATGTCAAAAAACTGTTACATACAAAATTTCGTTATAATCCATCATGCCGTTCTTTAAATATAAATAGCTTGACCCAGACTCTTAATGACCCAAAATGACCCATTAATCGAATTTTTTCGAACATTTAACCTAGTCCAATGATTTTATCGTGCCAAAAAAATGTTGCATACAAAATTTCATTAAAATCGATCCACCTGTTCTTTAGATATAGCTTGACCATGACCCATTATGACCCATCATGACTCACAAATGACCCTCATAGTCGAAATCTCTCAAACATGTGATTTAGCCCATTAGTTTTCTCATGTCAAAAAACTGTTACATACAAAATTTCGTTATAATCGATCACGTCGTTCTTTAAATATAATTAGCTTGACCCAGACCCTTAATGACCCAATATGACCCATTAAATTTTTTTCTCGAACATGTAACCTAGCCCAATGTTTTTCTTGTGCCCGAAAACCATAGAATGCAATTTTTAGTCAAAATTGCATCAGAAGATCCCTAGATAAAAATAGCATGACCCACAATGACCCCAAAAATGACCCACTAACCGAATTTTCTCGAACATGTTACCTAACCCAATGATCTTCTTGTAATCCAAAGCGATACAATATAAAATTTGGTCAAAATCGTTAGAGCCGTTTTTTAGATAAAAATGGCTTGACCCATAATGACCCCAAAATGACCCACTAATCGAAATTTTTCGAACATGTGACCTAGCCCAATAGTTTTCTCGTGCCAAAAAACGATTGGATACAAAATTGCCTTAAAATCCATCCAGCCATTCTCTAGATATAAATAGCTTGATCCTGACCCATTGTGACCCAAAATGACCCAGTAATCGAATTTTTCCGAACATGTGACCTAGCCCAATGGTTTTCTCGTGCCCGAAAATGGTAAAATCCAAATTTTTGCGAAAATCGTTAGAGCCGTTTTTGAGATAAAATTTACCCCCACACAATTTTTGCTCGCATTATAGTATAAGATAGTTTGCCATATTTTCTATTCTCCATCTATAAATAGAAGAACAGATATTTACTGTGTGTTTCACAAATCAGATTTCCACCCCACTTGTTCTTTATCATTTCCAAGGACCTTTTTTTAAAACATAAGGTGTAAAAGCCAAAGTTAAGTGGAAATCTTTAAATAACAAAAAAATAAATCTCAAATTTATGCATTTAATAGTGAAATAATTAATAGCAAATTTATTTCAAACTTTTTACATATTTGCAGTACATTAAGAAATACATTTTGTGTACAAAAAGCTTGTCTTTTGTTATAGAATAAGAGGCTCCAAGTACATAAATTGGTAAAATGTGCACCAACTAACATTTGTACAAACTAAATTATTTAACAGTTAATATTTGTAAGCATTTAGTTGTTGATTAGTGTTTTTAAATGTTATTTACTCATAATTTTTCTTTTGCTTTTGGTGTAAGTAAAAATTAGTGAACTATCTCCATTAAAATAAATACAATGCATATTGTGATGTGCATTCTCATTATTAATGGTTATAATGATGTATGTATATGGCACATGTTTCCATTCCATATCATTAAAACCATGATATATGTACATGGTTATAATGATATCTTTAAAATTTTAAATTCTTGTAGGAGGAAAACATGAATGAAAATTTTTGGGGCTTATAAACCACTATTTTTGTAGAATATTCTTTTACTTATCTAATCAGAAACTAAACTAAGTGAATATTATTATACATGTGTTATAATTTTTTAAATACTGAGAAAAGTTTTATCCCTGGAAAAATCAAAAATTTGTAGATAAATTTTCATAAAAGTGACAAAATCGTCAAATTAATAAGATTTTTCATGGCTGATAAAAATATGCTTTTCCAAAGACATCAAAAACTGGTTAAAATCATCAAATGGTAAATATTATCCAGTCTTTGTTAATAGAAAGATTAATAAAAATAGTAATTCATTTTTTAAATACTGTGAATTCTCACTTATACACTAGCCCAAGTTACTAACAGAAGAAAGCCTATTTGTAGAGAGATGCATAAGTGAAGAAATCTATTCAAATTCTAAAATGCGTCATAAATTGCAATGAAAACATAAATAAGGAAGTTC
Organism: Maratus speculifer; assembly: GCA_964019185.1. Classification (NCBI taxonomy): domain Eukaryota; kingdom Metazoa; phylum Arthropoda; class Arachnida; order Araneae; family Salticidae; genus Maratus; species Maratus speculifer. The sequence goes on from OZ025301.1 coordinate 75,992,232, forward strand.
CTAAAGATTATATGTTGATATTTAAAATGGTTTGGTAATTACTGTATCAATGCAAAGAAAACAGAAAGTGTAACATACTTGATAACAATTTATTTCTGCTCAAAATAATCCATAATATATTTTTTATTTTTTTTATTTGGGGGGGGGGGGCAATGAATTTTAAAAACATATTTTTTCAAGTTCATACAAATAAGGAAAGGGAGTTTTAGTAGCTGAATTAAATTGCAAATATTCCCAAATTGTGTCCAAAGCTTTTAAGATGATCGTTTGATTTAGAGGAACTTTTGTATCATCATCTTCTTCATTATCATTTGCATCACCACCAATCATTTTATTAGCAATGCCTTCAATTTATTTTTATTCTATTTTTACTAAATTATCATCACTATCAATAAATTCATTAAAATAATCAAATCTGTCAGAAATAATTGGTTATCATCATCAGTAAAACCTATATTGCAATCTCTTTCATTTTCATTACTTTGGTCACAACTTCATATTCATTAGGAAATAAAAATCCAGTTTTTCTAAAACCTTATAGTATAATCAATATATAGTTTTTCTTTGTTATCAATCTCATGTCTGTATGCTTCAATTTTAATTGATTTTTGTATTTTGTTACAAGAAAAAAGAAAAAAAAAACTGTATTGATAATAATGAGAATTTAGTATGATATTTTTTTCCTTTTATTTCACTCATATAGTTTAAGTATATTATCTAAGATGAAATCTATTCAAAATAATTTTTTTCTTTAGTTTCTCAAGATTTCATGCTGCTTAGTTTTATTATAAGATGCATATTTCTTTTAGCATACTCTCACTGAATTTTTTTCTTTTCCCTCTTTTAATAAAGCATTAGGTAGTTTATCAAAGCAAAATTGCAATTGGAACAAGAGGAGCATTTTTAAGCTATTGGAACTCTACACAAAATATAAAACAGAGTTTTCATATCCTGGTATTGAAGAAGAGATAGTATGGAAAAAAATTGCTTATAAGCTTCAAAACTGTGATGAATTAGAATGCCGCAATAAAATAGATGAATTGAGATGCGAATATGAAAGACTTAGAAATAAAGATGTAACAAGTCGTGAAACAGCCATTTTTTTAGATGAAGCAAAAAAGGCTTTTGAAATGACTAAAACTACAGGTAAACTACTCACTACATATAAGGTATTTTCAATCTACTTCTTCTTCTTTTCATTTCTGTAAAATCAAATAAATAAATAAAAATAGTATGGTTAAAAATTCAAGTACACTACATTTTTTTTTTTTTAAGTTTATTTTGCTGATTATGAAACTTCCTTCTTGTTTATGACCTTAGTATTTTAAACTCTTTAGCATAATGATGTGAGCTTAAGAAAATGCAATTAGTTGTCAAATTTTATAACAATTATAAAAATGAGCTTGACTTGAAAAATATATATGTGTGTTTGTTTATGGCTGTAAATCTCACAAATTTTAACAAATTATTAATTTAAGAGTGACTTGGACATTCAAAAAATATTCAAATTTAAGAAAATTTGTTTTGACAGGATAATACGAACTCTGTTCTAAAATTTCTGCTTAGTATAAATAAAAAAATGCCTCATACAATTTACATGAAATTTGCCTTCTGTACTAATTTAAATGTGAAAATTAAATAAGCTAGGTCTTAGATTTGTAAAAAAATATTTTGGCACGCTAAAATAAACTATTGGAAATGCTGCCAAATATCATTTTGTAATAAACAGCCGAAACATTTTTCAAAAAGCTTGGCTTGTATATTAATTTAAACATAATAAAACAGTCTCACTAAATTTCTAACTCAGAAACATGGGTGCAAGACCAGTCTCAGGACTAATTTCAGTTTTGGAGAGATTTTTGACTGATAGTAAATTCTACTTTAAATACTTAAATAATAGCAATTTTACAATCAAGAATTTTTAATTGTTTTCTTTTATTGTAAGTGATCAATTTTTACCCATAATGTATGGCACAGAAAACTTCTAACCCTTTTCAATTTGGGTTTTCCTGATACTAAAACAAGTTTTTAGTCTTGGCTTGGATAGACTTCTTGCAACTATGCTCAGAAATTAGAAAAAAATTAGTAATGAAAATTATGATAAAAATTCCAGCAGTTCTCTCTAATAAACCATATTTGAATACAAGAAAACTATGCAACTAAACTTCAATAAAAAAAAAAAAAGAAAAGAAAAGAAAAGAAAAAAAATGTTTTCATAAGTTTAAGTATTTTTTTTTTATATACTAGGAGGTTCTGCCCCCTATGAGCTACACTTATCAATCCCTGTTGAGTCATCATAAACTGAAGCAGGCTAATTTGATTAGCTTCTAAAAGGCTGTGTTACATTGATCTATATATGTATTTTATTTTCTTAACCATTTGACAGCTATTCAGTCCTATTGCGCTTCCAGATTTCAAGTCCAAACAAGCTAAGTGGCACTATCGCACTGTCATTTCAATACGAGTCTGTACTTCAGCAGTTGAAATAACAGCACAATAGCATTGTTTAGTTTGTTTTGGACTTGAAATCTGGAAGTGCGATAGTGCTGCATAGCCATTAAACAGTTAAGTGGCGATCTTTTTGTAAATGGCTTTCCATTCATTTCCCTTCAATTGTAGAATTGTAATCGCTTAACTACTTTTTTTTTTATGTACAATAAATTAAAATTAAACATCTTTTTTTAAGCTAAAATATTCTTAATATTCGACTAAACATTTTTGCCATTAAATAGTATGAATAGTCCCATTTTATCACCTGTAATGATTTGTTTCAAAAATGGCTCGATTTCATACCGTTTCAGTAGCAATTCACAAATGAAAACTCTGTCCATTAAATTTTTCACTAAGTTTATGGAGAACCCAAGTATCGAGTTTCTTTTGGTATCCAATTTTATGTAAATGGTTCAAAAGTGGTTTATGGTTGATGTTTAGTTCTGTAGCAATGTCGTGGGAAGAAATATGTCAGTCTACCTGGATTGTTTTTAAAATTTCATCGAATTTTTCAAGGATTGGCCATCCAGGGAAAGGTTCATCTTTAACATCGAAATTTTCAGAAGGAAAACAAGCAAACCGATTCTGACTTTGGTGTTTACTTAAGCACTGATCACCATAAATGCCACACAAGTTTCAATGAGTCTGCGCCAATTTTTCCCTTTTTGGAAGTAAAAAACTAAAATGAGACGAAAATGATCTTCTGAAATCTCTATTTTTAAAACGCAATAACTTTTGACTGGTTAAACAGATGACGCTACCTTTATATCTAGAATTTTCTAGAGACTGTTACCTTTCAAACGCTGTATAGTATGACTTAATTGAGTAAGTATTACTCGAGATAGGCGACTTTAAAGCTATCTATTTGGAAAAAACGAATTTACTTTTTCCCCAACCTAATATATACTGAACATATAATCTATTATAGATTAGGTTTTAAACTGGTATAGTAAATGTTGTCCTCCGTGTTTTTTATTTATTTATTTATTTATTTATTTATTTAATTTTTTTTCCGGATTTTTAGTGAGATTTTCAATATTATGTTTAGTGGATTTTTTCCATTCTGCTGCAGTTTTTTATATTCGTAAAAAATTTTTGAAACTTAGTTTAATATAGTACAATTTGTACATCACGATTTTAGAAATTTTTGTAGTTTTTACCCTATATATATATATATTCGGAAGAGAATTCCTGTTAGAATGCTACAGCTCTCATTGTAATAAAATTTGTCCACTGCGATTTTTTTTTTTTTTTTTTTTTTTTAAATTTCCTTTCTCGATTTTTCGACATAAGTAAAAAGAAATGTATTCTAATATTTAAGATTAATATTTAAAAGAATCTTTCAATAAAGTTTAATTACATACAGCGATTCTTGGAATTTTTCTGTCATTTCACAGATTTTTTTTTTTCCGCTTGTAAGATTAGTTTAATTTTAAATTTTTAGCCTAATGTAGTAAATTTTATCAGCTGCCATTTAAAAACATTTAATGCTTTTTTTTTGGCGTTTTTTGACATTTTAAAAAGAATTCCGGTTACTGTCATCAAGGAAAATATATTCAATTTTGATCTGTATGTTTTAAAAACTATTTTTAAATGGTTTTTGTTGTTTTTTACGAATTTTACGGCAATTTTTTTTACTTTCTTGGAAGGAATTCTTTGTAAAAAATTTAGCTACTTATATTAAAATTTCTCCTTAGCGATTTTTGAATATTTAGTTATTTTAAATGCCATTTTCAATACGATTGTCAGTGATTATTATTGTTTTAATTTTTTTTCTTTTGCGTCCTGCTGCGAGTTTTTCACATTCGTCACACAATTTTTTTTATTCAAAATTTTAGCCTAGATATAAAAAATTTTGTCCTCTGCAATTTTTGAAGTGATTGCCATTTTCAATACAATGTCTAATATATTTTTACGGTTTTAAGATTTTTTTTTTCAAACAAATGTGAGTTTTGATATTGTAACTTATCGACTATGTATACAACAAAGAATATTTTAGCAGATATGCATTAATAAAATATATTCCCATTATTTTTTGACCAATGCTATTTGAAGTTATTACATGCAAGCGAACTATAAAATATGATAGAAAAATATCATGTAAATAATTCAATTCGAAAGATACAAACTCTACAGCTCTAGAAATTGACAGATTTCTCTTACTTAACATTAACTGCGATATTATGGTGCAGTAATAATCATGTTATATTTATTCATCTGACATGAAAAAATTAGCTGCACGTAGAACATACAAATTTCTCTTTATCCTTTTTAATTTTCGACAATGAAAATAATGCTCTCTCGTGCACAAAATAAAAAATAAACCTTCTTCGTAGCACTGAAAAGAATCAACCAGAGTAATAATGTCAGTTGATAACGTTATTAACCCAATATACTTATTGTAAGATATATTTTAAACTTTAAACTCCCTTGGCAACACATTAAAAAATTTTCCACAACATTTTGAAAGTATGTGAAATCCAAAAGAAATTTACATAATAAACAAAATACTTACTAATAAATGTACAATCTTCATATCAAAGGACTTAACCCACAAATTTTAGATCGTGCGTTGACTCTTACATGTTCTTTTCAGCAATAATGTTTGCAAATTGAACTAATAACTTTTAGCAGTTATTTGTGGTTCAGATAGCTTATAGTTCTGCTCAGAGACTGTACATGCCATCTCCCAGATTCTTTCATAATTTTGAACTTCATAATTTCTTTCATAATTTAGAACTATTTCTAATATTAGAACTTGACTTATTAATCCAGGACACCTTATATTTTATCTTCTGCAATTTATTATAATTTTGTTTTATTTTATTTGTATTGTTTTCATTTTTTGTGTCTTGCGCTTTTTTTTCTTTTTCCTTCTTTTCTTTTTTTTTTATTTAGGAAATAATTCCTGTTAGAATATTTTATCCCACTGTTGTAAAGTTGGTCCTCGGCGGTATTTGACAAATTTTGTGTTTCCGGCGATTTTTCCATATATTTATAAAATAAATCTGTTTTTAATATTTTAGCCCAATGTAGCAAATTTTGTCCTTTTTTCAATTAAACTTTCTTGAAATCGACAAGCTATTTTTAAATTCTTCTATTAATTTTTGGATTATCTATTGTTTCGCAGCGATTTTTTTATTTTTTTATTAGATTCGTAAATAATTCCGGTTCAAACTTTTTAACATAATACAACAACTTTTGTCCTCCTCATTTTTTGCATTTCGGTAATTCGGATTACAAATTTTAGCCCACTAGAGTAAATTTTGCCCTCTGCAATTTTTTTTCTTCATCTCGCAGTGATTTTTTGGCATTCGTATTCGTAGATTCGGTTTAAAATTTTTCATTAATATTGCAAGTTTTGTTCAGCGAATTTCTTTTTTAATCTGTATGGATTTTTAAAGTTATTTTCAACGCGATTCTTAGCATGTTTTTGTGTACTACTTTTTCTATATACATTTGTAAAAAATAATTCAGGTTAAAAATTTTAGCCTTAGTCAAAGTACATATTATCCTAATGTGAGTTCAATGTTTTGCAATTTTTAATGCGTTTTTCAATGCAATTTTTATCTTTCTTTTGCTTTCCTGAAAATTTTTTGAGGTTGATAAAATAAAATCGGCTCCAAGAACACTTATCCTAAACTCACTATTTCAAATGCGGTTTTTAACGTTCTTTATCTTTTTTGCTTTCGCGATTTTTTTCCCTTTACATACAAAAATGAATTTCTGTTATGTGCTATAGTTTGTAAGATTTAGCAAACTGTTCGGCGTAATACATTAGATATATTTCTCTGCGATTTTTGAATTTTTCGTGACTTTTAATGCCTTTTTCAGCATGAGTTTTTGACATTCGTAAAAGGAATTTTGTTATTAACTTCAATTGTGAATTTATTTGTGAAAAACCTTTCTGCAATTTTTTAATCTTTCGCAAAAATAGTAATTACATTATTAAAAAAGAATCAAGCTTTAATCTTTTAGCCTAATGTATTAAAATTTGTCCTCTTTTCAGTTAAATTTATTCCAAATTCGAATTTTTGTGATTTTTTTAATTTAGTTTTTTTTTTCGCTCTTTGGCAATTTTTTGACTTTACAAAATAAATTATTTTTTAATCTTAAATAAATCTTACTGTCTGCAATTTTTGAAACTTTCTTTATATACCATTTTTAGTGCCCCCCTTCCCCTATTTTTTTTTTTTTTTTTCCGTTTTGCTGTGATTTTTCTGCATTAGTAAAGAAAAAAGAAATCCAGTTTCGATCTTCCAGTCGAATATAGTACATTTTGTTCTCTTTGTTGTAACGTTTAATATGAGCTTATGGAACGATTTTTTTTTTATTATTGTTATTTTGCTATTTCTACTGCGATTTCGCATTTTGTGCAATGTTTTGATGGGACCCGAAAACGCAGCGTCTATCAGGTTAGCTGTGTTAGTAAATTACATTAGTTTTGCAAATGAAAATGTAATTGTTTTCTACATTAATTAGAGTGATATAGAAAAAGTTTCACAAAAATTCACACAAATTTTCACAGAAAAAAAAATTAAGGTGAATTTATTATTGAATTAATTAATTTCATTGTTGATAGTTGTGTGTTTGAAAATAACATTGTTAGTGTAAAATTAAATCTTCATGTTAAATGTGTGAAATTAAATTTGAAATGATAATGTAATTTTCTCTGCATGTCATAATTTTTCTATTTAATGTCAATAATGTATTGCAAAGTTTGTTCTAAGATTTTTTTTTTATTTTTTTTTCACTTTATAATTTTTATTTTGTTATTACAATGTGTAACTTCACCAAAGCTAAATCAAAGAGAAATTACTCGCTTCTTGAACTTTTGTCTTATTTTTAGTAGCTGTTTTCTCATTAATATTAACAGTATGCAATTTTGTATTGTATATACGATTTTAAAAAGATAAATGTTATACTATATCCTTATTTTTCAATTTGAAATTCATACACAAATTTTGTACGCAATGTGATTGATTTTAAATGTTTGACATATTTTATCTTAGTAATACTTATTTAAAAACATTCTTTACTTGTTGTAATAGATTCTTATGTTCTTAACGTGCCTGATTTTTCGAAATAAAGAACAAGGAAAAAGAAATTCTGAAGTATTACTATTATTCTTTATATGAGACTTTCTGGCTTTTTTTTTTTTTTTTTTTTTTTTTTTTTTTTTTTTTAATACTACTAGAATATGATTTATTAATTTAATTCAAAGTTATCAGCTGTTATTTTTAAAAAGATGCAAAAATAAAATAAATAAATAGATAAATTATGCAGTTTGATTATTTTAAATTCCTTAAATATAAATGCATTTTATATTTATGCAAATAAATTATAGTTATTATATAATTTCACTTTTTTTTTTTTTTTTTTAATTCGAATAGTGTTAAGATGACGTTATAGGGGCGGCAAAATAAGGCTCGCCTCAGGCGGCGAAATGTCTAGCGCCGGCCCTGAAATAGATTATTTACTAAACAAAATTTAGGAACTTGCATCCTTACATCACCTATTCCTAAAGAGAATCCCAATAAACCACAATTTTAATCCTTCTCATGGTTAATTATCTTAAGTTATACTTTACAAGCAGCAAATGAATTATGTAAAAACATTCTATTTTATTTAAATATGATTTTCTTTCTAATTATTTTAAATCTATACATAAATTGACAATTAAAAACAGAAATTGTGAAGTTTTAAAAAATGTGTTTTAAAAGGTTTTTTTAAGTATTAGATTCAGCTGAATACTTTGATGTTCGGCCAAACCGAAAATTTGGCAGGCTGAATAGTTTCATATTCAGCCAACCAAATATTCGGTAAATTGGCCTAATACCAAATAGATACCGAATATTTGGTGCATCCCTAGTATTTTGCTAAAATTTAGTTCAAACAAAAATACTTTTTTAAACTACTCCAGTCACATTTTCAGAAAATATCATCTAAAGGTGACCATGTATCCAGTTCTTTGTGTGGCTCTGTATATCATTTAATCAATATTCTACAAAATTTTTTAGTAAACTGAATGCAGTTCAATGTTAAAATGCATAACTTATTTAAAAACCACCTTTAAGTAAACAACGTTCATATTCAGCAACCTTTCTGAGATCTGTTTTGTAACCCTGTATATCTAAATTGTATAACTATTAGCATTTATACATACCAAATAATATGCATGCATTTAGTAAAATTTAAAAGCACATATCATAGTTAAAAATGCATTTCATACATAATATACAGTACTTTGGATAGAATATGCTATTTCAAATCTTTTGTGTGTCCCTTTAAATGCTCTGCACTTCATATTATGCATAAAATAATTCATGTTAAGTCTAGATGACATATATCAATTTGATTATACATGAAATCGTTTTACCATAATTAAATGTGTTGCGAAAAATTCCCCCCTTTATTATTATGTAATGCAATTCTTGTGTGTGGTGGTGTAAAAAACTATTCTTTTCGCTGCGAACTTTACAAAATGCATATTTTAACGCACTTTGTAGATCCTTATAAATTTGAATATGTTTGACAGGGTGTAACCATCTTTAACCTCTTCACTGGTGACAGGTATGGGAAAACAGTGCATTCACCTCCAACTTATCTTGATAGTTTTTTGACACGAGAAAGCTAATGGGCTAAGTCACACGATCGAGAGATTTCGATTATAAGAGTCATTTGTGGGTCATGATGGGTCATAATGGGTCATGGTCAAGCTATAGCTAAAGAACAGGTGGATCGATTTTAACGAAATTTTCTATACAACATTTTTTTGGCGCGAGAAAACTATTGGGCTAAGTCTCAGTTCGGGAAATTTTGATTACTGGGTCATTTTGGGTCATAAAACGTCTGGGTCAAGCTATTTATATATAAAGTACGACAGTATCAAATTTAATGAAATTTTTTATGTAAGTTTTTTGACACGCGAAAATTAATGGGCTATCTCACATGTTTGAGAGATTTCGATTATAAGAGTCATTTATGGGTCATGATGGGTCATAACGGGTCATGTCAAGCTATATCTAAAGAACATGTGGATCAGTTTTAACGAAATTTTGTATACAACATTTTTTGGCACGAGAAAGTCATTGGGCTAGGTCACATGATCGAGAAATTTTGATTAATGGGTCATTTTGGGTCATAAAGGGTCTGAGTCAAGTTATTTATATTTAAAGAACGGCAGGATCGAGTTTAACGAAATTTTGAGTGTAACAATATTTATACACGAGAAAACTAATGGGCTAAGTCACATGTTCGAGAGATTTCGATTATAAGGGTCATTTGTGGGTCATGATGGGTCATGGTCAAGCTATATCTAAAGAACGGATGAATCGATTTTAACAAAATTTTGTATACAGCATATTTTTGGCACAAGAAAATCATTGGGCTATGTCACATGTTTGAGAAATTTCGATCAGTGGGTCACTTTTGGGTTATTCTAATTTTATCTAGACAATGTCTCGCGCAAATTTGACTAAATTTTATATTCTATTGTTTTCGGACACAAGAAAATCATTGGGTTAGGTCAGATGTTTGAGAAAACTCGATTAATGAGTCATTTTGGGTCATAATGGGTCAAGGTCAAACTATTTATACCTAAAAATTGGCTCAACAGATTTTATCTAAATTTTGTATCTAACGTTTTTCGGCACGCAAAAATTAATGAACTAAGTCACATTTTCAAGAGATTTCGATATAAGGGTCATTTGTGGGTCACGCTAATTTTATCTAGAAAATTGTTCTCACCATTTTGATTATATTTTCTATTATATCGTTTTCCGGCAAAAGAAAACCATTGAGATAGGACACATGCACGTAACAACTCAATTAGTGAGTCGTTTTAGGTCTTAATGGGTTCGGGTCATTCTAATTATATATAACAACGACTCAGTCAATTTTACCTAAATTTTGCAACGGAACGTCTTTTGTCACGAGAAGACTATTGAGCTGAGTTGTATATTAAACAAAATTATATTGGTGGGTCATATCGCTTCATTGCTGAATGCTGTCAAGCTAATTTTACTTAAGAAATGGCTTAAACCGATTTTGATTCATTTCATACTCTACTGTTTTTGATTACCTGAAGAACATTGAGCTAAGTCACATGTTTGATCACATGTGATTAGTGGATCATTTGGGTAATAAGGGTCAGGATCACGAGACTATGGCAAAAGCCAATAAGGTGGCGATATTTGACAAAATACTGGCGAAATTTGGCCGAAAAATCGACTATTAAGTTTACGAAACCAAAACAAATATTTGGCGCCAAATGAAAGAATGTGTCCAAATTTGGTTATATCTGGCAAAAAATATTGTCTTTCAGAATGTGAAGAAATTTCTTATACATTCTTAATAGTCTTCGAGATGCATAGTTAAACTAATCAGAGTCGAGCCAAAAAAGTGATTTGGATTGATGTCCTTTCATTGTAAATTTTAAAATAAAGTAAAATTTATAAACGTGTGCATACAAACATAGTTTTCTTATTGATTGTTTTTGTAAATAATACTATTATTAATAACAGGTTTTACAGTAATAATACTATATCGAGTTGAACACAAAGTTAATTTTGACCGAGCTGAGCTCGGTCACCCCTGCTAGTGTACTTTATAACAAGAAAAGTATCCCCGTTTGTGAAATGGGGTAGCCATCCAGATTATGGAAAGGGAACAAGGATACCTTGGAAAGAAATTATCAGTTGAAAGGATTACAATTCTGTTTCATCTGCAAATTGTTCAAATATTAAAAAAATATATTTCCTCCAATTTTACATAAAATTACTTATCTTGAAACAATCGATGCATTTCAGAAGAAATGAAATTGAAATGAAGAATTATTGATGAGGCATTTTAAAATTGCTTTTTTAATGTCGAATTTCTGCAGGTTCCATCTCATATATATTTAATTGCGCATTATTAATATTTTATTTGACCTTTACTTTTAATGATTTCATTTTTAAAAAAATCTTAATTTTATTTTTTATAATTTATTACTATATTTATTTTAATATTTTGCCTTATTGTAAACATTCATTATAATTTTGATTGCATTATTGCTGATTGTGATTGAAATTATTGTTTAAAAAATGTAACAAAAAAAAATGACCAGAAATTTGCAAAATCTTAAAATCTTCATAACCTCTGTTCCCAAACTGTGCAGATTTGGGGGAATCTACTGTATTTGTTTGTATTCAAACGACATTTGATTGGGAAACCACATTCAGGTATTATTTCTCATTGAAATGTTGTTACTTTTTTGCTTTATTGTTTTAACTATTGATAATATTTGTTTTCTTCGCTTGCATAACTACATCGAGAAAGTTTTTTTCAGTAAGATTTTTATAATAATTTTTTTTATGACAATATTTTAGCATAATCTTTTGAGGATGCTTTAATTCTTATTTTGGCACAATATTTTCCTAGGAAAACTTTGTGGGTTTAAATCTTATACAACCAGCCGAACACAACTTGAAAACTATGATTTGTAAAATGATGATGTAATTTCTGATGAACTGTTTTGGATTTGGAAATTCAAAGCTTTTGGAAATCGATTTTTATTTAAAATTACAAGTTACTGCTGGACAGAACTGGGCTCCTGTAACGGAAATCTTTATTTCGACATGTTAGCATAACCCAAGTCCTTGAATGAACTATGCTAGTCACTCCTAATCATTTTAATTTAAAGTATTCATAGTGCAAACTCATGCAATTTTTTAATATCTAATACAAAAATAACAGTGATCGTTCGTTTAAATCCTGGTTAATCCCTTCGATATAAGTGAGGCAACTGCCTTCATTACCAAATTGCGTTGTGATTGTTTTTGAAGATGGAATTAACTTATGGATCGTAAATAAAACATAACTTTAAATCAGATCATAATAGAATTAAATAAAATAAGACTCATGGTCGAAAAGATACCAACAATTTTTTAACAACTAACATATAAATTTATTTACAATATTTTTACAAATTGTCGGTGCGTCACAAGACACATTATTCTCAATATAGATAAAATAAAAAAAACAAAAAAAACACTATTAATTCTACTTGTATAATTATTGGTTTTAATACTCTAATCTTGAATACCAATTGGAGCGTGCAGAACCCCCTACTTGGCATTTTGCCCTAAACATTTTGGGAAACAATATAAATTTTAAGAAAAACCGTACCTTCATATTATTTCGTGCCCAGCACTCAGTTAAGGCTCGCATTCGGAGAAATCACAGGCGGTCACACATCATCACTGGCGGACATCACATTCGGATCGTAGGCGATCACACATCCTCATCGGCGGTCATCACTTTCGGATCACAGGCGATCACACATCCTCATCTGGCGGACATCACATTCGGATCATAGGCGATCACACATCCTCATCGGCGGTCATCACTTTCGGTTCACAGGCGATCACACATCCTCATTGGCGGTCATCATTTTCGGATCACAGGCTATGTTGGTAGGTCCTCCTTGGAATTATTAACGCTTCTCTTATAAATACATCTTCGCATCTCGGAGCGAACTTTTCATCTCAACTCCTCAAGAAAACAGTCTATATTCTTTTTTTTTTTTTTCATGGCGGGCGTGGCTAATACTCCCCTTCGATTCAATCTGCCCGAAAAATGACCATTCAGTCTCTCCCCCGGCCTATTCCTGAAGCAGATTCGTCGGCTTCTTGTTCAAGCGTGGGGGGCTGGCCCCTCTTGTCTGCAACTCGCTCCTAGCCGGAAAATGACCGGGAGCCTCAACTAGAAAAACGTGTGCGGTCTCGCTTAATTGGCTTGTAAATCTACCAATAAACCATTCTTGACGTAAATGTCAAGCGATTGTTATGCGAGAGCCCAAAACTGGTGCCTTCTAGATGCCAGCTGAGATAGGGGTCTGCCTTGCTCCTGACATGAATAGCGTTAAACATACACTAGTATTTACTGTTGCGCATCTATACGTTTCTTAAGTTAAATAAGCATTAAATGTTTAAAAGAAACAAGTTTAAAATAGAAATAAAACGTATTTACTTAGATAGATGCACGTATAGTTTTTCGTCATCTCCCGAGCACGTTTGTTTACAATATCCGAGAGCTGGCTTTTCCGATCTGCTTCTACTGAGTAATGTTACTGCGTAACAGCCGAGTAACAGTGATTTTAGCGATCGCGTCACTTGCCGTGAATGGCAGAGGTTTTTTACGTCATACCGCGTGGCCAATACCGTCTCGGATATGTGTTGCAGATAAATCTCGATGTATTTTTAAAAAGAGTTTGTACGTACAGTGGCAATAGATATATGCAAAACAAGTCCTTCAGAATTTCATATAAATAGTTTGTATTGCGATGGCTTGTTGCTCTGCTTCTTCCAATTTCTCTTTTCAAATGTTGCTTAAGCACATAATCATGTAACTTAATTCATTTTTATTTTTAGTTCCTTTAAGTTTACGGCAAAGTGATGTCGTAGTGTTGTTTACATTTGTAAATATGTCATCTTAGTCAATAATAAAAGTTTTGGTCATGTAAAACTGTTGTTGTTAATCAAGCCTTCCACAAAACCACTGCAAATACTCTGCTCGGCCCATTTTAAATGGCCGTCATTTACAATCACTATACAAAAACATCAAAGGATACAATATGTATAATTTGCCATTTATATATATATATCTATAAATCTCGGAAGATTGCTGGATGCTTATGTTCCCAGCAGTTACAATGCAAAATTTTTTTTTTTTTTTTAATATTAATTCAGTGTTGAATTCAGGAGGTGGCCCCGGAAGGGGGGAGGGGCATCCCCCGAGTGGAAAATTTTAGATTTTGGTATTTTAACAGACAAAAAGGGCAATTCTTCCCTCCAGAATTGTATAATGTTTTTATTATAGAATTTTATAGTTTATGTTGCCCCCCCCCCCCCCCCCCGAAGCCATAGAAGTCCCTCCTGGAGAAAAATATCTGAATTCAACACTGTATTAATTTCAAAATAGACAACTTATAGTGTTAATATTTAAAAAAAGATTATACAATGTAATCTATCAAATTACTGCCAGAAGATTAATTCATTGTGTTTTAAAAGTGACCTTGCATAGTTCCTGTTTTTCCTACCTTCTCCTATTTTTTAGGTCTTTTGCCTTTTTTTCCCCCACCCCTGTTTTTGTGAAATTGATTAAACTTATTAAAATGATCATTAAAAAGGGTATTATATTTTTAAACATTTATTTATTTGTTTTAATTTCCTATTCAAAAAATAATAATTTATTATATTTTCAGGCATTCCTCCAGTTAACTCAAATAATTTACCTTCAGAGAATTGCAAGTGGAACAGAAAAAAGTGCCTTGTGTTGTTACAAGTGTATCCAAAATATAAAACAGAACTTTCTTGCTCTAGCATAGAAGAAAAATATGAAATATGGAGAAAAATTGCTGAAGAAGTTCGTCAAAAGTGCTCTTTAAAATGCAATGAGTTACAGTGCATGGATAAAATAAATGAGTTGAAGAGTCAATATTATATTCTTAAATATAATAATAAAAATGAGCTTAATCAGAACATGACTGCTTTCTTCAGTGAATTAACAAATGCATTTGATAATTCCAAAAATCCAGGTAAATAAAAAAATATATTGAAATTTAACTAATATTTTTGGTACATCCAAACAAATGTGTGCTCCTACTATTTTTAAAGGGTGGGTTGATATGACAGTTTTGTGTTATTGAAGTAATTTTGAGTTGAAATTTAAGATCAAATAATAAATAATTTTTAGACATGATCGTGTATGAACTTTTAATCCAATTTTAACAAATTAATTGTTGCCAGAAAAATATTTTAAGATGTTAAGAATCATTAATAAAAAATGCAATTGTAAGTATGTTTCAAATTATGTATCATTTTTTAGACTGCATGAATATCATAGTTAGTAAATTTTTACATATAAAGTAATGAGTAGGGATGGGACGAATAGTGATTTGGCCGAATAGCCGAATACCGAATATTCGGCCAAATTTTAGGCCGAATAGTAAAAATTTTTCCAATAAAGAAAATAAATTTTGATTATATATAATTTATAAAATAGGAGCTCATTAATAATTATTACTCTTAAATGTGCTTTTAAATGTATTTTTAAATTTGAAAAACTTATTTTAACACAAAAAATTATGAAATTGCATTATATCCTTTATTCTAATGTACATCAAATTGATTTTCAGTAAGTCAAGATGGGAAAATATTTCCATTAAAATATGAAGAATGTACTTCACTTTTACTATCAATTGATACTTCTTGCATCCAAAATCAATAATATTTTTAATCTCTCTCTCTCAGAACTCACGAGGACATATTTTCTGAAATAACCTTTAATGAAGTAAATTTGATCATTTAGTTTGTGTCCCTCTTGATAAGCAAATTTGTAAGAATGAGACTGTTCTGAAATCAGATGCCAAGCTTTAAATTACAAATTACATTAAAACAAAAGATTATGCTTAAAGTAGAATGCATATGTTAACAAAATCTTTGACATTTGAATCGGCACATACAATATTCAACTTAAATATTCCACTTATTCAACAAGCATTAAAAGGATAAACAGAAATTGATAACAACATGAAGGAAGGAAGATTAAATTAAAAATATATACATAATATTACATATTTAAGTCAGTAATTATGCAAATAATTATTTAAATGTAAAAACTATAGAATGAAAAAATTATTTTGTTGAGTATTTAGAATTTATATTAAAATATTTATAAAACCATCTTCATAAAGCAAGTTGTCATATAATGTGTATCGAGTTTGACACCAGTTCTGCTTTCAGATGTACCGTTGTATTTGGAATGGTGATATATTATATTTAATTTTGAAATTCAATCTTCGTTAACACACCTAGTGAATAAATTTTTTTCATTTCTTACTTTATAGAAAATAAGTTATGAATTTTATAAGAGCCTTTTTTATATGTGCATGGAATTTGCAGACATTAATAAATATTCGAGCATTTTAGAATAAGGCAGTGTGTTTATATCTTGAATTGTAATATATCATTCTCTAATGAAGACATTTCCCGTACAATTAAATCTCCAACTTGGGCAGCATTTTCTAGAATATCACTAACTTTTATAGAAAATACAGAAAGGCTGTATGTATATTTTTTAGTATCTGAATAACTCTATATTTTGTAAGTAAGAGTGAGAATGACTTCATAAATGAAGTAGCCAATTTGGATTAGAGAAAAAAAATTGCAAGAATGAAATTCTTTAAATCCGAAATTTATTTGGCAAGATATCTTTCACTATTCGGTGAGATTTTAGCAGTATTCGGCAAGATATCTCTAAATATTCGGCTACAGGTATTCGGCCGAAGTATTCGGTCAACAAGCCTTCAATATTCAGCCAACTG
This sequence comes from Maratus speculifer, assembly GCA_964019185.1. NCBI lineage: Eukaryota > Metazoa > Arthropoda > Arachnida > Araneae > Salticidae > Maratus > Maratus speculifer. The sequence goes on from OZ025301.1 coordinate 76,009,090, forward strand.
AATATTCGGCAAAAGGGCCGAATAGGCCGAATACCGAATAGTGGCCGAATATTTGTCCCATCACTAAATTAAAAAAGAGAAAATATAAATCAATATAATAATGAAGCAATAATATAATTAATGAAGAAATAAAATTTCACAATGGTAGGTTGCAGAGTTTGTAACTTCTCATTAATTACAAAAATAGCAACATAGAAATGAGAAATACGTTTTTCAGGAAAAATCAGTGCATAAAGCTGATAAATTTTATTTTGTTCTTTTTGTTTGGACTTCTATAATTCTAATAGTTTTTGTTGAAATGTGTATGATTTTGCTATTTTGAAATAATTCCTTGAAATAATAATATAACATAATAACTAGCATCTAACTAACACTATCATTCAACATTGGAAAATTAATTATTGCTCGTAAAAAATAAACTAAGAAATCATTAATTAAAAATGCTATTGTAGAAATGTTCCAAATTATGTATTATTTTTTAGGTTGAGTAAATCTTGTGTTTTTCAGTTTAACAACTAGGAGAATATTCCATAAGTCCTAATCAAAAAGAAAATACGACAATCCTTTAACTTTAAATTCATTTTGTTTTCAATTTTACAATTTCATTTAAATATTTTTTCCAAAAAGTCTAATGACTTAGAAAACTGGAAGTTGAAAAGGGATCAGAGTCATGTCATAAAAGCAAGGAAACATTAAAATATAAGAAAATATACTTATTTATTTATTTTTAAAGCATTTAAAGTTTTATCTATTTCATTTGTTGTTGAAGCTTTGTTTGCCCATAGTGTTTTGAGATTTGTAAATAAAACATTATTTCAATCATTTAGTCCAATATAGTAAATTTTAAATAATAAAACTAAATTTAAATAATAAAATTACCATAAAAATATAAAAATACACAGGATGCATTTAGATGGAAATTTTAACAGCCCATCATTGGCCAAAGTAAACGCATATCGATAAGGGGACATGGTCATAAATGAACCGAAAGGTAGAGATTGTGGAAAAAATATAACCATTTTGTCATTTTTTGCAAAGGAAATAACACTTATAATCAGTCAATCGGTTACAAAAACATTCGCAAAATTTGTCAGTCGATCTTATGAAAACCAATAATCGTCAATGGGTAGCAGGAAAAAAAGTCTCAAAATTCTTCAGTCAATCATTATATGCAGAGAGACCACTTTTACATGAATAGGGGATTTCCATGTATTTTTTATTTCAAAGAAACTGCGATTTTCGTCAAATGATCATTGGTGAATCTGTCATTTTCATCCATTTATCATGGGTAAAAAGACTATTTTCGTCAAACAATTGCAAGATCAAGCCACGATATTTGCCAAATGATTCCAAAACATAATCATGATTTTCTCCAAGTGATTGCTAACAAAATTCATGATTTTCATCAAATGATCTTAAAATAAAACTGCTATCTTCGTCAAATCTGCAATCAAAAAGTGATCTTCCTCAAGTGATCGAGAAATAAAACAGCGATTTTCATCAGACAATTTCAAAATAAAACAGATTTTGATCAAAAATTGTGAATTCAAACCTTAATTTTTGCCAAACAACATAAAACAAAATCACTATTTTTGCCAAACTATTCTGAAATAAAATTGTGATTTTCGCCAAACCGTTCTGAAACAAAACAGTGATTTTCACTAAACAATTGTGAAATAAAACAATGATTTTCATCAAATGATCATAAAATCAAACAGCGATTATCGCCAGATTACTGGAAAACAAAACTGCATTTTCACTGGTGTGTTGTTAAATACAAAAGGTTTTATCATATTAAAATTTACTAAATGTGTAATAAAGTACATTGATTGTGTAAAGATAAATTCTAACCCAAATGAGATTCGTTTGAGCGGGGATGCCCCGGACGCGCTATACTGCATAAAATACGCAAAAAATCCCTGATGGGATACAGAAAAATAGCTCTTACGTGTCCCGTAGGATGCTTAATTTCATTAAAAATCGCAAAAAATGGCGGCTTTCGTTAAAAAATTGCAAAATAATGACTATTTGTCGGCGAATTTTGTCAAAGGATTCATGAAAAAATGGCTAATTTCCTAGAAATAAAAGGCAGATTTCCTCAAAAGATCGCGAAAAAAACGACAAATTTCATCTAAAATTCGCGATAAAACAGCAAATTTTGCCCATCTCTGCCTCTCTCTCTCTCTGTATCTTTTTTTTTTTTTTTTTTCCCTCAAAAAGGTCTCTCCCCTTTTACTGTTGCCGATCTCCAAGAATATAAATGGGTGTTGCCAATCATAAATTAAATATGTAAAAGGTAGATATAAATAGGTTTAGAATGAGAGAAAAAAGGAAAATAAATAAAATAAAATAAATTGTAGACCAGTGGTACAGTCATAAAAAAAAGCAGAGGGTATACTCTCAAAACAGAGAGTATATCCTAGAGTGTATATACATTAGCTTTCTTGAGAAACAGAGAGTATACGGTGTTCCTTTAAAAAATTCGGAAGGTATACGGCATTCATCCCATGCACCTTCCATTACATCCCTGTCGTAGACTATTAAATTTCAAACTCAAATTTGCAAAATCAAGTTTTAAACCCTTAAGTTGCATAGAAAAATAATCATAATAAAATGATTCAATTAGAAATTTTCATTTAAATAGTTAATCTGTTTCGAAGAAATGTCAAATTAGAATAGATTTATTTTCTTTTGAATATTGAATTTAATAAAAAGTCTTTTTTTTTTTTTTTTTTTTTTTTTTTTTAAATAGCAACAGTAAATGAATGTCTACAGGTTTTATAACTATACTCTATTCCACCTTAACTTTGCAGCACTGTGAGAGGTAGTAACAGTAACATTCTGCCGTGAAAAATAGTTCTCCGATATTTTTTAATCTTATGGGGAAAATGCGTAGAAATTTATATGGTTATGTTTATAAATTAATAAATTTGAGATTTTTTAACATATTTAAAGTAATTTCTGTGTTAAAAGTATTCAATTCAAGAGTAATTTTTATTTTAAGCGTATGTATAAAGCCAAAATCTTGGTGTAAAAAATTCTACTTTGCCGAGGAACAAATCTTCAAGGTTAAATATCTGGCATGCTTTTTAAGGGTCTGTCAGTTGTAATGCTCTTGTCACTCATTACATTCTTATTGTTTTATGAAAAGTTCTGAAGCATAAAACTGTATATTAATATTATGTTATTAGTTGGAGAATCAATTGTTTAATAATTATTAAGATGCTACTTCACTCATGAAAAATCCCACTTGCTAACATTACTTCTATGGAAGAAATTTTTAAAAATATCTAATTTGCTTTTCAGTATTTTTTAAATTAGTAACATTGCAGTTCATAGCTGAGGTCAACATTGTTGAATTCAGATACTTTTCTCAGGGAGGGATTTCTGCGTCCTCGGAGGGGGGGGGGGGATATTTTGAACTACCGGGGAGAAATTGCTATTTTTGGCCATTGAAAACCCATAATCTCCTATGTTTCGGGGGGGGGGGGACTCATTGTTCTGGAAAGGAATGTCCCAGGCCACCTCCTAAATCCTCTCCTGGAGGTTGAGCTTTCCAAAACCCTTTTTACTTTTTCGATTTTGTTTTAGGACTTTTTTGCTAGGATGATTTCACTCTCGAAACAAAGTCTGAAAATTGAAAAATCTTCCCAAAAAGAAAATCCTTCTGACAAAACCTAAAAGGTAAAAATAAAGTTCTTTGAAAAGATAGAGATCAACTATCCATTGCATGAATAAAAATCCCAATAAAATATTGAAATGCAAACGAGATATTAAAAAAAAAAATCATCCATATGATTAAATTGCAGTGTTTTTGCATGAGTGAAGTAGCCCCTTAATTTTAAGCAAGGTTAGGAATTTAGTGTTAAATGCAGTTTTTAATTATTTTAATAAATGTAAATATCTGTTATATTTAATGTTGTTTTGAATTTAGTGTTAAATGCAGTTTTTAATTATTTTAATAAATGTAAATATCTGTTATATTTAATGTTGTTTTGAATAATTATTATAAAATCTTTATGTATATAATGTTATTGGATATTACTAACTAATGAAATTACCTTTTGCAGTTTACATAATTTTTGAAATTTCTAACTAATAAATATAATTTTAGAATTAAAGCAACATATTTTATATTAGTAATTAGGGATCTAATTGTTTACAAAACAAACTTTTTATCAGAAATTATGTATTTTAAAGCAGGGGCAAGGGCGATAATCAGTGTTCTCGCTGTCGCTCGCCTTTGCGCCAAATTGCGACTAAATTCTTCATTTGGCGAGTAAACAAGCGATTAGATTCGGCAAATTGCTAGTGCTCATTTTTTGCTTTTTCTTTCTTTTCTTTTTCGTTTTTTCGTGTGTTTAATATATATATTTTTAATATATATTTGTATAATAACATATTTTTAATATATAATGGATACTTGAATTTAGATTAATAACAATTGTTGTCGCAGTTATAAAAGCTTAGGTTATTTTAGAACATCTTGAGAAAAAAAGGAGTACATTAAAGGATTAAAGAAAATTTTTTAGTGCTACAATGCGAATCTGCGAACCTATTTGGCTAATATTTTTTTCATTTGGCGAATGTTTTTTATTTTCAATTAGCCAAGATACTAACATTGGTCAAATGTCAGCGAGAACACTGGCGATAATAAACAACTTATAAAATAATATATATTTTTTAAATTAATGCTTTCCTCTTTTCAATGAAATTCGTTTAGAATTCTATTTTTATTTTTATTTTCTTTATTTTTTAATGTGATTTATAGAATTTTTTGCTTATTGATGCTTTTTTTAACATTTGTAAGAGGTATTAGGTTTTAAATTTTGAGCTTAAATACATAAATTTTGTTCCTTCTTCTCTGCGATTTAAAAAAATAAAATCACACCGAAATGAAAAAAATCATACAGAAAATTCTTTTTAAAAAAATGTGACATTCATGCATGAAATTCAGTTTCAAGTTTTTAGTTTATTCCAATAAAAATTTCCATCTTTTCAATAAAGTTTTTTCAGAATTTGTGCAAAGTTCAAAAAAAATTTCGGGATTTTTAGATATTTTTCACATTTTGTGAGTCTGGTAAATCAACAATAGTAATGTAAAACAAAACTTTAAAAAAAAAAAAAAAAAAAAAAAAAAAAAAAATGATGATGAAACAAAGAAGAGAATAATAATGATATTCGTTATTTTAGTAAACGATTATGTAATAAAATTAATTTCATAGGAACCTCAAACCATATCAGTTTTTGCTCACATATTATATTTTCCCGCTAAAATGGCACTTTTCCTTATTTATTTGCAATTCTGTGCTTTTCGAGC